>JAJGOT010000103.1:0-317500 GCA_022457155.1 Cladopsammia gracilis | reverse complement strand
TTTGCTCTTTGACTTTGGCATATTTCTGGCCTCCTGCGAGTCAGTGAATTGGTATACTTTTGCGGCTTCAATTGTTTCACATTTCTTTGTTATTCCCATTACTAGTTTACCTTTTATCTTTCCGGGTATTATTTGTTGTTTATATTGTTACCCTCCTCGCACCTTTTAGCCCCTCCCCCTCTCCCGCGCCATTTATCTCTATTCCTTATTTTCCCATGGTAGCCTGAAAGGGTGTCTAATGCCCTAGTCGGATTACTGACGCTCAGGTTGCCATCCATTGGGTGGGTTCTCTCGCAAGTTTCCCGCGCACAATCGTTTACGTTTTCCTCGACATTATATCCTGTTCACCACTCAAGGGCTGGCAGCCTTTATATCATATATATTTGTCATGTATAGAGTATAACCGTCCTTTTCAATTGCAGAGCTTTGCTTTGTCCTCTGCTTATGCTACTTAAAGACACCCTCAAAAGAGTTTTCTAGTTTTCTGATTTCTTGGCCGTTAGACAAGATGTTTTATCTGCCACGCCTAGGATATGTCGCTTTCTGGCTTGCAAAGGCTCCCGGAAAAATACGCAGGTCCACATCACTTCTATGTCCTCCTCTAGAAGGCCTAAAATTCATATCCGTGGTTGCCCTGTTCGCCTATCCTGTTCCGCGCCTTCTGCCGCGCTTTTTTTTTTTTCGCTCCCCTTTTCCCATGGTAGCCTGAAAGGGTGTCTAATGCCCTAGTCGGATTACTGACGCTCAGGTTGTCATCCCTTGGGTGGGTCTCTCGCGAGTTTCCCGCGCACAATTGTTTGCGTTTTCCCCAACACTATGCCCTGTTCACCACTCAAGGGCTGGCAGCCTTTATATCGTATATATTTGCCATGTAAGAAGCCGTCTTTACCAATTGCAGAGCATACCTTTGTCCTCCGCTTATGCTAATCATAGACTTCCTAAAAGGAGTTTTAGTTTTTGAGTCCTTTGCCGGGATGCAAGATGTTTTCTATCACGCGTATTGAGCAGATTGTTTTCGTTTCCCTTTCTCCGCGGTTTTTCCCCGCGGGCTAGGGTGTATTTTGGTTTAAGGCTTGGGATTTCTCTTTTAGATTGGGAGTCATTATGTGGTCTCCTTGTCCTGTTGGGCTTTGTCCTGGGTTTAGTTATATTCCTCTGTGTGGCCGCCATATCTCCATACCTCAACAGGAGTGCGGGTAAGATCGCTGTAAATAGATTACTGTTCTTTTGCATGCATGCTAATCAGCCGTTCTGGCCTCGTTAGCATGTGCAAAATTCAAAACAAGTTTTACTCCAAACAGATGCCAATAGGGCTATATATAAAATAATTTTATAAAAGAATAATAAATCGGCCGCCATTTAGGAATAAGGTCTATAAGAATTTTAAAAAGGTAGGTGCACTATTTGCAAAGCGTGGCCTGGTATATAAACACGGATTCAAACATTAATAAGTAAATGACTTAGCTTTCCTCCCAGTAGCGTCCGATCGATTCCCCGAAGGTCTTAGGCTCAATATTCTCGTGAGATGCTAAACATTTCGTTTTTATTATCATACGGCTATATTGAACTGGAACCAGCCTGCAGTAGAGGCTCATGCCGAGGAATATCATTAAAAGTATTTGTATGTGAAAAGATTGTACCGCATGAGCCTCGACTGCAAGCTAGTTCCAGTTCAATATCGAGAATACTTAAATGGTCTATTAAAGGCCCACTATCACCCAAGATGCATTGCGAATTTTACGCAGTCGAAAATTCCCGAAAGAGCCAATCACGAGCGATAGGGTCTTTGAAAACAAACACAAACGACCGCAAAGCCGAATGGGTGATAGTGGGCCTTTAAGTTGTCGGATAAATGCTCAAAGTCTACACGCCAAGACCGCAAGGTAGTATGGGCAATTTGTTAATAACCATGATCCCAGTTTCCTGTTTTCAGGGCGGGCGCGACCGAAAAATTGGCGACAGTGCTGTAGACTGTTCTAAAGGAGGGAAACAAAAACAGAGACGAATCTTATTGCCTTCGAAGAGTTCCTTTATTTGACAGTGTTGGGAGATTAAAGCATTAGGGAGTTCATGCAGCTACGATGGAGGCGGCAGTGAGAACGGTACAAAACAATAGCGAGCGAAGACATACCATTGCATTTGCGTTTTACATTTTGCATGGTACATTTCTTTGCCGTTCACTGCAAAACAAAAACGTCAGATGATCAAATTATAGTTTTTTGGAGAACATGAACACACAACGGTTAATTTTTGCTTTCTCTATTTGGACTTCCACCTTCACCCAAAAATGCTGTGCGCGCAGTGAGCTCTTTCTGTGCGGAATTTCGTGTAACGCGAAATTCACGCTTCAATCTGTGCAACCAATCAGATCATGAATATGAACAATGGAGCATTTCAAAATAAAAACAACAAATAACCGCAACGTCTTTTGGGTGAAGGTTGGCCTTTAAGGACGTTGGCGCTAATTGTTTATGCGCATCCTTACTGCGCACGCAATTCATGTCGCAACGCCATGCTAAGTCATGCACGGGCGCACGCGCAAGAAAAGAAAATCTAAGCACATATAAAATGGACTGGTAGCCGTTGCGTCAACTTTGCTTAGTTTTAACTCGCTTGGATGGTCGGTGACCTCCAATTTTTTTTGATAGATAATTTTCTCTGCCACTTCTGGACAGATTGTGAAAAAATGAACAAACGTTCCATGTAGGAAGTTTAATTTTTTTCCAATTTTCTACCCGCGCGACATCGAATCCTGCCAATTTGCGGCTGTCAGAGTTTGCAAATGCTGTTGTTTAAAGATTAAATTTACTTTAAAAAACGTCACCAGTTGAATGAATTTGCTAAGCAGACCTACTGCTATAAAATTTGGGAAAGAAAGTTGCATTTTAGAGATTTATTTCAAATATTTTTAGACTAACAGACATTGGGGTCTCATCCCGGAAGGAAGACCAATTTTTCAAAATTAGGGTCACCTTTCAGATATCTTATCTCGGATGCGAAGTCGATGACCCCCTCATTTTTTTGCAGTTCTGACACGAACAACTCATAACCTAGCTGTAGCAAACGTTTTATAAAAAAATCAATGTTAGAAGATTTTCGCGGAACGTCCATAAGCTCCCTGTCGTTGACTTTGGTGAATTAATGCATAAAAATCCCATACTACCTTGCGGTCTTGGCTTTAAGCTTATAATATTTCATCCGACAACGTTAAGTGAAGTAGCTGTATATGCCAATCTACTGTACATTCTTGCGATAAACAAAACAATAAAAATGATGCTACAAACCTTCCACCGTATACTGTTTGCATTGTAATATATCTTCACTGCATACCTATGGGTGGTTTTCACGTTACGTCACGGCGGCCATATTGGTGCACACCTACAAAAGAATTTTAATGAACGTTTTTTGTTATGTGTACCAACATGGCCGCCATGGTCTTTATCATTTTGAGTCCCACAGGACTGAAGGTCACGTGAGTGGAAACCATCTATTACCACATCACGGTAATCTAAATTATGGGAGGGGCCCGCGGCTGTGGCAGTAGGCATGTAGCGGCTAATGAAGTTAACCGGCACCAGGGGAGGTGTGCTATATTCATATCCATATATGAATGGTTTTGCACTTGGCCTCGGTTTGAAACGGAGGTTAAAAGGAACTCGGAAATGGGCTATTGCGAGAACGTTGTCATATAAAATTGGAAATAACAAATAGAAATTTATTAGCTCAATAATATATTAAAAATCTATTCATTCCCACAAAAAAAAAAGATCATTAATT
Source organism: Cladopsammia gracilis (assembly GCA_022457155.1). Classification (NCBI taxonomy): domain Eukaryota; kingdom Metazoa; phylum Cnidaria; class Anthozoa; order Scleractinia; family Dendrophylliidae; genus Cladopsammia; species Cladopsammia gracilis. The sequence goes on along the minus strand of JAJGOT010000103.1, from coordinate 313,723 downwards.
GATGATGTGATAGAATTTTCGTCATGTTTGCGGAAAAAAAGGAAACACTTTTGTGAATGTCATTAACCAAGGGAATGAACTCATATTTGTTATTTTGCATTTTTCAATGACAACGTTCCTGCAATTAGGTACTCATGTATTTTAATTAACGTTTGTTGATTTAGTACCACATGCAAAAACGATAACAAAAAAAGGCTCTCTGCAAAGTTGTCTTCCGCAAAAAGATCACTCTGTTTATATGAGATTACACGTTGTTAAGTAGTAATATAAATAACTAAATAAATATTCGTTCGCAATTCGTTACACAAAGGTAAAAAAGCCCGTTTTATTTTTGAAATTGAAAAAAACAACAAGGAGTGTCCATTGCAACAGCGACTTCCAGGGAATGCAGAAATAAATCCAATAATCGCGTTCGAAGAACGCAATCCCAATTTCGTGTTGGTTGTGAGTGGTTTATGTACAGTAAAATTTGAGATTTTTTGGTAGACGGTCTTCCAAATGGCCGCCCCTATTGTTTTTTTCAGGGGCTCATTTCCGCCGGAAATTCCTTCGAACGCGTCTCCATAATCTGTGATTACTGTTAGTTTTAACCCGTGAAACACCATCTAACAATTAGTGTGTGATAGTCCAAATAAAACAAAAGAAAACAATAGAATTATAGTATAATAGTGCGTACTATTCTACTATCTATTTCACGGTCGAAGTAAAATCACTCTATATGTTTCCACATTGCAACAATTAGATTCCGCAAAAACGAAAAAAAAAAACACATTTACCACATTATTTTTTATTAGAGTTTTGAAATTCGATTAGCAAACAAAAATCTACAGTCAACTGCTGCCTTGCAACAAGTCACAATATAAAACGGTTAAGTATACAAGTTTTGCTAAATGTGAAGTTCTTTTCCCTGAAAAGGAAGTAAGCCGAGTTAAAAAGACATACATTAGTCAAATAAAAGAACTACAAGATTGTATATTCACATCATAAAATTACCGAAGCTGTATCTTGCTAAAATGCAAAATACTTTGTCGTTCATGGATTACAGCCACATTAGTCCTCGTTCGCTTAGTTCATGAGTGACTTGCAAATTATGTCGATGTTTCTCCAAATATGCTCCTTCAAGAAACCAGCTTTTTTCGATTTCCTTGCAAATGGCGCCGCGCCGCTGACTCAAAGTAACCACTACGTCCTCCCTTCGTTGCGCCATTACCTCAGCTGAAGGACTTTTCTTTCTCTTTTTTGAGATCGCCGCCGCATTTGCTTTGGCCAAGGCTCTACTGACTTTGATCTGTTCGAGCAGAATCAAGTTACTCTCATTAATTTTTGCTTCTGGTTCATCATCAACACCTTGTTTTTCATTTCTGTTCTTGACAACAGTATCCGATTCACTGGGAAAATAATCGTTTGTCGCCTCATTTCGTTCGAAGAACAGGCAAGGATGAATTTTCCTTCGTCGTCGCCGAGCGACGTTCATGGAACTCACTGAAAAGCGTGCCAACAAACGGAAGGAATGTTCGATTGCAACCAACGCTGAACAAAATTTTCAAGCTCAACTTAGGCCACCTGGTATATGTTTGTTGTTTTGGCAAGGCAACTCATCCCTACCCCTGTTTGCGTCAGAATCACTATAGCAACACACCAATATTTTGAATGTGTTTTCGTCAGAATCACCATAGCGACATGCAAGTGATAAAAATGGCCCCAATGTCTGTTAGGCTAAAATATTGCAAAGAAACTCTAGAATGGAATGGAATTGTTATATGAGTGGGTCTATTAAGCAAATTAAACTTACTTTTAAGCAGTAATTTAAGCAGAGAATTCAAAATGTGGTTAAACATGCCGGTTAAAGTTGGTTGCGATGGAAACATCATGTCACGAACAAACATCTGTTACATCAAAACTTCCGCTAATAAATTTCAGAAAATACAATTCGCGAGGTTGGTGGGTAGTGGCTTAATGTTTTCAAAGTTGTAAACTTTCAACGTCAGCGTGGGACCCCGCCCAGTCTCTAGAAGGGTTAAAGTGGTCGCAGTCGCAAACGAGATGTTTCGACCATAATGATTAGCTTATTCTTTTTTTTATCTTTTTTTTTCGAAAAGTATTTACAAGGCCAGTTTATTTATTCTTATTCCGGAATGCAGCAAAATCAAACCCACTATTAATTCCGCCATGGGTAGACTGTGCGACAATCACGGGTTGAGACTTCATCATTAGAAAAAGGCTTGCACGGGGACAAACTGTAGTCGAAAATGCTTCGTTGAACGTTTCCCTCAAGCCAACTCCCTATGCAAAGTCCCCCACCCCTTTCCCTCTTCCAGCAAAAAAGAGCTGCACGTGAGAAGGACGAGAACCGATAAAGAGTGAAATATCTCTCCATCTCGACAATTGGCTAATAGATAGAAGTATCACTGTAACTCTTGGGTCGAAGTTCGTCGTCTGTTAGATGAGATGTGGTTGGGCAGATTGCTTAACCCAAATGATACACCGTTGCTTTAGGTTACTTCGCTATTATACCACATTTTAACTCGTTAATACGCGAAGCGTTGAACGAGTTATAGCAAATGATACACGGTCACTTTCGGTTACTTCGCTAATATATATAGTTAGGCTTAGCCTAACAGCGTTGCCCTCTGAAGACCCTCTGAACAAGCTTAACAAAGATGAAACTTAACTTAGGTGAAAGGTCGGAATTGAGATTGACGACCGGGCTATTTTTCAATTTTAGCAATTCTCAAAAACAGTATTACCTGACCGTCTGCACAGTACATTTAGACGGTACAAAAGTTCACAAAACAACTTTTTCTCCGTCTAGAATAACTATTACGACTATTTTCCGAATAAAATACACTTCTTGCTTGTCAAAAAATGCTCGAGAAACTGATTTGGAAATCAAAATTGCAAAAATACACAAACATAAGCTTATTTGCATAAGGCGACGCGAGTGTAAAATCTAAGTCTTGTTTTGTTTACATAAAACCGCTTTTCAGTCTATGTAATGAATGAACAAACACATAAAAATGGACAACACAATCTTCTTTCGAAAAATTTTATTCAAATCTCCATTAGTTTATGTTTAAAAGCAAAACGCGCATTGAGGCCGAGCCGTGTCTTCGATTAAATTCAAGACATTAAATAAATGCAACCGAATTTAAGCTATACGTTTAAAAACAATTCTAAACTAACGAGAACACAAACAAAAAGTCAATCACATATTGATATCAAGATAAATTCCCATCGAAAAATGTAATTTGTTTTTACCTTTAAGTCCCTCCGGCGACTACTGTGCTTGGAAATTCTTTAAATCTCCGCTTTGGTACTGAAATCCGTAAAACGAACCCATCTCTCGCATTGTTAAAAACGTATATAGTTCCTCGAAGCAAGATTTTATCCCTGAAAGCTCTTCTTTTTCCACTAAAGCGGCTTCTGAGTATCCCTTAATAATAGTATCCCTGTCTTGAGTAGCAAACCGCGAAAAAATGCAGGAAAATAACGACTTAAATTTATACCGTTTTCTCCGCTCAGTAAACACAGCAAAACATCAAAGTGTTTTCCCAGCATTCTTGACATTCGGCCATGTAACCGCGCGAAAAACAAAGCCTCGCTTTGGTTTCAACATGACGTCGTACGCGCATGTTTTGCGACGTCATACGCGTCTGCGAGCTAATCTGCGCGACGGCGGAGTCCGGAAGGCGGAGGGCGGCGGGCACACGCGCGCCCGCGAAACATTCCGCTAGTCACGACGATGAAAAATGACGGGCATGGGTTCTATGAGTATGGTGCTCCGCCGGGCCTTCGGCCTGCGGGCTCCGCTATTATACTACTTTTTAAGTCATTAATACGCGAAGCGTTGAACGAGTTATGGCAAATGATACACGGTCACTTTCGGTTACTTCGCTATTATGCTACTTTTTAACTCGTTAATGCGCGAAGCTTTGAACGAATTAACCCAAATGATTCACCGTCGCTTTAGGTTACTTCGATATTATACTATTTTGTATCGTCAATACGCGAAGCGTTCAACGAGTGAAAGCAACTGGACAAAATCTCACTCGATCGCTTTGCTGTTAAACTTGCGCCCACGACATGTAATGGTCATCTGTCTTACCCATGGGGACGGCGTTGTAGGGAGGGGACGGTGGGGAGGTCGATGCAAGGGTAGGAGGGGGGGGGGGGAATGGTCGGTGGAGCAAAACGCCTAGGCGAGGGAAGAATCGGTGGAATTGAGCACTCGATATGTAGTGGTTACATGCCTTATCCGTAGTGACGGCGTTCGTGGGAGAGGAGAATGGGAAGTTGTACGCAGAGCAAAACGTTTAGGAGTGGGGAGGGTCCGAACGTGCGTTGCCTCATAGGAGCTTTTCATTGCCTTTGCCTTTTCATTGAGATTATTGTATCTTGCTTGGTAAACTACCCCCACTATCCCGTACGCTTATTAAGTTTGTCGGCGGGGGAAGCTGTGGAAGGCCTACACAGAGAGCAAGGGACGAGCGAATGGCCCAAAAGAGCAATGGCTGGGTAGCTGGGAGATTGGCAAATATTCCAAGGTATGTGGTCATTTTTATCTGAAGTCCATTTCTACTAAGACATGCGGATACCAACAACCATTTATTTATACAAACGATTCTATACAAAATCCCGGGTCTTTTAATCTTATGACAAAAATATATCTGCTTTCGATTGAAGTTGTAAAACTCATATTAGCGTATTTTGGTTCAAGATCTTTTATTCCGGGTCAAACGAGAAGAGTTGAGTAGAGTTAGAAACGTTTAAACTCCATGTTTCCGTATGATCACGAAAGTTAGCCACAGCTCATAAAGCCCTAATGTCAAAATAAGACACAAGTGAGCAAACCTGAGTGGACGCACCATTCCGTTTGCTCATTACATAAATCTTAATATTTTTGCAGGATAGTCAACCCTTTTTTACCCACTGCCACGCAAAGCGAGTTAGGGCCTGTATGCATGGTACTGGTACGAAACAGTATACCGCGTTTACCCATTGGATAACAATTTTACACGCAATTTCACTCGTTCCACTCTTGCAGGTAACCGACTGGTCGCGCCACGTTTACATGATACCACTGCAAATTTTCGAAAATCTCTACCCGGTACAGCTACTGGGATGAACTAGTTTCGGTACGACTCATACCGGTATTAGATTGAGTGCTGGTGTCGTGTAAACTACTACAGAGCCAAAAGAGGGAACCAGGATGAGCTCATAATGGAATAAGAGTCGTACCGGTGTCATGCAAGCAACCTTCGGTCTTGTTTAGGTAGCGTACTTCTTATACGCACGTCTGTATACAACTTACGTTGACCTGCGCCTTATATGTTATTGGGATTTAATGTGTTTAGGCTAAGCGCCTTACAGGGTGATTGGTTAGTTTTGCATAGTGCATCACTACCGCGCATAGTTTATGGCGTCATCAGTGCATACACATGCTTAGCTTAGTAGGGCTCTTTTGAGCCTATAATTTGCATTGAATAATTCTGCGCCCGATTGTTCGAAAGCCGATTAACGCTAATCCCGGATTAAAAAGTGAGCGATGATTTCATTTCTGTGTTTGAAAATGATTTCAAACGGTCTTTTTGTAGCTAGTAGTAAAGAAAGTTTAAAGTCAAAACTGAAGTGCAGAAAACTTTGGAAAATTTTCCATTACTTGAGCTATTTAACTGGATTCAAAATTGACGCTAATCCTGGCTTAACTTAATCGTGCTTTGAACAACCCGGCCCTGGTGTAAAAATGGAGGGTTAAATGTCTTTCGTTGCCACACACTAACTTCTACGGATATGTCATCTTTCTTGGGCCTTCCGTGCTCGAAAATCAAAGGACACTGTGTGTCTCTTTCATCGACCAACGAAACTGCCACAGACAAAGGTTAAATGATTGTATATCTATCTTTCTAGTTATGAAACTGAGGTGCAAGAAAGCCTTGTCTTATTCGGGGGCCTCTCGTGGTCTTCTTCTTGGAATGAAACTAATGCTTAGGAGGCCATACGTCTTATATTGTAAAGGTTAAGGGTCAATAGGTCTCTCTTTCTTATCTAGTGACGCTCTTCTTGGGATGAAACTAATGTTTAAGGATGCCAACCTCTTTCATCGTCAGGTTCACACTGTTTAACTCATCATGTTCATAAACTATTATTTACGGAGGTCGAACCTATTTATCCTTAGTTGTCAGAAGGTACACGCTGGCCATCTTTCTTTTGTGTGGCTAGTTACTTAGGTTCCACGACGCCAACTCCTTTTCCTGTCCCAAAACTAACATTTCCTTCTCCAGCAAAGATTATGGAGGCCATCTCGTTTCGCTTCCCCTTGCTAATGAAAAGAGGAGCTATGGATTTCTTTCTTGTCCAAAACCATTACAAAAACACGCCATGTCCCATTTACTTCGTCTAATCTTGTCAAAACACGACGGTTTAAGACAGCAGGGAGTGGATAGGGAGAAAACGTCGCATTCAAGCAAGTCCAAAGCCTGTTGAGTACTCCACGGCTTGACTGAGTTTGGTTCGCATCATTTCTTTTGTTGGATATCTCGGTAAATCCAGCAGATTGAAGCAGGTGTGAGCCACAGGAAGGTGATCGCCGTGCATACCCCCAGCAACTGGTTGTATTATAATCTGTGGGAAAACAAACAACAACACACGTTTAAAGAGAGCCACGGGAGGGGGAGGGGTAAGGGATTTAATGGCCAACCTTCACCCAAAATGCTGTGCACACCGTGATCTCTTTCTGTGCTGAATTTCGTGTAACACGAAATTCATGCTTGAATGCGTGCAACCAATCAGATCATGAATATGAACAATGGAGCATTTCAAAACAAAAACAAACGACCGCAACGTCTTTTGGGTGAAGGTGGGCCTTTAAGCCCCTCCTTGCTCATACTCAAGGTTCGAGGAACACTAAGATGGAATTTCAAGATTTTGAAAAGTAAAGCAAATTTTAAATAGGTCCGCAACGCGTACAGGTGTCTGCCCGTCGATTAAAAAGTTGTGCTCCAATGTTCGAAGTTACTTGATTGACAAGTGACGCTTGATCGGCAATTCACGCTTACCATCCATGATCTAGTTCATGTAGTACAATGCGTTGATAAATGATAATTGACAATCGTGACGCAGCCCCTACGTCACCAATTCGACAATTCACGCTTAACATGCATGATGTAAGTCATGTAGTACACTGCGTTGTGTGAACCTAACCGAACGTCAAAACATATACGAATTGTAGAGTGGAATCAGGTTACAGTTGATGACTCCAGACAAGGATAGGCAATAGGGGACGGCTTGTATTGAAAGTTACTGGAGAGCTGCACTTCAGTCTACAGAGCATTACCTTCATGGACTTCATTCCCAAGATTGGCACTCGGTCGCTTCCAGTTAAAAATGCTGAAACGCAGACACAAGTTTGCTTGTAACAAGAAAACAATCATCACTTAAGTAAAATATGGTTATTAGGAGCGTCTAGTGGTTAATCTATATCATGACATGCTACCAACACAATTAGTATTCTGAACTGAATTGAACGGGTGTCAGTAAGACGTGGGGTCGGGGTCTAGGATTAGGTATGGGATTAAATATAATCCCTTTACCTAATCCTAACACTATGCCTAATCCCATACCTTATCCTAGACCTAATCCCACCCCGACCCCGGCCCCGACCCCGCGTTTTACTGACACCCGAACTGAACAGAGCAAAATTAAGAAGGGTTTGCATACAGACATTAAAGCATAAAAGGCCCCATATTTCACCCGCAAATTGCAATAAGATGCTGATTTTTGCCAAGTGGAATTATTATTTCACAAATTTAGATTTTTTGTGACGTTATCACTTTAGGATTCTATAGAAAGTTATAATGACCGTTTATAAAAACTCAATTGCAGCCGTAGGCTGAATTAACCAGTTAAAAAAAATATCTTGCTACTTGTCTATCCCCCTATATCGCCATTAATATAATAAGCTGAAAAATTTTCTACACGCATTTTGATTGGTTCTTACTTATGATCTATTGGAGGACAGACGCATAGATGAGATAAAACCAAATAGCTACCATGTTGCTGTGCGTCTCTTCAGTAATAGATCACAGAAGACGCTAAAATGTGGTAAGAACATCAGTGACACATTCAGCTGTGCCTCGTGTGCCACTTTTTTGTTCTTACCACCTTTGACGTCATCTGTGAACTATTACTGAACAGATGCACGGCAACATGGAAGCGATTTGCTAAACAGACGAACAAGTAAAATTGGCCAGAACCAGCCAATAAATGACGCGCGTCTTCGAGAGGTGTCCGCCTCAAGGAAGTTTACTGTAGTACCATCACCAATAATGAAAAAAAGTATTGCTGCTACCATGCCATTACACAGCGCGTCTATACGATGATTTAACTATGTCATCAGATACTACTGACATACCAAGGAATTTTTTCTTCATGTCTATGGGAAATCCAAAGAACACTTCCCAGAAGTTGTAGATGACAGGATGATGCCGGTAGTAATCTCCTTTGTATTCTGCAACCTACAAAACACGTTCAAACCAAAATAATAAGGAATAATTGAAGATGTTGAAGATGTGAAGGACCTTACATTTAGAGACGTTAAAAGCCGTACTATAGTCTACACTGCATACCCCGTTTCGCAGATACGGCAGCCATATTCATTTTGCCCCCAGGGCATCGCATAATAACAATTTAAATTAATATATTCATTTGTTTTCAATGTTCATTATAGGATGCTCTGGGGGCAAATCAATATGGCTGCCGTATCTGCGAAACATGCTCTTCAGAGTCCGTCAATATTTGTTCTGTGGCCTACAGCTTGAACTAGTTGCGCGTAAACAAATGTTGTAGCATAAGCGACTGCAAGTAATACAATATCCCTTAGATGGGATGCTAGTTCATCCCAGGTTGGCAAAAGCCAGGAATCAAAATCAAAATTTATAAGGATGTCCGTATTATGAAGGCGTTTGTAGGAAGACGTTCAACTGTCCTTAGGCAGAACAAGTACAAACTTCAGGGGAATTTGACTTATTGTTTGGTTGCGTTCCTTTTAACTAATGTACACCCGGTTTCTGTGATGAAAAAAATCGATTTTCCGTTTTATTCAGGGACAAACTTAGATTGCAATCAGTGGTATCTAAATCTGCTTCCAGTTTGTGTGTTCCATTTGGTGAACTAGTTTGAGATCAACAGCGCATTATCATTCGAAACCTGCAAACAAACAAACAAACTGAGGTTCGTCCCCCCTTCGCAGATGGGACTGGAGCTGATGAACAGAATGGATCGATTGTTGCTCCAGACAACCTGAAAATCCAAACAACCTGGGTTGTGTAAAAGAACGCTACCTTTGATTGTTTGTTCGACTCAGCGTGTTACCTTTTCAAGTTCTCTGAAATCATAGTCTTGACATCCCACTACCATCTGCATGAGTTCCTCCGGATGAAAGAATTCCTGCACGTTTTCAGAAAGATGAAAAAAGCACCACTGAATTAAATACTAAAAGGACACAGAGATATGCAGCAGAAACCATAAAAGTGACACACTCTAAGTACTTCTGTGCGGTCCCCATAAACGAATCACATGTCGTTTTGTATGTCATTTTTTGGTTTGGCTGCTAATTAAAATTTGTATGCTATCTCATTTTAAACGCTCTTTTTATTTCCGATAAAATTTTTTCTTTAAATTGCCGGCTTTTTATGTTTTAGGAATGTAGGTCACGTGACAGATTAATGCAAATGACCTATTTACTCGTTTATCAATGACAGTCTCAACTTACTGTACTTTTTATAACACGCGTACCCTGAAGTCCAAAACTGACAGTTCTAACAGCATCGTTTTTCACTGCAGCTAATATCATAGCGGACGTCTCAGTAAACAATGATGAGCTAAAGGTCATTTTTGTGGGTTGTGATTGGTGGATTGTGCTCCATTTTGTCGGTTTCTGTTTCTAGGGGTCCAGTGATAATTATGATTGACAGCAGCGTAAAACGTAAACCTCAGCTGGACTTTGAAATTCAGAGCTCGCGTGACATTGAAAGGCGCAGTAACGCTATACAGACAATTATCATCAGCTTACCAGCACCTTACCACCACACACACGGTGGAAACCGGACGCAAATGCCTGGAACTGCTTATCTACTGACTTGTTTAAGTAGTAATCAATATAAACATCAACATACTGCTGTCTAAACATAAGTAAGAAAAAACCAAAGTCAATCATTAACAATTCATAAAGAGAAAACAATTAACAAAAAAAAAAAAAAAATGGCGAACTGTTGCTCTGAATTTCTCCAAAAAGTATTAATGTTTATAGAAGCTGTATCAAACATTCCACACTAAGGGACGGGCCATTTAATTATTATTATTTATTATTATTATTATTATTATTATTATTATTATTATTATTATTATTACTATTATTATTATTATTATTATTATTATTATTTTATTTTTTTTTTTTTGGGGGGGGGGGGGGAAATTACCGAAAGAACATTTAAAGCATTTTGGTAAAATAGTGATGCTGAAAAATAAAATAATACTGAGAAGAATTTGTGCAACCCCCCCCCCCCCCTCCCCCCCTGCCCCCCTCCCCCCCAAAAAAAAACAACAACAACAACAACAACAACAACAACAACAACAAAAATTAAATGGTCCGTCCCTAAACACCTCGAAATCGGTAAAAAAAAAACCTCCACTTCTTTGTGTTTGGAAATTGTGATGTTCCTCGTGTTTGACTTATTACAAACCTGTTTTCAGCACTGACAGGAACGTTTCCGCCATCTGTAACCAAATCAACATACTCCAGTACCCCATATTTCTCACGAACAATCTGAAAATAACATTCAAGTGTAATTTAATTTAACCAGTCCAATGTCTCAGTTCAATATTGCAAAAATCTTCAGGGTAATAGAATAAGAATTTAGTGATTTAATTTGAGAGGGAAATTAGGTGAAATAATTAGATTAGAATTCATTTGCACACTTGAAAACACTATGCGCATACATCAGCCGATTCGCATATAATTAACCGCATATAAGCGAGTCTAATTAACATCAAATTACCGCATGCAAGCGGTTAAAGTAGGCCCTATTTACCTACTGAGAAATAACGAAAATAGAGCTGATCTCAAACTGGCTTTTGTCTTTCACTTGAACATTTTACATAAAGTAAAACTCCTTTTTTTAGTAAAAGAAAGAAAAAGATCAGAAGGGTGTATGCCTTGAACCCGAGTCGTTTGCTTCATAACTAATACCCATATCCACTACACCAAGGAGGGCTAGCTGAGAGGAACTGTAATTTTTAACATATTTATAGAGTTACCTATAACCATAAATGAAAGCTAACCGTTTAAAAATCAGTGCTTAACCCTAAACACTGCAGATCAGTGCTAAACTGAAGCTATTTTCTCTCAGTTCTGTGTCTAAAGTCAGTAATATAAAGAATACTACTGTTAGGTAAATAGGGCCTATTTTACCGCTTGCATGCGGTAATTTGATGTTAATTAGACCCGCTTATATGCGGTTAATTATACGCGAATCGGGTGCATACATAACAGTTAAGTCTGAGGAGGGAGGTTGGAAATATGTTGGGAATTCGACTTTCAAAATCTCAATCCCTGAGCCAAACATTTGGGTCAAATCAGATCAAGACTTTCCACGTCATGACAACAAAATCGACCTGAAAATTTAGTCCAAACGCTCCTGCAATGTCATCTTCTTCGGGATAATCCAGCAAATATTGAAGATTTCTGTTGAGCAGAAGGGAATTTTCGATCATCAGCAAGTGGATACGTCAGCATATTCACTGATTACACACCAGTGCTTTTTCTGTGGTTTATGTTGGCACCTGGGATCTTTGTCTTGTGGGTACGATCGAGGTTATGTTATTTACGTACAGCACTGCACATCTCCCATATTACAGTTTTAATAATATACATGAAAAAATTACTCGATTCTGATTGGCTAAGAGCAGTGCAGTTCAAGTGTAACACCAGTGCAAAACGTGTAACACCGGTGCAAAAAGTGTAACACCAGTGCAAATTACAAATCAAAAACAAAATTTCTTCTTTTTTTTTTGGCCAAAAAACAAGAAAAAAATTTTCGAAAAAAAAAATCCAAACAAAAATGGATGCAAATTTTTTCATGTATAATTATTAATAAGTAATCATACGGTTTTCTCGTTCAATTTGGGATTAATTTACACTTGTGAGTTTTTCAAAAAGCTCAAATTGCACGAGCCGCTTTTTGAAAAACTCATTCGTGCAAATTAATCCCAAATTGAACTCGAAACCGTATGATAACGTTACAACGTTGATAATAATAAAAACAAGAGAGATCTGAAATTTTGAGATTTTTACCTCAGCCTGATCATCTTGCCCAAGTTGCACTCTTAGGCAAATTTATACGAATGTACTAATGCTGCACATAGCCAGGAAACCCGGCAGAGACAAGTAAAAAGACCTACAATCAAGGACAATAGTGTTGGGACAAATTTGCATTAATTTTTTACGATGTTTTCCAATGCGCGCGATAGAAACGCGGTACGCGCAAACGATAGGTGTCCATTTCCCCACCCCTACCCCCTTACAATGTTGAGCCCGTGTAATAAAAATGATTTGTCGATTTCAACATTGTCTCGGGGGAAGGGGTGGGGTTGCTGAGATGGACTTGAAACGAAAAACATGGCTGTATTGGTCGGTCATACTAAATTAGTAATTGATAGGAGCACTTTGTAACATTAGTCCCAAGGACTTTTGTCCTTGATTGTAGTTAAAATGGTCGAGAGCTATTTGGCTAGAGAGTGTTCAAAATTGGCCAAAAGAAGAGCAGTTTTTGCATACGGTTTTTTTTATAAGTTAAACGCTGATGGATATTTGTTTCTCCAAGAAGACCAATATGACTTTCGAACAGGGACCATTCACGTCCTGCAATTGTGAATTAAAGGTACGTAACAAAGTAACAATAAATTCATACTTGGCTACTGATGGTTTGAAACCTCTGAAGTCATCAAGGTTTGGTTTTCTGAAATAAATAAAACATGACTGAACTATTCAAGACATCCAATCTGTCGTTTTGGTGCAACATCTCTCTAGATGACCTCAGTGGACTCACATATTCAAAGTCTATTGTATATAATAAACACATGTATGTCTTTTTAGCTTGAATCGTTTATTACCCCTATTTTAGGTATAAGAATGATTGTATAATATTTGGGGAGACAAAGGAGCAATTTTCTGTACAATATTGCACGATTTGGTTGTACCAATCAATCAATCGATTGATTGATCGATCACTTTGAAAAGGAAAAGAAAAGGAAAACATCAGTATCAATGAAAACTTTAAGTTATGGCCCTGCTTTTTAAACAACTACTGTTACTAGTGCAAAGAGGCTTTTGTTAATTGTCCTTGGGTGCAAATGGTTAACATGGTAATGACTGTAACCTGTAAAACATTGCCCAATTTTTCCATGTTCGTCCCTTGTGTCTTGAAAACAAATCACTACAAAATGACAGCTTTTTCCTTCCTTTGAAGAACCACTTGATATTGTCATCTAAGTTTTAAAAGAACGTTAAGTACAGATTTAACCAAAACACCAACATTTTGGAAGCAATGCGCCTTTAAGGGCTATAAAAACTACTTACCTTCCTAAAAGTTTCTTGTACAAAACAGGCGGGAACCTCAGATCAATGATAGTAGAGTTATAAATGGCGAGACCACAAATTACACCAATCAATAAGAACATCGGATTCTCTTCAAAGGTCTAAAAAAAAAAATGCAACTATGATAATCGCCATTGATCCATTCCCTCGCTGGAGAAAAACATGGGGAAGTGTACAGTGTTCCTTACTGCTGTCTCTGTGAATAACATCCTATAAAGTTATCATCGAGTATTTAATTTTTGTAAGACATACAGTCGAACCTCCCGTAAGCGACCACCCAAAATATCAAGCCTAGGTGGTCACTTACGGGAGGTGGTCACTTACGAGAGTTCAGACCATATTGGGTCAAAATTTTGCCTTATTAGCATATGGTAACTGCAGAGACTTATCCCATGTGCCAATGCCCATCTAAACCCATGTAATAACTTTTAGTAGTCACAAAAATATTTAAGCTTTCCAAAATATTTATTCAGAGTTTCATGGTTCGCTTCTGCTAATTTAACTAATAAGGCGAATGGAACAAGTCTCACGATAGTTACAAATTGAATCTTTAATGTTGTCTAAACGTTAAGGGGAACTGAACATGAACTAATAAGGATTGGATTGCTAGCTTTAAATTTGACAGCCCTTTTATATTACTGGTGATTTACATGTTAACAAGCGTAAAAACTGTACATTAACCCTTAATTCTTTAACATCCAAATTTCCACCAAGAACACCCTTTTTCAGGCTACAAATGCCATTAATTTTTTTGGCCATTATCTAACCAAATTGAGGCCGAACAGTCAAAAACATCGTTTACAGCTCGGAAACTAAACCCTCCTAACATTTGTAGAAGAATTTGATAATTTCAGTTCAGCATAGGTTTTGAACGAGAAAAACAGGACTTGTCTTGAGGAATGCGATAATGTTACACCATCTCATTATCCAATTTCCGCTCTATTATCTGTGAAGTAGCTTCAAGTGGTCGCTTCCGGGAGGTTAAGAACAAAAGAAAATTTCAAACTTTTAGCTCTAAAAGTGGTCGCGATCGCTTACGAGGGGCGGTCGCTTACAAGGGGTTCCAAATATAGTGATTTGACTTGGAAACTTTTGGTATTTTGGAAAACAGGTCACTTACGAGAGGTGGTCGCAACCGGAGGTTCGACTGTACTATAAAACATTTCTACTAATTAGTTCGAATTCATTGGTGCAAGTGGATGCACGTTTCATTTTAACCAATGTGCTGGCTATGCAATAGTTTCTTACTCTATTTAGCCTAGGCTTTTTTTTACTTCAAGAACAGTGAAATAGCGAGGGAATGACGTCATTAGTACTTATAGACTCACCGTACTTGTGTTTAGTTGCCTATGTAAATTTTACCTATATGTCATGTAAAACTGAGCTGAGTTGAATAAATCATCTTGTCTATTAGCTCTGCACAGCCGCAGTCTTGAATCCTCCATCTTCGATTTCTAGTTTTCTCCAGAACCTCCGAAAACCGTCCAAATCGACTCAAAATCAATAAAGAAATGCTTAAATGTTATAAAGTTTGGAAAGTTACGACGATAAACTTATTTTTTTTTCCTTAAAAGCAAAAAAAAAAAATAAATTTCTCTTCTTACCAGGTCATTAAACCAAATAGTGTTTGATTCTTCAATAAACGTAAACATGCCATATTTGGGGTCCAAAATTTCAGTCAGAAGCAGTAAGAAGAATTCCTAACAATAACAAAGAGAAAGATGGTTAATATGGAGTCCACTGTTATAGCAGTAAAACTACATTTGGTTTCCCTACCTTGTCTCCAGGAATCGCTCCTGGAACACGGTGCGCATGGAGTTGTGGGACGGATGGGCATGGCACAACCTTATCCCCAGACCTTCTTTGCTTTCAAAATAGCAGCGGGTGGAGGAACCACTGGAAAAAGGCTGCTAGAATACTCCCAGAAGCAAAATAACTTTCACTGCCAATCGCTGGGAATAACCTCCAAATAACAGCCACGTATCACACGAGGGAATTCTTGGAGTATTTTTGCAGCCTTGTTTAGACACGCCCGCAAAAAAAAAATCGTTTCTCGAAAACTTTGCCTTTTTATTCACACATCATTAATAAAGCGCCCATCCAACGTTTTCAACAAGCTATCTTTTAGCCGAGAATTTTACTTCCATGCTATGTAACTAGGTCTTATCCGCTATCCAATTACAGGTTTTAAACGCAGGAAGATAGCAAGCTTTACCTTTCTAACTCCACCGGCATCAACGCCCTCTTCATCCACAAACACAACCTGTGAAAAACAAATTTTGCAGTACACTGTAATTCATAAACGGGTTAGTTTCTAAAAGAAGGTAATGGTGCTGCATCGGTGTGGGAATGAAACATAAAAAAATTGGGTTATGGCTCATGTACGACGACTGTATTGTGATGTATTGTGTTAGGTAGTGTTAGGTTGTATTGTATTGTATTGTATTAGGTTTTATGACATCAGTCAGTTCGTCGTACACGAGTCATGACCCAAAATTTGATTTTATTGACTGAGATGATAAGGTAAATAGGCCACCGAAAGAAGAAGAGCTAATAAATGCTTCGAATGCCAGCAAATCGCTCTGACGAATAGCTTGGAGTCACTCTGACGAATCGCTTGGAGTCACTCTGACGAATAGCTTGGAGTCACTCCGACGAATCGCTTGGTGTCACTCTGACGAATCGCTTGGTGTCACTCTGACGAATCGCTTGGAGTCACTCTGACGAATCGCTTGGAGTCACTCTGACGAATCGCTTGGAGTCACTCTGACGAATCGCTTGGAGTCACTCTGACGAATCGCTTGGTGTCACTCTGACGAATCGCTTGGAGTCACTCTGACGAATCGCTTGGAGTCACTCTGACGAATCGCTTGGAGTCACTCTGACGAATCGCTTGGAGTCACTCTGACGAATCGCTTGGAGTCACTGATGAATCGCTTGGAGTCACTCTGATGAATCGCTTGGAGTCACTCTGGTGAATCGCTTGGAGTCACTCTGACAAATCGCTTGGAGTCGCTCTGACGAATCAAAACGTTAGTTTTTTCAATCTTTTAGTTTACAGTGGCCAATTTACTGTATTCATAACTGGTTGTTGATACGGCAATTGTGGAAAATAATAATAAAAAAAAAACAGCTTGTTAACATGTGGGAAACCAGTGCCAACAGTAGATTGCAATATATATATATACTTTTTGCTGCATTCACACATGCAAATTTTATTCTCTAGAACAAGTTTAGTAAACCTCACATTGCCGTGTTAAGGCGCTCTTACATAAAAGTCTGGTTCTGGGAACAAAGGATTACCTTGAGAGGTTTCTTTAAGTCATAAGGTCCGCACTTCATAATCTGGTTTAGGGTGTGGTCGACAATACTCTCTCTCTTGACCATAATCACCAGTATTGGATTGACTGGGTCAATGGGCATAGGTGATATCATTGACTGAACATTGCGCCGATTAACTTCTTCGACAGCAGACTGGAAAAAGAAAGAAAAAATACAACATGAAAGACCTGACTGTCTCTTGAAGGGTGCTAAATAGAAGATTTCAAACTTTCCTAGAAGCCAACAGCTTACAATTCACTCACAGACTCAGATGTTTGAGCCACCTTGTACAGCACAAGAATAAGCACCACAGGAATGTAATGCTCAATAGCTTTCATTTAAATGGTACAATGTAGGATTTCACTCAAAAGTAGGCATTACCTTGAATGTACAGCATAATACACAGCACCACATGAAAGTACTTCTCGATAGCTTTCACTTGAATGGCCACACTTTAGGATTTCATCCACAGACTCAAAAGTTAGAACCACCTTGTACAGCATAATAAACAGTACCACAGGAAAGTACTGCTCAATAGCTTTCATTTGAATGGTCACACTTTAGGATTTCATCCACAGACTCAAAAGTTAGAACCACCTTGTACAGCATAACAAACAGTACCACAGGAAAGTACTGCTCAACAGCTTTCATTTCAATGGTCACACTTTAGGATTTCATCCACAGACTCAAAAGTTAGAACCACCTTGTACACCATAATAAACAGTACCACAGGAAAGTACTGCTCAATAGCTTTCATTTGAATGGTCACACTTTAGGATTTCATCCACAGACTCAAAAGTTAGAACCACTTTGTACAGCATAATAAACAGCACCACAGGAAAGTACTGCTCAATAGCTTTCATTTGAATGGTCACACTTTAGGATTTCATCCACAGACTCAAAAGTTAGAACCACCTTGTACAGCATAATAAACAGCACCACAGCTATGGCTCAACAACTTCCTCCACAGACTCAAACTTCAGAGTGGTAGCAACACAAGACATCAAACAGCTTTCATTAATTTTGAATAGCCCAATTTCGATATTTTAAAATTCAACTTGAAACAAAAGGCATCACCACGAGGCTTAGGGGAATGATAGTAGGGATTTATATGGTTTATTCCCCTTAGCCTCGTAGTGATGTCTTTTGTTTGAAGTTGAATTTTAATATATCGAAATTGGGCTATTGCCACACTTCAGGAGTGCAACCAGGCTAAAATTTTGAAATGCCTTTCACTAAATAGCAACCCGTAGTATTTTTCATCTAAATGGTAGCACCTTAAGGCTTAGGATTCACGTTTGCAGAGCATAAAAACTGCACTTTGATTAAGTGCTGCTCAGTGACGTTCAATAGTTTTAAACCGTCAGAGGTACAGATCTCATCCATAGCCCTATTTGCCAAATCATAGAAAAGTTTCATGTAGCCTATAACTTACTTGCATCTGCATAACAGCATCAGTTTGAAGCAGTGTTGTTTTGGCTTCAGCATCAAACACAAACGGGTAGCGACAGAAAGAAAACGTTTGCTACAAAAGACAATCACACCATATTAATACCAAAGGCTCCTGTGAGCCAACCCGTGAATACGAAATGCTAACGGTAACGCAATATTGCGGGGTTTTTTTTTTTTTTGGAAATTGAATGTAACGACTTTTGACGAACACAAACAAACAAAAAAATAACAGTAATTTTCAGTTCGAAAAAATCCGTCCTGGGTGAGAATCGATTTCACGTCCTTCGGCTCCCTCCGGCTCTATTGTTCCATCATTTACCCACTACACTGCCCAGGATTTGGCTAATTACCAAGACCAAATTTTGCTTTTTCAACGTAGATATGGGGAAAAAGTTTACATCTGAGTGATGGATTGACGGTGGAGGCAGAACGCAGCGTTTACAAGGTCTTCTCTGATTTGCTGAGAAAACAATAGAACAAAAAACACAACAATGAACCCTAGCCTCAAAAACAGGTTGTAAAGAGCTGTGCAGTATCTGATCGAGCGAGTAAGCGAGATAATAAGCCACCGTTAACGATAACCCGTTCATTATGCTTGCGCGTATTCACGGGTTAATAATCAACATTAAAAAATGCGAATACATTAACATACATTTGCATTGAGTTTGCATAAATTTGCATTAAATGTATGTACATTCAGTGACGTCTTATTATAAAGCCTCATGAAAGGGAAGTGTCCCGGCTAATGCATCGTGTTATGATGAGTATGGCCAGGAATTTCTTTAAGGTAGCCTTAATGATCTTAAAATAGGAAAATAGCCAAAAGTGATGAAACCAAAATAAATATAAACCAAAGAAACAAAAATAATGGCTAGAAAACTCAAAATTCCAGCAGAAAGACAATTTTATTTTTTCCTTTTTTTTCTTACTGCCTGGCACAAGATTAAATTTGATAAACTGCAATCCACTTCCATCCTTGCAATCCTGCACTTTATCTCCAAACTACTGCTTCTGTTTTGTTCTGAAGAATCTTTTTATAAAATTTAGGTGTGTATTTGGTGGCATTTGGCGATATAACATGGGTGGTTAGGTAAGCGAAATTTCGTTATTTCAACAGGACACTGTTTCTTTAAGTGGTAGGGGAGGGTGGGCGTCTGTAGCAAACGGTTTTGGGGGAAAACACACAATCTTCATGAACTCTTTAGTATAGTCCTAAATATGCCTTGGGTTGCAAACGTTGCCGCACTTTCCAATGCAACTTTTGCTGCAAGTGTAAACTAAGTGGTAAGTTCTACGATTTTTTAAACAGCGCCGCCAAGTTGCATCAGGTTTCGAACATGTTTCAAACCTCTACGACATTTCGGCGACAAATAGCGTCCAAATCGCACTAAAATTGGCACTAGTTTCAATTCGCACTGAAGTCCGCACTAGTTTACACACGCGATTTGAAGATGCAACTTGCGTTCAACAAAAATTGCATTGAAAAGTACGACAACATGTGCACAAAAATGACCTGTGTAAACGGGCCTAGACGAACGCTGTAGAAACAAAATCTGTCTTGTGAATAACGCTACACAGCCAAACTAAAAGTTGCACTAAATCGACACCCTACACTTGGTTGTACCATATTCATGAATCCATATATCAGTATTTAGTGTAAATCTAGTAGCGTTCTATCACGAATGCTGTTTTCTTATTGGCTACGCTACTCACACTATCCTGTTGAAGAAAGTGAGTGTGTGCGGTTATTATTGATATCATTATTCAATAAACACGCGAGCCTGTCTCATTGTTAAGTTTTGAACGTCTAGAAGATTTATAATAAAACTATTAGATTACTCGCTCTTGATTTCTATGCGCGATAGTTGATTGGGGCTTCGCCCTCATCAACTATCACGCGTCAGGCGATAGAACTCTCAAACTCTTCAACTAATTGTTATATAACACGGTGGTTATTGGTATGAAAGTCAAGTCCATGCTGCAATGATCGAGTAGGGAGAATGAGCTTTTGAAAATGAAAGGCCTACCACGTGGTAGAGGTGGCGCCGTAATTCTTGATGGTTTGTCACAATCTAAACAGAAGGAGAAGGAGGTGAAACATGTTGTGCGCAACTTTTTTTGGTGTTCACTGCCTAATGAACTTGCTGGACAACGTTATTGGGCAAGTTAAAACTCCCACTATGATGGTAGAAGACCAACATGTGTTAACATAAAAAAATCAAAATTATAATTGTAAATAAAGCTAGGTAAGGTTTTTTGCAGTTTTTGTTACTCTGTCACAAGCATACATGTAGGTGCATGCTCTACATGCAATCCCAAGTCCCCGATAAGAATTGAACGGTAGAGTTTACCTTCTATAGCTCACAAGAAGGTGGGACACTTTTTGAGAATAATATAACGTAATGTCGACAGTTAGAATTTTATTTTCAATAAATTTTTATGTGTAAAAAAGAAAATCTAAAATCCCCACTCAGGATTGAACCTGTGACCTCAGCTAGGCTTAGACTTACATAGCCTACCATACCACTGTACCACCTAGCTTCTCGGGTTGCTTAGGCCTAAATTTAACTATATAAACTGCTAACCCTGACCTCAACTGAAAGCTAACCAGTTACTCTGTTATATAACTCTCAATAAGGCGTCCGACCAGGACCCTCTCCGTTTTCAAAATGGCGGGGCGGGTGTAGAAACCCCTGCACAAGACGGTAGAGTCTACCTGCTATAGCTCAGAAGGGGGGTGGACACCTTAATGAGAATTATATAACATAATGTTGACACTTGGAATTTTGAAGTGTAAAAAAGAAAATCTAAAATCCCCACTCAGGATTGAACCTGTGAGCTCAGCTAGGCTTAGGCTTACATAGCCTAACGTACCAGGGTACCACCAAGCTTCTCGGGTTGTTTAGGCCTAAATTTAACTATATAAACTGCTAACTCCAACCTCAACTGCAAGCTAACCAGTTACTCCGTTATATAAGTCTCATAAAGGTGTCCAACCTCCTTCTGAGCTACAGCATTTAGTCTCTACCGCACAAGACTGCCAAAATACTCCAAGAATTGGGGAGTATTTTGTCATATGACACACTATGAAAGTTACTTTCAGTAGTGTAGCAGCTCTCCGAAACCTCTATTTTCATTGGCCTTGTAAAACACAGCTGCTATTGTTTTTTTGTCTAGAGCCCATTGTTGGGTTGTTTGTTCTATTGTTCTCCGAACCAATGGTGTGAGACCTTACGAGAGCTGCTACATGACCTGTTACTTTCAGTGATTGGCAGCCATGTTTGTTTTCTGGCTATCAGTAACCGTTCTTTAAACGAAAGGAAGACGTTTCATCATGCTTTACGCCACAAAAATACTCCAGGGTTTTGAAGCGGAGAATGCCCTAGGGATAAGGTAGCCCGTGACCTTGAATGCAAAGGCCAAAATGAATAAAGTGTGTACATGTAACGCTCCAACAAATTATTAAATAAATGTTAAGTTTATAGTATGACAAGTATATTCAGTGCTTAAAAGGATAGGTAGGACACAAGAGAAGAATGCATTATTTTGGAGTTCTTGATGATCTTTACAAAGGATTACAATAATTATGTGTTAACTGGTGGAACTAGTATCTTAAACTGTATACATGTGGGAACAGCTCTTGCACTTTTCTGTGACATGGTCTCTATGATGCAAAACAATAGAAGTTCACGCGGTCGTGACTGTTGTTTTGAACGTAAGAGCAAACGTGGTGAAAATGGCAAATATTTTCAGTGTAATATTTGTCTGTTAAACTATCAAAATTTTGTGGGAAAATTTTAACAGAGAATTGCGAAAGAAAACGCCAATTTCCAGCACAGTTACAATGGTACCTCAAATTTTATGAAAAAGGAAATCTTAAACTTTCAGACAATGGATATTTCAAAAAAAAAAAATACCGGATATATTTGACATCAAACCCTCAAATAACACTTTTGCCCTACTTTCAAAATGGCAGCCACGTAAAAAAGAGAGAATACAATTCTATTTCCTGTAACACTTGCGCTAATGCTTGGACACTTGTTTCAGTTTAAGTAAATCCTGCAAATTTGTGTTTAACTGACATTACCTGATTTTGAATCCAGTTGAAGTAGTCAGCCCTGATATCAATGGTCTCTTGAATTTCTGGGATGTAGAACTGATTAAATGGCACAATATCACCAGATTCTGTATTAACCTGATGAGATAAAGATTTTAGAGAACTAATTTGTAAACGCATTAGAGCAGTTTTCAATTGAGTGTGAAAAGTAATTACACAATTGCTTTGGTTTTGCATTGCTACGCTTTGTGATTGGCTAAAACATCACGCGCCGCTATCTCGACCAATCAGAAGTAAAACCAAAACCAATCGTGACTTGTTCGCACGCGTTTTCCCGCGATTGGCGTCGCCGACATGTTATTGCTTCGAGCTCTGATTGGTTCATTGGATTGTTTACGACTGTTGTGATTGGTCAGAGTAATAACTTTGGTTTTGGTTTTAGAATAATTCATCACGTTTGAACAAAGAAAATCCTTAGCGTTACGGTGGTTGGAAACAGTGTTTCATCAGGTATCCAAACACCTTGAAAGGGGTTACAAAAAACCCCTCGGCTTTGTCTCGTTTTCTTCAACCCAGTACTCAGTGTTTGGAAATCGTGATTAAATAATCTTCCTGTTGTTTGATATATTATTTAAAACTGATAGCCAAGCTACAATGTACTAAAATAAGAAGTCACGTCTCTGCTTCAAAATAGCTTCGTATGCTTTTTCAATCAAAACATTAACCACTTTTCAATGACTTTGTGCGATAAATTTAAAGGACAATGTTTTTTTTAAGTTACACACGATAGACTTTTTTCTGAGACTATTAGGAGCAAACGCACCTTCACACAAAACAGCTAAAGTTGGCAATCTCAAGTTAGCGCTTTTGAACGCAACATCAGCAGTTGGCAAACATGTTGACAAACTGTTGGCGACTATTCTTAACCCAACGTTTTTGAGTTGAAAAACTTCCATATGAAGTGTGAATGTTTGCTGCAACTTTAGTATGGGCGACCTCGATTCACAGGGTCCTCGCTCTTCCTTCCTCAAGAAGAAAGAACCCTCAAAAAACAGGGAAGGTGTGGAACAAGGTGTGTGGAAGTTTTTTTTAGTGAAAACACAAGTTTGCTAACTTTTGCTTGTCGTGTTAAGGTGAATGAACATGATGAATAACAAACATTGGCTCACCACGTGAAGCTGCTCTAAAACCCCTAAACAAGTAGCAAGGGCTGCCTGCCGTTTAATAGCCTGAAGAGCAAACGACAACAATATTGAAAGTTTCACCTTTGCATGTACATGTAAATACAAGTGATGACACGAGGCTAGTTGACCATCTGGGCCCGGTTGTTCGAAAGCCGAGTAACGCTAATCCCGGATTAAAAGTTTACTGAGGATTTCACTTCATAGGTCATTTGTAGCTAGTAGTGAAGACAACTTAAAGTCGAAACTGAAGTGCAGAAAACTTTGGAAAATTTTCCATTATTGAGCTGTTTAACTGGATTCAAAATTGACGCTAATCCTGGGTTAGCTTAATCGTGCTTTGAACATCCCGGGTCAATGATAAAACCCTGCAACAATCAAAAGAAATCACAGGGGTGCCACAAAGTCACTCAACCATGTACACTACTTGCCCTTTAAACCATAGTTAAATATTTTGTTTATAATTCAACACATTGATGCACTGCCCAAATATGGTCAAAAAGTTATCGATATACGCCATGTCTACATGACGTATACCCAACGATGGAGGTAAATATTTTTATTATTTCGCATTTTGACAAGAGAATGCGATATTTTTTCTTCAAACTGCTTTGTTATCAATGTGTTGAAATATAAAACTATTTTAGCGCTCAAGCTTGCGTGACATCGCCTAATTTTAGCCCACTCGGTCTACAGCCTCGTCGGCTAAGAATTAGGCGATATCACGTGCGCTTTTGCGCTATAATAGTTAAATATTGGTTAGTTCAATGTCAAAATTCTTGGTTCACATGACGTCATAAAAATTAAAAAATATAAAGTATTCGTCCTGCAAAGCTGTTTCTAACATGGTAAGTGGATACAAGTGTTATAATCTTCCACAAAAAGTTTCAGGTTTTAACGATGTTTTGCTTCCGATTTACAAAGGTTTTAAATGTGTCACGCAATGCGTCACGCTATTTCAGATAAGCCGCGAAAATAAACAAAATTGAATCAGCTGAAAGTTATTGTTTGTATTATAAGTGCTTATAAGCCGAGTTAAAGGAGCTTATAACAAATACAATATTTTTGGATGCGATTTTTGGTGTAATTAAGACTTCGAATTTTTGGCCGCCATCTTTGTGCCCCTGAGTGGGGCACAGAGATGGCCGCTCCATACATTTCTTACTAAAAATATCTAATACTCGTTTGCCTATAACTCTTGAACGAAATGCTTTTGCGATTCAAAATTTGGCCAAGATGTGTAGTTTTAAACTCTCTACAATTTCATAAACATTTTTTAAATGCTTCTGAATTTTGATATGACGTTAGTGAAAGCCAAGAATAGAGTTCTAAACTGTCAGTTAAGTAAAAAAAAAAAATGGCCTTTTTTCAGTTCCTGAGCCCGCCGGGATGCACAATGTGCCTGACCCCTCCAACACCTCTTTAAGCTTTAAGCGAAACCTGGAGGGCAGAAAGTATGTCAAAAACTGACTTGGGTATTACGTCAATAGTTCTGCACAGCCGCCCTTTTAGATCCACCATTTTGATTTCTCAATTTCTCCAAAATCTAAGAAAAACAAATTGGCTTGAAACAATCAAAACCAAAAAAAAAAAATTCGAATTAAAAAGCTAACCACATTCTGTAGGCGAATTGAAGTTTAAAGAATATCATCATTTGCAACTGAATTGTTCACTGTGTTGAATTCAAACTTGTTGTTGCGGTTTGATATATACTTGCCTCGTCCCTAAGCTTGGGAGGGGGGAAATGTAGTAAGTACTTTATACAGTCTTGAAACATCTGCAGTGGAAAAAAGAGGATTGTCAATTTTTAGGTGCAAAAAGACTGACTGACTGACTGACTGACTGACAGACTAATTGACTGACTAAGTGACTGATCGATGGACTGGCTGACTGACTGACCGACCGATGGACGGATGGATGGACAGACTGACTTACTGGTTGACTGACTGACTCACTATTGACTGATTGATGGACTGATTGACTGACTGACTGACTGACTGACTGACTTATAAGCTGACTAACTAAATAACTGACTGATTGATGGACTAGCTGACTAACTGACTGACAGGCTAATTGACTGACTACATGTAAGTGACTGATCAATGGACTGACTGACTGGAGCGAAGAGGAATAAGCAAGTGTGTGACTGACTGGTCAATTGATTGAGAG
Source organism: Cladopsammia gracilis (assembly GCA_022457155.1). NCBI lineage: Eukaryota > Metazoa > Cnidaria > Anthozoa > Scleractinia > Dendrophylliidae > Cladopsammia > Cladopsammia gracilis. The sequence continues at coordinate 287,892 of JAJGOT010000103.1, read as the reverse complement.
ATGGAGGGATGTAGGGATCGAGGAATTGAGGGATGGTGGGAATGGAGTGATGGTGGGAATGGAGTGATGGAGGAATGGAGGGATTGAGGGATATAATAAAATAAAATACTATCATATTTACGTACTTGAAGATCGCAAAAAAAAAAAACCCGTGATATCATTATGATGGTCTTTACTAATTATAAAAAACAAAGAGTACAAAAGACAAACCTTCATTGTACGAGAAAAATATGTTGAAGGTAATGTGGACCACCATCGTTCTAAAAAAAATAAAAAAAAGATCAATCAAAATCAATTCATGCTGATTTTTCAAAGCTTCAAAATCTTCCAAATTGTCATAATATGTTTTATAGAGCGTTTTCCAATGAGGTCATAAAAATTAAAAAATTCTGAAGTGTACATCATACAAAGCTGTTTCTAACATTGTATGTGGATACCAGTGTTATAATCTTTCACAAAAAGTTTCAGTTCTCAACAATGTTCTCCTTCCGATTTATAAAGTTTTTAAGCGTGTCACGCAATCCGTCACGCTATTTCAAATAAGCCGTGAAAATAAACAAATTTGCCATAAACATTTTGGAATCGAAAACTGCTTCTGAAATTTGATGTGACATTCGTGAAAACACTCTATAGCATTAGCTCCAATAATTATAGCCTACAATGTATGTGTTGTCTACATGTAGTTGGCATGCAAGTTCTCCAGGTCCACAATATAAATTCATTTTAATTTGTGGATCTCGAGTTTTTGATACAGTAGGTTTTCTGTTTGCACCGTAATGCATTCGGCCCTGAGTTGTCTTTGTCCAGTACTGAATATGTAGTAAAATATGACATTTCACCAGTCACAAGACTAGCAAATTAACAAAGAATTGTGAAGCCGTGGCTCTGACTCACTTAACACTTTGCCGGCATCAGCGGACAATTTCAGGATAGCTTCACTAAATGGAACAACAATAGTGTCATAGTGTTCCTCCTTTTGATAAATAGAAAATTCTGGAAGAAGCAAATAAACTCTGAGAGCCTCAATATCAGGAGGCGGTTGCTGTAGAGAATGAATGACACCTCGCTTTATTGCATCAAACACATCAAACATCTAGAAAAAGGGCAACAAAACATGATGAGAATTTTAACATTATATAAAATTATAATACCAGGCTGGATATATAGGAAAATATATTTCCATGCCTTTATTTTAATAGCAAGGAAATTGCTTCATACAGTTGTATGTTCTGTATGTGGTTTCAGGGTTTTTAAGCTTGCCCTTTTGGCAAGCAAGTCTTAAGTTTTACTTTCCTGGACTTTCAAGAAAAACGAGCTAAACAGTTGTTTATGTGTTCAGACACCATGTACAGCTGTACTGAGTAACCTGTGCACAAACGTTTCTTATGAAGCTCTAAAATTAGTAGCACATTTGAGGAAATTTGTTTGACAATGTCCGAGCACTGACTGTGGTGTTTTGTTTGTTGGAGGCGCATACATGTACAGTAGCTATGTGGTAGATTCACATTAAAAGTTTCTCTTCACAAGACCACATGACTAGAACTTACCTTAGTGGTGACTGCCTGATGAGAAATACGGTTAAGCAAACCAAAACATTTTCGAGCAGACGCCAAACTAATACCATGGTGTCTAGAACTTGTTTGTTCGTGTTTCCGTCTGAAAGGTTCAACAAAAAGAAAACATTGTAATCGTTCTGGAACTAGAACAACATAGATTTGACTACGAGTACGAAATCGAGTACGAGTATGACTTTGGAATTTCAAGATAATTGTATCCCTGAACTACATGTGTGACTCTTTCCTGTTGCTGACTAACACATAAATACATGTTAGGGATAAGATTGGTGTGATAAGAAATTTTGAGGCACACAAATTTGCTTTGAGAACTCGTACTCGTACTCAATCTCGTACTCGTAGTCCAATGTTAAGGTCGCTAATTTGCCACACCAGAACCCTTAGGGAGATAGTGCACTAGGTCTCAGTGCCAAAAGCTGGTGCTCTGTCTCTCCAATTATTAATGTCCCAAGCAAGCTGCTTAGAAATCTTGACTCCTGGAATGAATGCGATTACCACATTTATTTTACATGTGTGTTGTACATGTAATTATAGTGAAAACTTAATCCTGATTATAATGATAACAAGTTACATTCCCGGGGAGAGGAGGGGGGGGGGGGGTACTCAACAAAGATTTGTATGGGGATGCTCCGCCCCATGGTCCAAACCCTTACCCTTTCATATATCGACATAAAAGGTACCCGTTTCATATACCTTTCCTTGAAAATAGTACCCAGGGCTTTCATATGCCTTTCATTGAAAATGATACCCAGGGCTTTCATAATTATACATTGTACCTTTCAATGAAAATGGTACCCCTTTCATTTAGATTTTATGCACGTCTGTTTGATATAATATCTTGAAAGGCCCTTTTTAGTACATGAAAGTAATAATTAAAATCATTGAATCATGAATCACTGGCAAAATGAAATGCTGGGCAGGGGCACTTGAAAAAAAAATTAATACAAACTTTCATCTGAATAGCAACGCTGTACCCTTGAGAATTTCATACATGAAAGGAAGAACCACCTTGCACAGCATACATCTTGTGATGAATGGCACAACACAAATAAATTAATTTTAGCACAGGGGCGCTCCTGCACTGTGCTGTTGAACACCTCCATGGGGGGGGGGGGGATGATGGGATGAGACACCCTACCCCTATGAAAATTCCACTTTGGTTTATACAATGCATAATATGTACTTCCCTTTTTGAGGGGTTTTGGGTTCACCTCCCCCTTCAGAATTTCCAAAGGCCCTGTGTAGGAGAAGATGTGGATTTTTACTATGGCTGCACCTAATCACAGGCCAAGTCCTACAAATGGAAATCAATACCTGTCCAGAAATGAACCACACATGCAAGCTTTGGACGAGAAAACTGTCTCTAATTTTCTGCATGGAAATAAAAATACAAACATCTTTTTTTAATTACAAATAGTCAATAAAATAATACAAATAAGATTTATAAACGTCTTAACAAAGTTAATTTTAAACTACACTTGTCTGTAACTTTCCCCTTCGGTCCCTGTTCAAGTGAATAAAGATTTGGTTTCTAAAGACACTGTAGTGCTGCATTGTCAGGTTTAGTGAAATGCAGGGTTCTCTTAATCAGGCGGTAACTGGTAAAATTTACCGCTTGAAGCAGCACTTATTACCGCCTGTAACCGCTTGCCCCCGGAACATTTTTAAGACACACAGTTTCCCTTTACCGCTTAGCAAAAATCCCTTACCTGCTGAGCTGAAATTTAGGGAAAACCCTGGAAATGCCCAAAAAATTGGTTTTATCATTGAGTTGATTATAAAAAGGTGAATTAGCCACCAAAAATCTGATGCTTCGAGTGCCAGCCCTTCGCATAGAGTGAACGATGAAGGCCTAGCATTCAAATGAATCTGCTTATGGTTTCCAGTTTATCTTGTCAACTCAGTTAATACAGTTTGAAAACAGATTTCTGCCGAAGTGTCCACTTAGGAGAGGTGTCTGCTTGAGGGAGGTTAACAATGACGTCTTTCAGTTTTTGTGTGGCCTGGATCACAAATTAATGACTGCTTACATATGTAGCTATACATGTACATGAGGTGTCAATGTCATGCTCATCTAAATCTGGGGTGTTTCTTGGTGTTGCGGAAGCCATTGTTGGTTAGCATTTGTGTTGTGGTATGGGTATTGTTCAGTGTCTTTTGAATCTTTTGTTTTACGTCATTTGGTGATCACACCATCTACAACACCAAGAAACTACTTAAATCTGGGACCATGACACTAAGTATTAGTGTTCAAAATAATGTAGTGTTCAGCTGAAGATACATGTACTGTAACAATCCTGTCAGGCAACGTACATGTCAGTTGGAAGGTGAAATGAAATGTTGTGGCTACAGGTCATAAATAACTAAAAATAGAAACTCACTGAATCATTTCTGTAGATGGATTTCCCAGGGATAACTGCTGAATCAGCTCACTGATGCTGGGCTCAGACAAGGTCCACAAGTGCTTTGAAGTGTCAGGCTGTCGTAGATCACATGGTATCCTGCTGCCGCCCTGTTTTACAATCAAAAGGATCAAGTTAGGATTTAGTTATCAGTTAATTCATGAAAATTCAATGTAAAACAGAAATTCTCCTTTCTTGTACCCATATGTTTGTTACTGTAGAAGTGGGGAGAAGTTGTTAAAATATCAAGATAATTATTCTTGGGTCATCGTTTCCTTCATTCTTATGACCTCTCTGATTGACGAAGCACTGATCCAATCAGAAGTACCTGTAACCTAACAGAGTGTCTTGCACACAAAATAATCTCTAGAGTGAAGTCTGTTACACGTCGAGAAAATACATGTGTAGAAACACTCCCCATTTTCCTGATACGCCGATTTGTACCCAGCCATCCCGGATGATTTAAGATGTCTATGATTTCATGTTTTCAAAGTTGGCAAAATCTGGAACATTCAGGATCTCCCCGATCATCTGGGATTTATCCAACATATATGAAAACCCTGAGGCTTAACGCTTTAATGTGACCACAGCCAATGAACGTTTGATTCAACAATAATTTTTAACAAAATAATGTTGAAGCAAATGTTGCAACCATTCCTTTCACTCCCAGAGTCAATTATGGAGACATGTCATGTTGTTCTAACTTTTGAGTCTGTGGACAAAATCCTATGGTGTGACCATTCGAATGAAACCTCTTTGGCAGTTCTTTTGTAATGTACCATTTGTTGTACAATATTTTAAAGGGAATCTCCGCTGGAAAACATATTTCCTCTAGATCATTAGTTAAGGAGTCACTGGTTTACAGGTTTTTAAGGTGATTACAAAATCTTTAACTCTTGAATACTGGGCAATTTGTTTCTGTATTTTTGCTTTCAAATTTCGTGAACGCCGCCATGTTTGTTTTCGCAAAGTTTGATGGAAAATTATGACATCAGTGTGTTGTTGTGAGCTTTCAATATGACGGGTTAAGTCAACATCATGTAAATTTATAAATAAAAATTTTATATTAATTATAATTTTTTTTTGTTTTTAATGCATTTTTGGCTGAATATTGTATGGTTCTACTGCGAAATCTTCTTCTGTAAACTCCATATTGACATCTTCGACAACGCAATGATGTCATAAATTACCATAAAGAAAACATGGCAGCACGTGAGAAATTAAAAAAAAAAGAACACTTTGCATTCAAAAACCAGTTACGGAGATACCAACTTAAAACCCTGGCATGAGTTAAAATAATATAACCATTACGAACACTCTGGATCTAAAACTGTTTTTAGCAAGGTTCCCTTAAAAAAAAAATAGATCAAACTCAAATTTTGATTTTTTTTCTTGAATTTTGTTACTTTAGCACTCTTGCGAGTTTGAATACAACTGATAAAACAGGATCTCTCTTATTCAACATACATGTCACTTACATTATTTACTGTGAGAACATAACAAAAGTCTCCCCCTGCAGCAATCCTGTGAACCACACTGCCACATGTTGAGATACCACTGTCAGTGTTATCGACAGCCCAGCTTTGGTGAACAAGAACAGGGCTGTTAACACTTTTGACTTTGTTATTTCCTAGTTGACCATTTTCTCCAAAACCAAAGGAGTACAGCTGTCCAGATGATGCGACATATGCTAAGGTATGAAGCCTGCAATAGAGAACAGCAAAATAATTACACAGCAATTCCACAAACAAGTGATTACAGTAGTCAAAGGCCAACATAATTATGAAGTCTGTAATCCTATCCTTTTAATTCACACTTTCAACACTCAACCAAACACTGCTCTAACTGAGTTCACTTAAAAATGAAAATATCAGTTAATGCTTACGGTCAGATCTACAGCAGCTACAGTGTACGTGTGGATACATAAATTATTTTTGTAAAACTCGTGTTGCAGTTATACCATCCATACCTTCCACAGGATATTTGTGTCACATTTTTTCCCATTAGTTCAAAGACCTAGAAATGGAAATAAGCAATCAAATGACACAAATGCACATTCAATAACTACAGTGTTTGTACAATGTACACATTATTTTAATGATAACAGCATGCCGTCAGCCACACTGTCGAACCTCCTCTTGTGACTTCTCTCAAAGAGAGAGTGAAAGAGAAGAAAGCAGAAACCAGGAGAAAAGGGGATTTGTGAGACAAGTTGGAGCAGAAGAAATTAAGTGAAATTTTGCAAAGTTACACATTCACTGTTTTGCAATTTAGCTTAGCTCAGGGCATGACAGGAATGGGAAATGGGACATTCTAGCCCCCCCCCCCCCCCCCCCCCCAGTTTGTAAATAAATCAGTTATACATTACAGTACGTGTACATGTTTGTGTACATGCACTGTAACAGGCTCTTAGGCTGAAGAACAAGACAGACTGTTCTATGGTGTCTTACCTTTCTTGGGTTGTATTCATGGTTGTTAGAGTTATGTCCAAGCTGTCCATAGCTACCGCAACCAAATGTGAACACCCCTCCATCCTATGAAAATGAAAATGCCCAAAATGAATATATATCTTCTATTTACAGTCGTACATAATGATACATGTATATGTACATGTACGGTACATGTATGTACACCAATGTCCATATTAAAGAAGTTTAATCTTTCCACCAAAAAAAAATGCAAGTGATACAATCATTTGTATATTTTGCATTATGCTTAGATAAAATTTCCATACATTAATCAAAACACAAATTTACATGATTTACTTAAAGTTGAAAAGATGTACAAAACAATTGCAGGGTGCTTGGACAAACAAAAGTGCCGCATGTGCTAACATTTTTGTCCCACATGCTGCTGCTACTGTACCTTCACATAGCAAGCAAAAAAGCAGAAAGATGAAAAATTTTACATGCAAGAAATAATACTATGAGCAATTGATTTTTTAATCACAGCTGCAAGAATGTTATGACAAGAGAATATGTGCATAACATTTTTATGAGGGACAGTAGAAAAGCAGGAGCATAAGTTACCACTATGCTGAGGTACAGTACATGATTATATGTTCATCTGTGTTTACATATAGCTAGTCATAATTAGCTCCTGGTATAATTATCTTCTTTAGTCAAAACTTTATTCAATGTTTATTGTACATTCTACAGCTTTTTTTTATTGTACATCTTGCAAAAATTACTCAAAGGTCACACTTCAGGTTGGTTTAATGTTTATATTTTCCTAACTTACTCAATACACTACACTAACTTACTCAATACATAACACAAAAAAGAACTGAAAAAAAAAAAATCATGGAAATAAAAAAAGAATTGTGGCATTGAGATCATACCTCTGTTAGAACTGCAGTGTGATATTCTCCAGCTGTGACATGCCTCACTCTTTGGGACCTTAATGACTTGACAAGTACAGGCATAAAATGATCTGAAACAAATTTATACACACTTCTTTTAGCCCTGACTAGTGGTTTTAACTTTTGAGTCCACAGATGAAATACAGTGAACCAAAAGTGTGGCCACTGTAATGAAAGCTCTTGAGTGGCACATTTTACTTTTATTTGGTCATGTTTGTTTCTTGATATGTCAGTGAACTCTCTCTAAGCCAAATACTATTCAAACCAGCTCTAGCTCACCACCTTTAATGTATAGAGCGTATGCACATGACGTCACGGCGGCCATATTGGTGTACCAAAACAATAGAACGGCGGCCATGTTGGTGTACCAAAACAATCCTGTGGGATTTGAACGCTTTTCTTATGTTAACACTTTCTTTTGTTCCAATAAATTTGCATAGCTGCTTGCCACGTGAGTGCATACGCTCTATATTGAGGTGTCTGCATTATAGAGAGTTTGGTTACAGACAATTAACCCTTTCATTCCCAGAGTCAATTATGGAGACATGCAGTGCAGTTCTAACTTTTTAGTCTGCTGATGAAATCCTATGGTGTGACCATTCAAATGAAACCTCTTCGGCAGTACTTGGTACCATTAATTTTGTTCTAACTTTTGAGTCTGTGGATGAAATCCTATGGTGTGACCATTCAAATGAAACCTCTTCAGCAGTACTTTTGCATGGTACCATTTGTTTTAACTTTTGAGTCTGTTGATGAAATCCTATGGTGTGACCATTCAAATGAAACCTCTTCAGCAGTACTTTTGCATGGTACCATTTGTTTTTCGATATTTGACAAAATGAAATTTGGGATCGATCACGAGTTTTTCTCTAATTTTAATTGATGTTTGGCACTCTTAGGAGTTGAAGGGTTAAGTAAAATTTGGGAATTGGAACTAATTCATATACATGGAACATGCAAACTCATTGACAAGAAACCGTTTAGCCAGAAATTGAAAAGTGGCCATCCTGGAAGCTTGTCCCCTATACAATTTTAATAGTCTTGGTGAATTCTACATGAATTTCTAAAAATTCTGGCTGTTCTCAGAAGGCCCAGACACCCTGCTGGCTAAAAGCATGATGACAAGTAAAACACATTGACAAGTACATGTAAAAGATTGTAATGAAACACCAGGGTAACACTTTTATGGACAGGACTTTATTTAGGGGGTACAGGCTACTAAGTTAACAATTTAATCATCCATGAGGGAAAGATGGATATTTTCTGGAACACCACAATTATACCAGTTGTTTTAAAAATTAATGTTAATCTCACCTTTATCATCATTTACACCAAGCTGACCAAAGCTGAAAGTAAATTTGAATGAAAATTGTACTGTAGCTACAAGTACAGTGTACAATGTACATGTATGTAGACTGTACATGTAGTAGACTACATTTCCAGTGCAACACATCTGCCTTAAATTAATAAGCCTGGCCTGAACTGAACACAGAATTCAGTGCAGTGTCCAAGACAAAGATAATTATAATTTTGTAACATTCAGGACTGTACTTTAGTGAGACGATTTTAACGAAAACTTACAACAGATTAATTTTCAATTATTTTGCAGCCTACAGGGTTGGAAACTCAATTTTGACAGCACATGCTACTTGGGCGAGTGACTTTCATAAAATGTACTGTTAGTACAAAATTAATATTTGTACTCGCCCAAGAAAATCTGACACTCGCCTGGGTAAATGGGTGAGTGCTGTTAATAATAATTGTAATTTTCATCTCTGTGGCTATGATACACCCAAGAAATTAGACAATCAATCTTTTTCATTTAATATGCAGAATTTCCTCCCTGTCATATATTTTTGGCCTGGCTAGAACACTGGTGATTGAATATTTGGTTGGTCACAGGATTGTGCAATCCCACACAATTTCCCGCACAATCGAAGTTATCTCCCCCGCACAATTTGCCCCAAAAGTCCTGCACGATTTTAATTTTTTCCCGCACCCATAAAATAAGCGCAAAGGATGGAAAAGGATTGCATCTTGGAAAAAATGGGCTAATTGTTTCAAGTTTATCACTTCTTCTTTGGAAAACTTGCTGAAACTCTGCTTATGGTTTATTTTCTCTTTGAGAATTTACTTGATATCTTCTATAAGCATCATTTTGTGTACGGCAAAGGTACCTACACTTAGATTTAATTTGGGGCTGTTTTGACCAAAAAACTTCAAAATCACCATGACATAGCTCCTTTAAGAGGTCCCCCCTTCTAAAACAATCCTTCAGTAGGAATCAATAAGAAAACTCACTTGTTTCTTCCCCAGCTGAACAAAGCTCCAGAAAGAGACAATGCAAAACTGTGATATCCACCAGCACACAACAAAGCAAATGGTACCCCGACCAACGATGAAACAGGTTCTGGCAGGTTATGTACAGGATTTGATTTGCCAACGCCAAGCTGGCCATTTCTATTGTCACCCCAAGAGAACAAAAATCCACCTAAAAGATAACAATTAAAAATACATGTCAAAAACAATAACAGTAATAAAAGTGATATTAATTTTTCAAAATGTTTTTACTTTCATTAGTATGCATGCAATACATTGTACGGTTGTACCATATGTTATTATTGGGACTTTGTCAGATATTTTCTAAGATAACACTTTGAAGAGCCACATGATAGCAGCTCCCAACAAGTTGTTTTGATGAAATACATGTGCATTGTACTTCTGTTCAGAAGGCCTTAAGTCATTTTAAAAAATAATTTTGCACTTAATTAGACTTTAAACTACAATGTAGAAGTTTTTTCTTTTTCATAACATTGAAAAATTTAACTGATTGCAATTTGTTCTTCCTTCAAGGAATCACTTGACATTTTCATCTTGGTGTTGCAAGAATTACATATGTACAGTTGCAGCTCTCTTAGCAGATGTTGTGGTTTAAATTTTTCAAACCAGTTTAATTTTTAATTTCTTTTGTTTTAGATTCATTGCCATAATCTGACACAAAGGAAAATCAAAATTAAACTGGTTTGAAAAATTTTAAACCAAAACAGTCTTGACTTAAAGCACAACATACTGTAGGCTACTCTTGTAAGCAGGCAGCTCTACTAATAGGGCTGCCTTGTCAAGACCCTGTTGAACTCTCTCTCAGCTCTCTCCTCTTATGAGAATCATTTGACCAGTAAGTAGCCAGCCCTACATGTACATGTACATGTAGTTGTGGACAGTCACACATTTTTTTCTTTTCCAAGGTTGTCCGCTAACAGGAGCTTCGACTGTACTTAATATTTACATGTAGTTCCTTTTTTATCAAAACACAGAAAAACCCGTGACTTTGCTGCATTAATGCTTTGATATGACAACCATTCTCAAAATACATGTATGCTATCAGGATGGAGTATATACATGTAAGTCTTAATGTGTAACCTGTTGTCAGTGCCAATGAATGTCTTGCTCCACAAGCTACCTGTGTGACCATCAAACCGGCAGTCTGAAGATGCTTCACTATTCTAAATAATAGAAACAGTGGTTTGAAAATGTTCCTTTACCATAAATTGATAATTTGAGACAAAGCAAAACAGAAATTACAGTGTGAATACTCAAACAGGGCCACTTGAAAGAAAATTGACCAGGTTTAGGCAGTTGTATTGTCAACTGGTTTGAAAATATAGAAACAACTTGAACCACAATCATACATGTACACAATGTATCTACATATACAGCATAGACACACGTGGGTACGTATAGAGAACAGACCTGTACTGGGGACTGATGACAGGACTCTGGTAGTCTGGGTGCCAATTTCTCTCTCTCTTTTTTTTTTTTTGCTGTTAAACCTAATACTTCTAACTTCTAACTAAGTGTTGGCCTTGTCAGCGCCTTCAGTGTTCTCTTTGGCAGCAACCTCGGGAACACTGTGCCCTACTGTGATGCAGCAATGTAATGGGTTCTAACATCGCACTCTAATAATAATAATAATGCAATGTGTGTAAATTATACAAGAGACAAGACTAGCGCCTCTATACATTGTATTTCAACAGTTACAACATACACATTCATGTAGTTCTCACTTCTAACTAAGTGTTGGCCTTGTCAGCTCCTTCAATGTTCTCTTAGGCAGCAACCTTGGGAACACTATGCCCTACTGTGATGCAACAATGTAATGGGTTCTAACATCGCACTCTACATGTAATACAGTGTAATAATAATAATAATGCAATGTGTGTAAATTATAGAAGAGACAAGACTAATGCCTCTATATTTCAACAGTTACAACATACACATTCATGTAGCTGTACAAATACACGTACAGTGTAGTTGTAAATACATGTAACAAAAACAGAAAAAAAAGACAAACTTTGGATGTGTCTGAACAGTGCTTTCTGTGTTTCCCAAACCAAGCTGTCCTTTTGTATTATCGCCCCAGGCAAATATAAGCCCATTGTCAGTGACAGCAAATGTGTGCATCTGTCCACAGGCTACTTGTTTAATCATCCACGTTTCAAGAGAATCAACACGAGCTGTGAAGTAAAGTAATAAATTCTGGTTAGACACAATTGTGCATGAAATTTCCTAGTTCAATCACCCAAAGCAGTGGTGGACCTGTTTTTTTTTGTTTACAACTTGTTTGACACTGAAGTTCTTGCATAGTCAGGATCGCATATCACTATTCAACTGGTTGATTTTTTTTTATTAATGAAACACGTGTTGAATTTTGGTACTAAACTAAATTCAATGCATATTTACATGTAAAATGCAATTGTTTTGGGGTGCCCTCTTATGGTCTGCTCGCCTCTGCTCGCAAAGCAGTATTGCCTCACAGTCACACATGCTTGTCTATGCTTTAATTCTCAGTTGGTAAATCAGGATTATAAACATGTAACTGCAACTGGGGGGGGGGGGGGCAGTAATTGTCCACAAAAAAGTTTCAACAGCGTTTTCTGAATCAAAGTTTCGAACCCCCCCCCCCCCCTCCCCCTAATAAAAAAAATTGGGATCAGCCTCTGCAAAATATTTTTTTATGGTATGTGATTGTTTGAGATTTGAGTCTGATTATTATGCAAAATTTTCTTTTGCATAATATCAAAGGCCTTGCCCATAATGATGCTTCAGTTACCCAGGTAAAAGTGTTAGCAATTTTGCATGTAATGGTGCAATAATGGTTTAGGCAACCATTTCTCTCGTGTCTATATAAGATGAACTTGCATAACAGGCATGAGTATTCATGGGTACAAGTATATACATGTAGATGTATCAAGCCTGTGCTTTAAGAGTTATCATAGGGAGCCCAAAGGGAGAACAGGTAAGATACAATGTACATGTACATGTAACCAGTTAAGCTCGTACAAACTCAGTTCTTCTTGTCGCCCAAAGACAAAAGTAAGTCGCATATGGCACCCGGGCACTTTTACAGCACAACCCTGCAGTGTACATAGTACATGTGATGGCTTACCGGTCATTTTTACAAAGTTGTTTCGCTACAAGTCGTTTCGCTGCAACTCAGAGTCGTTCCGTAGTGGATTAAAGAACGAGAAATATTTTATACACTCACTAAAGTATTAGTTTAGCCCATTTTCTGTGGTGTTCATTCAAGATTAGTATTTTTAACGAAACGATTTGAGGTAACTTTACATTTGCAGCAAATCGATTTGCAGCAAAACGACTGCGAAACGACTTGTAGCGAAACGACCGGACACCATGTGATACACGTATAACAAGAAATTAATATTAACAATTCCAACATAGATTACTTCAACTTCACCTTTATTAAGTCGGTAAGGCCAATAGGCATCACACCAACTATGTATGTAAGCGATGTATATGTTACAGGTCAAATTTGTTTTCAGGTTAAATTTCATTTTCCTTTGTTTGATATTCATTATCATATAATTAGCATAGAAAAGAACAATGGAAAATGAAATTTAACCTGAAATCAAATTTGACCTGTAACATATATATTTATAAGCAAGCAGGTTTTTTTTTGTAGGTTCATTGTACACTATAAGAAATACATTCCAACATGTGAGGTTCTCACCATGCTATCAGTAACAAAAAAAAAAAAAAAAAAAACTGGATAAAGTTGTGCCTAGTTTACAGCGTAAATATTTCTTAAATATAAATCTCAGCCCGTTATAATAATTCCAATTGTAAACAATGCAACGTACATGCACTGACAAATAAAAAATAAAAACAACAACTTGAGTATACTAACCTAAGTTGCTGCCATCTTTATTATGTCCAAGTTGTCCGTTTTCTTTGCTCCCACAGGTATAAATAACACCATCATTTTTCAAGATCGCTGTGTGCTCCCAGCCACATACAATGTCTTTAATGTCGGACAGTGTTCCAAAATTGACCTCGACATTTCTCGGAATCAAAATAGGTTCGTCTTCCGTCTCCCCCAATCCAAGTTGCCCTTCGGCGATTTTACCCCAGCAAAACATAACTACGTCCTTTTTATACGTATCAGCGTCTTCGTTTTGTATTTCTGTAACCGCATACCTTCCTGCCTGGTAACCTTGCCGGCAAACGACTTAGAAAACAGACAGAAAATTCATTTCACGTCATGTTCCTCCATGTTTTCCTGTTTGGAGAGGAACATAGTTCCCAGTCTATGACGGCCTTAAAGGCCACGTGATGTATATATTCATTTTTCGCGCGATTCACTTCGCGGAAATGTTTTAGTCACAGGCGTAAACTCCTACAAGCCAATGAAGATCAATGAGACGAAATGTTTCTCCCGGTGCTGCATAAAATAACACAGTGTTGTACCTCGCACCTTAGTTTCAAGCTGGGTTGCTCCATATCCTTTCTCCTCGATCCTCCAAGAGAGCATGCTCACATACAAAATGTATGTTAGCGAGTGTTTTAAACGTTCGAGTACCTTGGTTTTTTTTTTCTTTTGTTTTAGCAAAGAAATCTGTTAACCTGTTCGAGAGAATTTAATCGCTTGGCTAAATATACAGGCACCGTACGAAAATGTTCTATGGGAGGGGGAGGGGGAGGGGGAGGGGGAGGCGGAGGGGGGAGACGGTGGGGGGAGGGGGAGGGGGAGGCGGAGGGGGAGGGGGAGGCGGAGGGGGGAGGTGGAGGGGGAGGTGGAGAGGGGTGACAAAGGCGATAACGCCGCCTTCACTGTCATAGGTAGGAAGTTTCTGTTTTCTGGTTGTGTTTCTGTTTTTGGTTTTGTGGTTTTGTTTTCTATTTTGTGGTTACGTTTTGAGTTTATGTTAACGTAGAGAGTTTTGAACTTCCGTTTTGTATTTTGTGCTTCTGTTTTAAGTACGTTTTGTGTTTCTGTTTTCGGGTCAGTTCTGTTTTCGTGTTTTGTGATTCTGTTTCCGTATTGTATTTTAGTTTTATTCTTATCAGCCACCGTACGAAACCGCTCCAAATAATATTCGCCGAAAAATCCATTGAACTAATACCGGCAAGACGTCTGCAAGACGTTGAGACTTTTCTTTGTAAAACCATTGATTAAAGTCCCGTATGAGGACCGTAGGTGATGATGTGAGCAGATCGGAAAAAGCCGTCCGGCCCTGTAGCGTTTTCCTAAGTCTTTGCAGTCCTCCAGAGTTCTAAGCTTTTTGCACTGGCCCTGGTTGTTCAAAAGATGGATAGCGCTATCCACTGGATAAATCACTATCCAGTGGATAACGCAATTGGTTTTGCACACCTTTATCCGCTGGATAGCGATTTATCCGGTGGGTAGCGCTATCCACCTTTTGAACAACCGGACCCAGGTCAGTCAGGAATTAGAAAAGTTAACACCCGATTGAGCGAGCGAAATTTGGTCCCACTGCCCTACCTACTTCACTACGCTTCGCGTATTCGAAAAATGCTTCGTATAAGTTTATAAGACAATGAAAGTACATAGTATTGGTGGTTTGCAACCATTCCCAAAGGAATAAACGAACAAAAGACATGGCGGCCATGTTGCATGACACAACAATAGAAGCCAATGAGAAATATTTTGTTTACTGTCATCCAACATGGCCGCCGTGACGTAAGGTGCAAACCACCTATATTTAAGGTGGCTTACTACTGTTTTGAGGGACACAGAGACTACTTCATGGTTGGTGAGCACGTACGATTATCATTTTTATTCACGAGCTGGAAGAATCACAAACGAAGGAGCAACTCTTCGAGCGAGTGATTTTGTGATTCTTCACAACGAGTGAATAAAAATCGTACAAGCAAACCAACATTGAGGTTATTTGACTTACTTGTTTACTTTATATGTACTGAGATTTCTTCAAACAATAATGGCAACAGCGATTAGACGCTGAAATGAGTTTTACTGATCGCGTTCAAAAGCTTAGAAGAGTCAACGCTTTCTTTTCAAAATTTCCGAGGCGCGATGAAAAGAGGTTTTATTCACACAAAAGCTTATAAAATATTCAACATTTTCTTTCACGGCAAAATTTCAACAAATCGAAAAAAAAATGGAATAACAAAAGGCTTTTAAGCTAGTTTTATTTACTTTAAATTATTCAAAGCAATGTTATCTGACTTATTTAAAGTACACAGTCAAATTCCAAGGACTATTTCAGCCCCGTGAAGCTACTTTAGCATTCTTAAATTAGTACCATTTTGGCTCCTTTGCATTCTTATGAATCCACCAGTGGTATGATTCACACCCAAAGGCTCCGTTTTGATACCGTTGTAGAGGCAATTTACTGTAAACAATGTCAAGTGCTAGTAGGCATACAGCAGACTAGATTAATATTTATCTACTTTAAATGACCCACTCATAAACAGATGTGAAGGTCTATAATTGTCTTAAAACGCGGTCTAAGTTAGACCTCGTTTAAATGACCGTCCCTCAATGTTACAGCAAATGCGCAGAAGTGTAAAGGTCCGGTCAGTGATGTCCCATCCCTGTTCGCAACCATTTCCTATATTGCGAGGCTTTTCCTGACCAATCCTGACTAATCTTTCACTGATTTAGTAATCTCTCATTTGCATTTCAAAGAAATGACCCGGGGGTTAAAGGAAGTGGCCGGAAGTGGGGAGGTACATAAGCGAAACAGCTTGCACTTCCGATAAGCAGCGTTCAAACACTCTTCGCAACCCTTTGTTAGGAGCATCGCAAATGGGCGAAATACAGGCCATACCGGGTCCGGGGACTGCGCCAGCCCGCACTCACCGCACAGGCCAAAGATTTGCTCCAAATTGACATGCGACCACACCCTCCGAAAGTGTCGCATTGCAATTTTATTAGACACCTATATGCTGTAAGTATCAATGTACTCGGTTCTAGAGTGATTTTCCTCAGACCGTGAAATAGTACACTAATAGAGGTTAGTATCTTCACCGAAGTGGAGGTGGGTAGTGGTGGCACCACTACCCACCTACACTGAGGTGAATAGTTGTTTTAGTATACAGCTATTTCAATAAACGTTGTCGGATGAAAGCTTAAAGCCAAGACCGCAAGGTAGTATGGGTTAGGGTTAAAAGCCATGAATAAAAATCCCATACTACCTTGCGGTTTCGGCTTTTCGCCCTTTTCATCCGACAACGTTAATTGAAATAGCTGCATACTGAAACAGTGAGATAATATAACGAAAATGATGCTTTTTAACTCATTTATTCCTGTCAACGATTACCATTTTCGCGCGCAAATTGCTGGAAGGTGAATAGCACTTGCTAGTCCGAGTTTCAGTAGCCAATCAGAGCGCGCCAGCAATGCTATCCACTGTTTCAGTGTATACTAATATACACTAACTACTAGAAACTGTTTCACGGTCTGAGGAAAATATCATGATAGTGTCAACTATCACGCGACAGTTTATGGCGAAAAGACTCGGTAAAGAAAGCTTGTAAAGATTTTCCCACAGGCAGGCGTACTATGAAATCCGAGCTTGAAGCGTGGAGCATTTTGTCACGTTATCGCACAATTAAATGGCGTTTTCGAAAGGTTATTTTCAGTGATTGACAACCAAGTTTGTTTTCTGACAATCTGAAACCGTTGCTCAATCCCCGGAGGGGCGGGTACTCCCCCCGGGAGGGCACTCTCCCCCCCCCATTCAAATGAATGGCTTCGAGTTCTCATCATTTGATGAACTTTTGATCTTAAATTACCGATCACACGCGAACGAAAAGGCAGTATGGACTCCCGGGAGGGGGGGGGGGGGGGGGGGGGGTGCTCCCATATATGAGTTGGATGAGGGGCACTCCCATATATGAATATGAGCTATATAAGTATATGCCGCTGTGTATGGTATGGTTTTCGGGCAGTTCAGTCGTCTGGGATAGGGTATAGTAATCAGAGAGTTTTGTTCTAGAATAGGGTATCATTTCCGCACAAATGATTAGTTGCGTGAAGAATTTAGTCTTGACAAGGTTTACTGGTAAATGGCATTTAAAAATGGGTACGACGGGCAGTACGGCATTTTTACAGATCCCTGGTAACTAATAACAAAGAAAGCGTTCAAACATTTAGTCTAGGATAGGGTTGTAAAATGCAGCAAAAATGGTCTGGTATAAGTTGAGAGTCTCATAGTCCAAACGGCACAACATCTTCAACGCTACAGTTTGCTCCAGGATTCTTGCAACATTTTGGCAGACTTGTCCAGTGGTTTACACGCCCAGCCCACCATTTTGAAAGCGAGAAAGTCCCTTGGGATGATGTTACGCTTGGTCATCATTAGATCCAATTCGCCAAGACCACCTCGGACACTTATTGAGAATTATGTAACGTAATGTCGACACTTAGAATTTTATTCTAGGGGTAAAAAAATCTAAAATCCCCACGGAGGATTGAACCTGTGACCTAGCTACCGTACCAGATTACAACCTAGCTTCTCGGAATGTTTAGGCCTATATTTAAATGGGCAGTATCACGAGGTTCCACGCGCGGCACTGTTCACTATTCTTGCACCGAAATTTTGGACATATCACTGTTAAAAGTGATTTTTTCTTTCTTCCGGCTATCAAAACGGATGTTTTGATTCAACACATACCTCCACTTCTCGACGGCCTTTTTGAATTTGTGGAATCAAACTTGAAAACGTGGGCCGACGTTTTCACGTTTCGACCTCGTGATACTGCCCCTTTAACTTTATAAACTGCTAACCCCAACCTTAACTGAAAGCTAACCAGTTCCTCCGTTATTTAAGCCTTAATAAGGTGTCCGAGGTGGTGTGGGCGGATGGGATCTTAATGCTAACCGTTACCGCTTTCCAAGGCCTAGGGTAGACCCCCCAAAATGACAAAATGAAAGGAACACAACAAACAACGTTAATCTTTCAATTCTGTGAAGATCTTTTATTTCATTACAGAATACTAAATATTCCACTAAATTTTAACTGTATACCCTGCACTCATGCATTATAAAGATGCGACCTGTTTTAAAAGTCGTAAAATGGCAACGTCGTCCAATCATCTGTAAGGGCTGATTTGACTTCGTATAAACGTTGACTTTGCGAGACACCACCACGTTGTTGGTGTCTCGCAAAGTCAACAGTTTTACGTGGTGAAATCAGCCCTTGCAGTTTATTGCACGTTTGTTCATTTTTTGGCTGATGAGGTCTCTTGCAAATCCTACGTATACCGTTTAGCGGCTTTATCGTTTGCGGTTCTTTGCGGATTTTACTTTCATTTCATTTACTTGCATTTGAACCTCGTCTCCAAATTCAAAATGGCGGCTTTGAAAAACCGAGAAGGCCCTGGGGCCGAGATTGGTAAAATAGTACATTTACGTTTTTGAACGGCAGTATGTCTTGATTTAACCATGGATAGTAGAAGGAGCTCCTACTATCGATGATTTAACTTGATTTACCAAAAACGTCGGTAACGTATTCTAAGAAAAAAATATTTAATTTTTTTATCATGGTCTCAAACTCTTAGAGAAAACGAAATTTGAACATTTCGGTACAAAATTTTCCGAAAATTTGATTAATTTGTCTAAGGTTATTTTTCCGGTTATCGATAACAGCGCTAAGAGTTTATTTTATTTGTTCTACAATCAAGAGCAAGACTCGGTGCTAGAAAATGCAGACTACGGACTCCTAATAATCCTAACACCTAACGGGTATATCCTAATCTCCTAACTGTAGCTACAATAGCCCTAAATCCTAACTATTACCGTTACTGTAAACCTAACCTTCTTGCTCCTTTACTCTATAGCTAACACTCTAGAATCCTGTAACCTATCCCTAATCCAAACTACAGCCTTATTCCTATCGCCCGGTAGTCTGCGCTTGTCTAGCACCAAGTCCTACGTTAATTTGATCATTTCCAATTGAAGAAATTTAATTTTCGCGGCATTTTAGTTACTTGGAACAGCTAGAAATCTTCCTGCATTAGCAGATTATTAGTTTATTAGATTATAATTGAAATCAGCTTTGATTACAAGCAATTAACCAGGAAGAAAACCAATGTTCCAAGTCTAGCCGAAAATCTGTAAGCTACTAATTTTTAATTTTATAATTGTGTCATTTACCTTCCAAAAAGTAAACAATTTGCAACTGGGATAAGAATTTTAGAAGGTGAAGCAACTGTAAAGTTCCAAAGTTTGTTCATAGTTCTGTGTTTATCTTCATTCATTCAGTGAAACAAAATTCAAAAGAAATCGATCATGGTGTACTGAAAATACAAATCGAAATACGAAGTAAAAACATACTGCCGTTCAACATTTGTGTGAAGTTCTGATCATTATGATTATTAGAGCAGTCTTAATCTTAGTCTTCAATTGAGTGTGCAAAACCAAAACCAAAGTAATTACTCTGACCAATCACAGCAGTCGTAAACAATCCCATTAACCAATCAGAGCTCGAAGCAATTACATGTCGTCGGCGTCAAGCGAGGGAAAACGCGTGCGAGCAAGTCACGATTGGTTTTGGTTTTACTTCTGATTGGTCGAGAAAGTGGCGCGAGATTTTTTAGCCAATCACAAAGCGTAGCAATGAAGAACCAAAGCAATTGTGTAATTACTTTTCACACTCAATTGAAAACTGCTCTATTATCTGAATGATAACACTAAATAAATATAGCGATAGAAGTCGTCCATTACAGCCGCGTTCACACGACAAACTTCAGTTGGCAATCTCATGTTGGCAAACTTCAAAATGTTGGCTATCGTGCTTTTTTTCACGACAAACTACCAAACAAGTGGAATTTTGCATGATGAAAAACGCAAGTCAAGTCAATGACAGTTTCCGAGAAAAAAAGAGAGCAAAGTTGCGCCAATTCATTGTAACGTTTCTAAGGCATCGCCATAACATTCAGTTTCTAGCCTGTGACAGCCGCTTCCTCCCCTCAGAAAAAAATCGGGGAAGAAGCGTCTGTGTAACGCCGTCGCTAATCTTGCTCCGGAATAATTTTGCATAAATTAAAATTTAGTAATTTCCGTTGACCAAAATAACGGACTCTCGAATTTCAGTTTCAAAATGGCATCGAACGTGTCGGATCACGCAAATTTTCATCGGGCGATGGCAAGTGTTTGTGAGAGTTTCAAGATTCCTTCACTCTATCCAGAACAAGAAGAATGTTTGAAAGCACTTTTGAAGGGAAAAGATGTATATGCAAGTCTCCCTACCGGGTATGGGAAGTCGCTTATCTTTTATGCTGCTCCGATCGTGGCTGATGAAGTCTTCGAAAGACCGCTTGGAAGCAGCAAAATTGTCATCATATCACCGCTAAAAACGTTGATGGAAGAAGATCAAGTCGCTTATCTTAAATCCTTGGGTTATCCCACTAAAGCTTAATAAACTATCTCTCTCTGTAACCTTGGATCTACATTTAGTTCACCGTGACATACTCCTGCAACGACAAACAAAAATAGCTGGGCCCAGCGTGATAAAAAATAGCAGGAAACACAATAAACGGTCAACATATCTTTTCAGATCCTATCACTACAAAGAGAGAAAAAACTAGAAATGTTGAACCCTCTGTGTTAAAAATCAACAGAAAACAACCCACTAACCGCAAAAGCAAAAGAAAAGGGACGTTATAAGAGGTCAAATATACTTAAAGAAAAAAATTACAGGAAAACATTACAGACATAACACAGTTGACCTCTAGTCCGTTACACGCGACTTTTTCAGTGAACACTAAACTCCTCCAAAACCAAGTAAATGATACCCGTTAAAATACATATATAGGTGGCAAACGGTATTTAACAACATTTTGTAAAAGTCGTACAGGCCTACCACCTCCATTTCACACGAAATATACTCGTTAGAAGAAAATATAAAAGGTTTTCAAATGTTTCACACCGGTAGAGTGTGCTGCCTGTCAACCCTTGCTATTTCCTGCGATCGAGCCAGCAAACATTATCGGGAATTTGCTTTATATTTGCTTCGAATAGCCCGAATAAATTTTCTATCAACGTTTCCTGTGCGTGAATTTTCCCGCAAGTTTGTCGGAAAACCAATGAAGACACGGTAAATGACCTACGTAATAGGATTACAATAACAACCAATCATGATACGTCCCCAGCATTCCGGGAAAGTCACCCGGAGCGAGGAGCAAGATTAGCGACGGCGTTACACAGACGCTTCTCTCCCCGATTTTTTCTGAGGGGAGGAAGCGGCTGTCACAGGCTATCAGTTTCAGGGGCGGATCTAGGGGGAGGGTGCAGGGGAGGGTGCAGGGGGTGCGCACCCCCCCCTGAGATAGCCTGCGGTTTTCTAATACAACTGGTATTCTGCAAAAAAAAAAACTATGTGAAAAAAAAAACATTCCTTAGTGGTGCACCTCTCCTAAAAGACATCCTAGATCCGCTCCTGAGTTTCTTCAGTAGTAAGAGTTTAACTTGTTTTCTTTTTAAGTGTCACGTTGAAATGCAAGCCCCTAGGAAATACATTTTTTTAAAGTCATTCCTAACATCAAAAATGATCTTGCATGAAACACTGCAGTTGCTTAACGTTTGAAAACAAAGGTATTTTTGGATGACTTGATTATGCCATACCTGCATGTGTGATGCCATATAAGTTACACAATAACCGTTTGGAAAGTTAAATAGTTTTATAAAATAGCTGTCCGCTACGAAAACCTTATTTCGAAATCGCGAATCTCACGAAGGGAGAAAAATGAGCTTAATTCTTTTAAAAAATAAGACTAATTCTTTACCAATGTTATTTCTTCTTGCTCTTAAATACAAAACTAATTATTTATTGTGGAAGCCTGTATAAGTGACCACTGTCTTGTATTACCGACAGACCAAGGAAATAATCCAATTGGATCACAACTGTAATTTATTTTATGCATAATTAATTTATGCAAAACTTGTAATTCATGCACGCAAGTTCAGCCAATGCAAATAATGAAATGCATTCAGCAAAGTTGAAACCTGTTGATATACGATCACCGCAACGCGATTGACGTCTGCCAAACTAATGTAGGCCTATCACAAAGGTGACCTGAGTACTACCTCGAGGAGTTATCAGGAGGTGTAGGAATTATGAATGGTTATGAGGTGAGGAAGTTATAAATCACGCAAAATTAATTGAAAGGGATGATACTAGCTCAAACTGAGTCTTTTTTGATATCTCAATACTGTACATTGTCCACACGGTCTATGACAAAATTATATTCCAATTGGATCATTGAAAGGCTACCAGTGTAAAACGTTCCTACCTTTAAGGTTAAAGATACATGGCCATAATACAGCTAGGAACCTTTTTCACATAGTCCTTCAACTGATATGTTGGAGATCTCCCTTGAACTATATCATCCCTTTACCTTATTATGATCTCATGAAGGAATTAGATTATGGTGTCATGTTTATGTACTGTTCTTTGGGTGGTCCAGCACTTGTTCAAACACTTGTCCTGTGATTGGCGAACGAAACAATGGACTTGTCCCGCTGGGATAGGGGCATTGTTCAAGTGACATCAATTCTATTGTTCGCCAATCACAGACATCGTTAGAACAGCTGCGGGGTCGTCCGGTTCTTTGCATGGTGGCAGTTGGGTAGGTGGAGATGGGGGTGGGATGATCCAAGAGGTAGGCGAGGAGGGCGGGAGGAGTAGATGAGGATTTGGTTGGGGTTGGCGGCAGTTAATGGTAGAGCTGAGGTATGGCGGGGTTCGAAACCACCTCCTTGATACTTCCATGAGAGAGAAGTCAGTACACTCCCATTCTAATCAAAATCTTGCCATGGTTTTGGTTTGGTAATAATTGCCTCGTAAATTTCTACTCAGGCTGAACCGTGCGCGCAATATAATAGACAAATATTTTAATGAAACTTATTGTACACGACTCCGAGGATGTGTTCAAGACAAAGAAAAAATAGCTATAGGTGATCGTATCTGTGATAGTCCCAGACAGAAGTGGCCACTCACAAAGGAGAAAAATAGCGAAAAATACACATCTTTGTGTTAATAGACCAACTAGTAAAATATTTAAACTTCCTTTCATCTTTCTTAAACAAAAACATGTGATGTCTACATCTACATCTACTTTCTCAGGATAAATGTTCGCGCACTAATGAAATCAGTTTGTGAAATATGAACGACTCGCGGAATATGTGTGCAAACGAAATTTAAAATCGGCGAATAAAGCATTTTAAAATATCTATCACAAGCTTTGTTTCTATAATATTCTAGAATTGTAAACGAAATACAGATTAAATAACCCTTATCCAAGAGAAAGTTTGTTTTTGTAAATTTTAATTGGGCCGCGTCACGAGAAAAAGGCCCGGACGACATGACACGTGATTTCGAGTAATTTGCATTTGAAATCAGCTGCTCAAAATGGCGGAAGCCTTGCGGTATGTGCATTCAAGACGCGATTTTTACGGTTTTAATTTTTATTTCCGGACTTTTTTCGCTTCCATCGTATTATTTAGGGATTGAAATTTAGTGATTTTAATATTTATTGTATTTTATTTATTGTAATTAGTTATTTAAGAGACATTTAAAGGAATTTCTTAATAGTTTTTAATTAGCAATGTAATACATGTTAATATTTATTGTATTCTTTATTGTAATTAGTTTTTTAAAAACCATTTAGTGGAAAAACTAATAAATAAATCAAATCAATAAATCAAGTAAGGAAAAAAGCTGAAAACTCAAAATCGAGAAAATATGGCCCTCTTCACGTAACGCGGCTCAATTAATACATTTTTAATTTTACGACTCTATTTGTGGTTTGAAAGTCGGTCATGTTAGCCCGGGTGTTAGGGGTAAGAACGATAATATTATCCTTTGGGAATTAAATTATATTCTGCCAGTGCTCTAAGAGTAAAAATAAGTATCTTGGGCTGCAGATGGCCAGGATGGAAGTGGATTGCAACTTGAAATCAAAGAGCTTTTAAGGGCCATCTCGTGAATACGAAACAACTTAAGGTTAAGTCCACAGATCGGTTTTAATTTCGTTTGATATCCTTCTCTTAGTGTTCTATAAGCATTTCGTGTATTTAAGGGTTGTGGCTAAATCATACCGTCTAGAAGGACATCGGACACCTTATCGAGACTTATATAACGTAATGTCGGCACTTAAAAATTTATTAAAAATAAATTTTTAAGTGTAATTAAAAATAAATTTTTAAGTGTAAAAAAGAAAATCTAAAATCCCCACTCAAGATTGAACCTGTGACCTCAGCTAGGCCTAGCCTACAGTACCACTGTACCACCTAGCTTCTCGGGTTGCTTAGTCCTAAATTTAACTATATAAACTGCTACCCCTAACCTCAACTGAAAGCTAACCGAATACTCCGTTATACAAGTCTCAATAAGGTGTCCGACCTCCTTCTGGACGGTATGATTTAGGCTTGACAGTATTTAAGGCAGTTTTGAGCCAAAAACGTCCTAATCCCTATGACATAGCTCCTTTAAGCCAATGTTCCATAATGTGTTAATGTCTCAGCGGTTTAGTAAGTCACCTTGAAGCTTGAAAACAGTGGACGTCTTGTCATTTTGAAATCCGAGAGACTGGTTCTCTGATTCCACTCTTGAAGGACAGCAAGCTAAATTGCGATGGCGACGTCCAAGATTATCCCTGGGAAACAACGACAGGGTTTGTCCTTTGCAACTTGAATGTAATTTTCTGGGCGGAGTGATCCTTAAAGAAAACAAATCAAATACAAGTAACATCACTATTATGCGATCATTGGAGTTACTACTACCTATTCGTTTTGTAAGCAGATCAGTTTTTTTTAAGACTACGTACTGTCAGAGCCAGGCTTTTCATGTTTGTCACTCATGGGTGTAAAAGAGGTAAAGGAGGACTTTCTTATAATGCATTATTTTCTTTCAGGCATTTCCTAAATAATTGAATTTAGCGCCATGTGATTTCAATTTTTTTACGATTTTTCTTATTCTCGTCGCCGGTCGCATCGACACCTGACACCTGACACCTGACCTGACCAACCATTAGTAAGGAAAATTGGATGTTGAACATTTGTGGAATCAAAAAGAGAGAAGTGCTTACCTCTTGAAGTATAAACCTAAAGCAAAGGGTTTCTGTACTTGAAGACTTGTTGGATGCGGTTGTGGTGGTAGATCTTCAAGAAATAGTCAGGTGGGAATAGCTTCTTCTGTAAGAGAGAAAAAGTAAAATAAATCGGTAAACGTGCTGAAAGATCCACAATACTGACTATACTGGTACATAGCTGCTATTACTGACGCATGACGAGACTGACTACAATTAACTGCTTTCCCTTCTAATGGGTGTGGTGCATCGAGTCCATAAAATGCCCTCCATTATTTTTTGCAGCATTTCCTATAAATTCAATACTATCCTTTTTTCTACACCTTAGTATCGAGAAGAAAATGTCAAAATAGACCCTGTGAGTAAAAGGGTTCAGCCGATGTTACAAAATGTGTTAATGTATCTGCGGTTTAGTGAGTCACCTTGAAGCTTCTGTTAACGTCACGGCATTATCAGCATTTAATTCCGGCATCTTGGTTCTCTGATTCCACTTTTAATTCACAGCAATCTAAAGTACAGCGGCGACATGCGTCAAACATGATCACTAAGTAATTTTCTGGGCGAAGCGATCCTAACGGAAAACAAATGAAATACAAGTAACGTAAAATTAGAATACGATCGTTGGAATTACCATCACTTTTTTGTTTTGCAGGTAGATTTGTTCATTTCCATTATCGCCAAATATTAGACTGCAGACTCGTCAGAACCAGGCTCCACCAGCTGTCTCACAGGCTCTACTCTTCCTGTGGTCTTTAGTCGTTTTCGTAGAGTATTTTTTCTTGGCTGCTCTTATAGGGGGATTTTCTTATAATTGCATACTTTCTTTTCTGGTTGTTTGTATTGAACAGAATTTTGCACCACGCGATCTCCCATTTTTACGATTTTTCTTTTTCTCCTCGCTGGTCTCATCGACACCTGAAACCTGCCGACACCTGGCACCTTACATGACCAATCATTAGTAAGGACAATTGGATGTTGAACATTTGTGGAATCAAAATAAGAAACGTGGTTGCTTACCTCTTGAAGTGAAAACCTATAGCAAGGGGTATCTGCACTTGATGGATGCTGTTATGGAGTTAGATCTTGAATACAGTGTTCGGTAATAGCTTCTTCTGTAAGAGAGGAGAAGAATATTTATCTTGCATTAAAATTTTTTCGTAGTTTTCGAAGCAAGATTTGCATGTCTCTACGATGTAAAAAGTTTACCGCGAGGTTTGAATGAACTTCATGGCATTTTCAGTATTTTTAATCCGGCAGCTTGATTATCTTATTCAACTCTTGATTCACAACAAACTAAAGTAAGACGGCGACATGCCACAAAGATGATCCATTAAAAACAGGGACTGGGTTGCTCCTTTGAAATCCCGAAGAAATTTTCTGGAAGGAGTGATCCTAAAGTAAAGCAGATCAAATACAAGTAACGACAAATTTGAATGTGATCGTTTGAATTACCATCATTTGTTCGATTTGCAGGCAGATTTGTTCATATTAGTTCTCGACAAATAAAACTGCAGATACTATCTATCAGAAGTAGACTCCAATAGCTGTCACGCAGGATCTACTAGCTATCACGCGGTACTGTAACTTACACAGTTCCTCCCGTTTGTGTGCTGGATAGCGCTTTGGAGCCGTTGCTCGCGCACCCCAAATGCCTGTTGTGAAAGCAAAGTCTGGATCCGCCACTGGGTTTAATCGAAGCCAAGTGGGACATGATCAAGGTAGCACGTACCTGTGATTCCTGTAACGTGAAGTGTGAATGACATCCCAAGCCACTTCATTTATCCTGGGCCATACTCCAAGTTCAGACTGGCGTCCGTTATCTACCTGGTGGAAATAGCAAATGGAGGACACAAAACAAGGAACACAACATGTCACATTTCGCATGCAGAAATTTCACCAGTAACAAAGAGAACTATCTTGTAAAACCCTTGAAGGTTTCTTTAGTGCTGCTCCCACTTGCAAGTATTTAAACTTAATCAAATTTTGCATTGTTAAGAAACTGGCGAACAGTGTCGTTCATAAAATAATGAGTCCAGGTTTGAATCCCACTGAAAACACAGTTTTTGGTCCGGGATTTTACCTTCTTTAGTAGCCCCTTTATATAGCATGGCACAACCTAGATACTAAAAGGATACTACTTACATTCCAGTCTGGGTTCCACTAGCACTGTCACCTCTGCATTGTAGCATTGTAAGTGTTGTGTTTGCCTCTGAGCGGCCGTAGCTGGCAAGTATTGATTCTGCTTACTAACAACTAAAAGAAGCGCACAGAAAACCACTGCAACATCGTTAAACTCTAAACTTGGCGCAATTGAGATTATGGTTCTTGTCAAGACTTTCTCTCTTCATTGCCCTTCCATCTCTGCTATCGTTGAATGGTGATTCGTTGAATTGACCAATGTTGTGGTGAACTGAAAAGCTTATAATACTACGACCTTGTAATTACTGTCGGTAGGCTTCATGCGTCTTGATTTCGCACACCAAAAGAAGTGATGAACGCACACCAAAAAAGTGATGAAGGCACACCAGAAAAAGTGATGAATTAAGGCACACCAAAAAAAGTGATGAACGCACACCAAAAAAGTAATGAAGGCACGCCAAAAAAAGTGATGAAGGCACACCAAAAAAGTGATGAAGGCACACCAAAAAAAGTGATGAAGGCACGCCAAAATAGTGATAAACGCACACCAAAAAAGTTGTGAACCATAAAGAAAATGTAGTTCAGTAGCGACGTCTATGATGGCTAAAACATCCATACAGGTGATTTAAGACATTGCTGGGTTTAGACGCTGCAAGATGTTCCTGAAATTAAAATATTAGTTGCCTAGAAAAATACACAGGACACAAATGAAACAACGGCGAACTTTTATTTTCAACTGCGTTGTATTATGATCCTTACAACTTGGCTTACACATTTATGTCATACTGATTCTTAGAATGGATGTTGCCGTGAAGAAAACCACAAAAGACACGAAAAAAGCACACTAGCAGTCTTTATATTTTCTGTCTTTAATTCTCAGCAATAGGTGTTATTACATGGTTTGTACACTAACCTCACACATTTGAGATAGAAATAACTGAACACACTGCCAGAGATTTATTTGAAACTTTATTCTCAACAAAAAAGGGCCATATGATGGCTTGAACACTAATATGACATTTCTACAATGCTTACTTGACCGATCGCAAGTTGAAGTACATGGATTTTTGTCGAATGCGTAGAAGCTGCGTTGAAGATCGAAGAAAAAAAAGAAGAACTGGTTCGTACGTCGCTGAGATTTTCGCCGAAAAAAGAGTTGATTCGTTGAAGAAAAAAAAGGACGTTTCCTATCTGAAATTTAATTATTGGGTTAGTATTGTCCCTGAAATAAAATCATCCATTAGTATCGTTGCTTAGGGAAGTAGATAAGGTTTTTAAATAAAGACACAAGACACATCAAGTTTTTAAGTTTTATTACTTTTTATTCAATTCTAATACAGATCTCTTACACTTAACTTTAACTATGACACAGGACCTATGAATTATACACGAAGGGGTGCGCTCCTATGTGAAAAATCTAGCGTCCAGGGAAACCGAAGAGCATTCCCGTGTCTATAAAACGGAACACCCTAGGGCCCCCTAGACGTACGGAGGGGTCATCTTTCAGCTTGCTATCGAGTCTTTCTCGATACCAAGCCTTCAAATGTCCACAGTTAAATAGTGAACAAACAAACAAGCCGA
This sequence comes from Cladopsammia gracilis, assembly GCA_022457155.1. Lineage (NCBI taxonomy): Eukaryota > Metazoa > Cnidaria > Anthozoa > Scleractinia > Dendrophylliidae > Cladopsammia > Cladopsammia gracilis. The sequence goes on along the minus strand of JAJGOT010000103.1, from coordinate 258,463 downwards.
ATTCGAAAACAAAATCGAAGAGCCATAAAAATTGAGATCGAAAGCGAAAATGACGAAATTTTGAATCGAAAGCCGAACCGAACTTATGTAGAAGATAACACCAAACACAGCCATTGCTATCTTCCAAGATACTACTTTATAGAGATTACCTTCAGTTTCACCGGCACGGTGTACAATAATCAACGGTACACGATTTAAGCACTGATTGTGAACTGGTGTTATCTCCCGGCGTGATACAACTTCGTGGCTGTATCGCGCAGTTAGTCCCACTTACCTGAAGCCAGCGGTTGTCACTGACTGCCATCCGTGCTCGTCATTGGCTTACGTCGCTGTGTCGGCCGGTAACCGGCCAGTAGCACTTTTTCTCGATGGCGTTATGAATCCAATGATACCGCGTCGTAGAATTGTCCCGAAGGCTACTAGACTTACAATTTGTAAACTATCTACACTAAGGTGTGTGCATTGTCCCATAATATCCCATAATGTCATGATTAACCTGTAATCTAGTATATGATGGCAAATTTGGCAGTGAGCTACTACCTCTGTTTATAACCTCTTGTCAAGCCTGTGTTGGCGTTTTGTTTTTGGAATGAATGCTGGCAAATTTCTCAAGTAATCTATCGTTTTGTTTGTTAATTATGTTGCGTACATGTCGCCAATTTCATAGAGGTAATAGTCAACCAAAAATGGCAGCTTACCTAACTCTCTGTCTAACTAGAGAGGTCACTAAACCCGCAAGGAGTGGCCAAATAAGGTCTCCTGCCAACAGTTGAATGACCCGCAGCCTCCAGTTTCCTAAGTTTTGTCATAATTAACATATCTGGGTGAACCTTACGGAAGGAAGAGAAAGAAAGAGAAAGAAAGCTTCACTTAAATACAGCGCTTGGACTGTCAAGTGAAACGTTATTGATCAACCTAATTTCGCGCAACTATGCGGGAGAACGAAATGACAACGACGATGAAGAAGTGTTTCCGAAAAAAAGCCGAAGCCGAATCGCATTCGCAGAAAAAAGTGAGCCGATTGAACACAGTATTCGAATAACGTGCAAAGGAACCCAAGGCCCAAATGAAAGGAAACAGGGTAAAAAGGATACCAACCCAGGGATCCCACTAGTTAAATTAATTAACTACAACTAAGTTAAACCGAATAAGAAGTCAGGGGACTTCTGGCCGAACGTGTGTGCGTAAGCTGTATGTGTTGTAAGGTTCATCCAGAGCTCTTTTTACCCACCATTCCCAACCCACAAGGAATTGACCAACCAAATTACTGAGATGACCATTGAGTGTTCTGTGGTACCGGCGTAAACCATTGGGCATTCTGTGGTGCTGGGTTGAACCATTGGTGTGCTGTGGATGACCATTGGGCATGCTGTGGTTCTGAGGATTCATTGGTTGATCTGTAGATGGTGGATGAAACAGTGTTAGCCAAGTGCAAGTGACATTCAGAGAGTAGAAGGAAACTAGGATTCGAGAAAAAAAAAAAACATTTCATTCACGTATCACAGTTTACTCCAGTTGATACCTGGACAATTTTGAAGATAAAAATTAAAGGCTCGTGTGAGCCAACTCGTGAATAAGAAACATCCTTCGGAATTTCAAAAACGAATTTCAAGTACAAGGATTTCCCCCACTGTGGAAATATATATCTTGAGAAGATGTGAAAATACCAAATTTATCGGAAAAACGAGGAAATTGTGTAGTTTAAAGGGGCTATGTAATCCTTTTTAGCGTTATTTTAGAAAGCGAAAAAAAAAACATTTTTGTATCAGTTGAAACGCGAAAATGATGGTACAGTTTTGTTTAAATTGAAATCGTTTTACGAGTGTCTCTAACTACAGATGGCCTGGATGAAAATGGATTGCAACTTGAAAACATTGGCCAAATTTTTTCAAGTTCGTTCTCTGTGTTTTGGAAAATTTGCTGAAAACTAATTATGGTTCATTCTTTCTACAACAATTTTTGTACATACACAAACGCAATAAACGTAAAAAACGAAAAGTGAGTGGCCTTGAACAACAAGCTCAACAACTCAATCAGTGGTTGCCATAGTGAGGAACCAACCATTAGTAAGATAAAAATAGATGTGGAACATTTGTGGAATCAAAAGCTTACCTCCTAAAGTATAAACCTAAAGTAAGGGGTTTCTGTTCTTGGAGACTTGTTGGATGCGGTTGTAGTGGTAGATCTTCAAGAAATTGAGACAGGTGGGAATAGCTTCTTCTGTAAGAGAGAAAAAGAAAAAAAAAATCGGGAAACGTGCTGAAAGATCCACAATACTGACTATACCGGTACATAGCTGCTATTACTGACGCATGACAAGAGTAAGACTATAATTGACTACCCCCGCCCCCCTTCCAATGGGTGTGGTGCATCGAGTCCATTAAATGCCCTCAATTATTTTTGCAGCTTTTCCTATAAATTCAATACTATCCTTTTTTATACAATTTAGTATCGAGAGAAAAATGTCAATATAGACCCTGTGAGGGAAAGGGTTCAGCCGATAATACAAAATGTGTTAATGTATCTGCGGTTTAGTGAGTCACCTTGAAGCTTCTGTGAACGTCACGGCATCGACATCGTCATCGACACCTGAAACCTGCTGACACGTTCCATGACCAATCATTAGTAAGGACAATTTCGATGTTGAACATTTGTGGAATCAAAATAAGAAACGTGGTTGCTTACCTCTTGATGTGGAAACTCATAGCAACGGGTATCTGTACTTGATGGATGCTGTTATGGAGTTAAATCTTGAATACAGTGTTTGGTAATAGCTTCTTCTGAAAGAGAGGAGAAGAAAGGTCAATCATCTTCCTTGCTTATAGATCCACAATGCTGACTTATTCTGGTACGCAGCTGCTATTTCTGACGCATGATAAGACCAGGAGTATAGCAAGGAGTATATCACAACAAATTCAACGCAATACGTCATCAAGTTCTCTCGTTTAACATAATGTATATTTATCTCGCACTAAAATTTTTTTCGTCGTTTTCGAAGCAAGATTTTCATGTATCTACGATGTAAAAAGTTTTAAGTTTGAATGAACTTCATGGCATTTTCAGGATTTTTAATCCGGCAGCTTGATTATCTGATTGCACTCTTGATTCACAACTAACTAAAGTACGACGGCAACATGCCACAAAGATGATCCCTGAAAAACAGGGACTGGGTTTCTCCTTTGAAATCTCGAAGAAATATTTCTGGACGGAGTGATCCTAAAGGAAAACAGATCAAATACAAGTAACGAAAAATTTGAATGTGATAGTTGGATTTACCATCATTTGTTCGTTTTGCAGGCAGATTTGTTCATATTGGTTCTCGACAAATACTGCAGACACTATCAGAACTAGACTCCAATAGCTTTCACGCAGGATCTACTAGCTATCACGCGGTACTGTAACTTACACAGTCCCTCCCGTTTGTGTGTTGGATAGCGCTTTGGAGCAGTTGCTCGCGCACCCCAAATACCTGTTGTGAAAGCAAAGTCTGGATCCGCCACTGGGTTTAATCGCAGCCAAGTGGGACATGATCAAGGTAGCACGTACCTGTGATTCCTGTAACGTGAAGTGTGAATGACATCCCAAGCCACTTCATTTATCCTGGGCCATATTCCAAGTTCAGACTGGCGTCCGTTATCTACCTTGTGGAAATAGAAAATGGAAAACACGAAACAAGGAACACAACATGTCACATTTCGTATGCAGAAAATTTCACCAGTAACAAAGGGAACTATCTTGTAAAACCCCTTGAAGGTTTCCTTAGTCCTGCTCCCATGTGTAAGTATTTAAACTTTTGCATTGTTAAGAAAACGGCGAACAGTGTCATTCATAAAATAATGAGTCCAGGTTTGAATCCCATTGAAAACACAGTTTTTGGTCCGGGATTTTACCTCCTTTAGTAGCCCCTTTATATAGCATGGCACAATCTAGATACTAAAAGGATACTACTTACATTCCAGTTTCGGTTCCACTAGCACTGTCATCCTTGCATTGTAGCATTGTAAAATTTGTGTTTGCCTCTGAGCGGCCGTAGCTGGCAAGTATTGATTCTGCTTACTAACAACTAAAGGAAGCACACAGAAAACCACTGCAACACCGTTAAACTCTAAACTTGGCGCAATTGAGATTATGGTTCTTGTCAAGACTTTCTCTCTTCATTGCCCTTCCATCTCTGCTATCGTTGAATGGTGATTCGTTGAATTGACCAATGTTGTGGTGAACTGAAAAGCTTATAATAATACGACCTTGTAATTACTGTCGGTAGGCTTCATGCGTCTTGAATTCGCACACCAAAAGAAGTGATGAACGCACACCAAAAAGTGATGAAGGCACACCAAAAAAGTGATGAACGCACACCAAAAAGCGATGAAGGCACACCAAAAAAGTGATAACGCACACCAAAAAAGTGATGAAGGCACACCAAAAAAAGTGATAAACGCACACCAAAAAAGTTGTGAACCATAAAGAAAATGTAGTTCAGTAGCGACGTCTATGATGGCTAAAACATCCATAAAGGTGATTTAAGACATTGCTGGGTTTAGACGCTGCAAGATGTTCCTGAAATTAAAATATTAGTTGCCTAGAAAAATACACAGGACACAAATGAAACAACGGCGAACTTTTATTTTCAACTGCGTTGTATTATGATCCTTACAACTTGGCTTACACATTTATGTCATACTGATTCTTAGAATGGATGTTGCCGTGAAGAAAACCACAAAAGACACGAAAAAAGCACACTAGCAGTCTTTATATTTTCTGTCTTTTATTCTCAGCAATATGTGTTATTACATGGTTTGTACACTAACCGTACACATTTGAGATGGAAATAACTGAACACACTGCCAGACATTTATTTCAAACTTTATTCTCAACAATGAAGCGCCATATGATGGCTTGAACACTAATATCACATTTCTACAATGCTTACTTGACCGATCGCAAGTTGAAGTACATGGATTTTTGTCGAATGCGTAGAAGCTGCGTTGAAGATCGAAGAAAAAAAAGAAGAACTGGTTCGTACGTCGCTGAGATTTTCGCCGAAAAAAGAGTTGATTCGTTGAAGAAAAAAAGGACGTTTCCTATCTGAAATTTAATTATTGGGTTAGTATTGTCCCTGAAATAAAATCATCCATTAGTATCGTTGCTTAGGGAAGTAGATAAGGTTTTTAAATAAAGACACAAGACACCAAGTTTTTAAGTTTTATTACTTTTTATTCAATTCTAATACAGATCTCTTACACTTAACTTAAACTATGACACAGGACCTATGAATTATACACGAAAGGGTGCGCTCCTATGTGAAAAATCTAGCGTCCAGGGAAACCGAAGAGCATTCCCGTGTCCATAAAACGGAACACCCTAGGGCCCCCTAGACGTACGGAGGGGTCATCTTTCAGCTTGCTATCGAGTCTTTCTCGATACCAAGCCTTCAAATGTCCACAGTTAAATAGTGAACAAACAAACAAGCCGAATTCGAAAACAAAATCGAAGAGCCATAAAAAGTGAGATCGAAAGCGAAAATGACGAAATTTTGAATGGAAAGCCGAACCTAACTTATGTAGAAGATAACACCAAACACAGCCATTGCTATCTTCCAAGATACTACTTTATAGAGATTACCTTCAGTTTCACCGGCACGATGAACAATAATCAACGGTACGCGATTTAAGCACTGATTGTGAACTGGTGTTATCTCCCGGCGTGATACAACTTCGTGGCTGTATCGCGCAGTTACCCCCACTTACCTCAAGCCAGCGGTTGTCACTGACTGCCATCCGTGCCCGTCATTGGCTTACGTCGCTGTGTCGGCCGGTAACCGGCCAGTAGCACTTTTTCTCGATGGCGTTATGAATCCAATGATACCGCGTCGTAGAATTGTCTCGAAGGCTACTAGACTTACAAGTTGTAAACTATCTACACTAAGGTGTGTGCATTGTCCCATAATATCCTATAATGTCATGATTAACCTGTAATCTAGTATATGATGGCAAATTTGGCAGTGAGCTACTACCTCTGTTTATAACCTCTTGTCAAGCCTGTGTTGGCGTTTAATTTTTGGAATGAATGCCGTGCAAATGTCTCAAGTAATCTATCATTCTGTTTGTTAATTTTGTTGCGTACATGTCGCCAATTTCATAGAGGTAATAGTCAACCAAAAATGGCAGCTTACCTAACTATCTGTCTAACTAGAGGGGTCACTAAACCTGTAAGGAGTGGCCAAATAAGGTCTCCTGCCAACAGTTGAATGACCTGCAGCCTCCAGTTTCCTAAGTTTTGTCATAATTAACATATCTGGGTGAACCTTACGGAAGGAAGAGAAAGAAAGAGAAAGAAAGAAAGCTTCACTTAAATACAGCGCTTGGACTGTCAAGTGAAACGTTATTGATCAACCTAATTTCGCGCAACTATGCGGGAGAACGAAACGACAACGACGACGAAGAAGTGTTTCCGAAAATGCCGAAGCTGAATCACGTTCGGAGAAGAAATGAGCCACAGAACACAGTATTCGAATAACGTGCAAAGGAACCCAAGACCCAAATGAAAGGAAACAGGGGGAAAAGGATACCAACCCAGGGATTCCACTAGTTAAATTAATTAACTACAACTAAGTTAAGCCGAATAAGAAGTCAGTCGACTTCCAGCCGAACGTGTGTGCGTAAGCTGTATGTGTTGTAAGGTTCATCCAGAGCTCTATTTACCCACCATTCCCAACCCACAAGGAATTGACCAACCAAATAACTGAGATGACCATTGGGTGTTTTGTGGTACCGGCGAAGACCATTGGGCATTCTGTGGTGCTGGGTTGAACCATTGGTGTGCTGTGGACGACCATTGGGCATGCTGTGGTGCTGAGGATTCATTGGTTGATCTGTACATGGTGGATGAAACAGTGTTAGACAAGTACAGGTGACGTTTAGGGGGTAGAAGGAAACTAGGATTCGAGAAAAAAAAAACATTTCATTCACGTGTCACAGTTTACTCCAGTTGATACCTATTCCATTTTGAAGATCGCACGCGAGAACTTTTAACACGAGAGAATTGCAGGGAAGCACGAGCCAAAGGAGAGTGCTTCTCGCACTTGAAAACGGTTATAATGTATCCTATGTCACACGAGTGCTTTATCGAGTTATAACGTACTCGGTTTAAGGTGGCTCCATATATAGTTTTTTTGGCGCGCGAGGCATAGGCACGAAAATGGCGCGAGCGGGTGTTTGTTTATTTTGATGACTTCGCGAAAATAAAGAGGTTTATACAATAGCTAAAACGTTTATTGTGCGCGTTCCATACGGTAAATTTTTTACAAAATTGGCAGATTGGTACGATTTTCTTGGTTCCGGATTACAAAGAATAGACAATAATTTTTGTTCATACACAAACGCAATAAACGTAAAAAACGAATAGTGAGTAAATTTCCGAAACTTATGTATCGATTGTTTTATGGCTTTGTCATATGAGACGTACTGAATTTTTATACTGTTTCGCTAAAAATAGTGAATATTTACCGTGTAAAAACCGAGAAAAGCCGTCGAAGGTTTGCTGGCGTTGAACAACAAGCCTACCAACTCAATCAGTGGTTGCCATAGTGAGGAACCAACCATTAGTAAGAATAAAATAGATGTGGAACATTTGTGGAATCAAAAGCTTACCTCCTAAAGTATAAACCTAAGGCAAGGGTTTTCTGTTCTTGGAGACTTGTTGGATGCGGTTGTAGTGGTAGATCTTCAAGAAATAGAGTCAGGTGGAAAAAGCTTCTTCTGTAAGAGAGAAAAAGTAAAAAAATAAATCGGTAAACGTGCTGAAAGATCCACAATACTGACTATACTGGTACACAGCTGCTATTACTGACGCATGACAAGAGTAAGACTATAATTGACTACCCCCCCCCCCCCCCCTTCCAATGGGTGTGGTGCATCGAGTCCATTAAATTCCCTTTTTTTTGCAGCTTTTCCTATAAATTCAATACTATCCTTTTTTCTACAATTTAGTATCGAGAGAAAAAGTCAAAATAGACCCTGTGAGGGAAAGGGTTCAGCCGATAATACAAAATGTGTTAATGTATCTGCGGTTTAGTGAGTCACCTTGAAGCTTCTGTGAACGTTACGGCATCGACATCGTCATCGACACCTGAAACCTGCTGACACCTTCCATGACCAATCATTAGTAAGGACAATTTCAATGTTGAACATTTGTGGAATCAAAATAAGAAACGTAGTTGCTTACCTCTTGAAGTGGAAACTCATAGCAAGGGGTATCTGTACTTGATGGATGCTGTTATGGAGGTAGATCTTGAATACAGTGTTTGGTAATAGCTTCTTCTGAAAGAGAGGAGAAGAAAGGTCAATCAGCTTCCACGCTTATAGATCCACTATGCTGACTTATTCTGGTACGCAGCTGCTATTTCTGACGCATGATAAGACCAGGAGTATAGCAAGGAGTATATCACAACAAGTTCAACGCATTACGTCATCAAGTTCTCTCGTTTAACATAATGTATATTTATCCCGCACTAAAATTTTTTTGGTCGTTTTGGAAGCAAGATTTGCATGTATCCACGATGTAAAAAGTTTTAAGTTTGAATGAACTTCATGGCATTTTCAGCATTTTTAATCCGGCAGCTTGATTATATGATTTCACTCTTGATTCACAACAAACTAAAGGACGACGGCGACATGCCACAAAGATGATCCCTGAAAGACAGGGACTGGGTTTCTCCTTTGAAATCTCGAAGAAACTTTCTGGACGGAGTGATCCTTAAGGAAAACAGATCAAATACAAGTAACGAAAAATTTGAATGTGATAGTTGGAATTACCATCATTTGTTCGTTTTGCAGGCAGATTTGTTCATATCGGTTCTCGACAAATAAAACTGCAGACACTATCAGAACAAGACTCCAATAGCTGTCACGCAGAATCTACTAGCTATCACGCGGTACTGTAACTTCCACAGGCCCTCCCGTTTGTGTGCTGGATAGCGCTTTGGAGCCGTTGCTCGCGCACCCCAAATGCCTGTTGTGAAAGCAAAGTCTGGATCCGCCACTGGGTTTAATCGCAGCCAAGTGGGACATGATCAAGGTAGCACGTACCTGTGATTCCCGAACGTGAAGTGTGAATGACATCCCAAAACACTTCATTTATCCTGGGCCATATTCCAAGTTCAGACTGGCGTCCGTTATCTACCTGGTGGAAATAGAAAATGGAAAACACGAAACAAGGAACACAACATGTCACATTTCGTATGCAGAAAATTTCACCAGTAACAAAGGGATCTTGTAAAACCCCTTGAAGGTTTCCTTAGTCCTGCTCCCATGTGTAAGTATTTAAACTTAATCAACTTTTGCATTGTTAAGAAAACGGCGAACAGTGTCATTCATAAAATGATGAGTCCAGGTTTGAATCCCATTGAAAAGACAGTTTTTGGTCCGGGATTTTACCTCCTTTAGTAGCCCCTTTAAATAGCATGGCACAACCTAGATACTAAAAGGATACTTCTTACATTCCAGTCTGGGTTCCACTAGCACTGTCACCTTTGCATTGTAGCATTGTAAGTTTTGTGTTTGCCTCTGAGCGGCCGTAGCTGGCAAGTATTGATTCTGCTTACTATCAACTAAAGTAAGCACACAGAAAACCACTGCAACACCGTTAAACTCTAAACTTGGTGCAATTGAGGTTATGGTTCTCGTTAAGACTTTCTCTCTTCATTGCACTTCCCTCTCTGCTATCGTTCAATGGTGATTCATTGAATTGACCAATGTTGTGCTGAACTAAATTGTTTATAATACTACTACGACCTTGTAATTACTGTCAGTAGGCTTCATGCGTCTTGATTTCGCACACCAAAAGAAGTGATGAACGCACACCAGAAAAGTGATGAAGGCACACCAAAAAAAGTTATGAACGCACACCAAAAAAGTGATGAAGGCACACCAAAAAAAGTGATAAACGCACACCAAAAAAGTGATGAAGGCACACCAAAAAAAGTGATAAACGCACACCAAAAAAGTTGTGAACCATAACGACAATGTAGTTCAGTAGCGACGTCTATGATGGCTAAAACATCCATAAAGGTGATTTAAGACGTTGCTGGGTTTAGACGCTGCGAGATGCTCCTGAAATTAAAATATTAGTTGCCTAGAAAAATACACAGGACACAAATAGATCAACGGCGAACTTTTATTTTCAACTGCGTTGTATTATGATCCTTACAACTTGGCTTATACATTTATGTCATACTGATTCTTAGAATGGATGTTTCCGTGAAGAAAACCAGAAAAGACACGAATAAAGCACACTAGCAGTCTTTATATTTTCTGTCTTTTATTCTCAGCAATATGTGTTATTACATGGTTTGTACACTAACCGTACACATTTGAGATGGAAATAACTGAACACACTGCCAGACATTTATTTCAAACTTTATTCTCAACAATGAAGCGCCATATGATGGCTTGAACACTAATATCACATTTCTACAATGCTTACTTGACCGATCGCAAGTTGAAGTACATGGATTTTTGTCGAATGCGTAGAAGCTGCGTTGAAGATCGAAGAAAAAAAAGAAGAACTGGTTCGTACGTCGCTGAGATTTTCGCCGAAAAAAGAGTTGATTAGTTGAAGAAAAAAAAGGACGTTTCCTATCTGAAATTTAATTATTGGGTTAGTATTGTCCCTGAAATAAAATCATCCATTAGTATCGTTGCTTAGGGAAGTAGATAAGGTTTTTAAATAAAGACACAAGACACCAAGTTTTTAAGTTTTATTACTTTTTATTCAATTCTAATACAGATCTCTTACACTTAACTTTAACTATGACACAGGACCTATGAATTATACACGAAGGGGTGCGCTCCTATGTGAAAAATCTAGCGTCCAGGGAAACCGAAGAGCATTCCCGTGACCATAAAACGGAACACCTTAGGGCCCCCTAGACGTACGGAGGGGTCATCGTTCAGCTTGCTATCGAGTCTTTCTCGGTACCAAGCCTTCAAATGTCCACAGTGAAATAGTGAACAAACAAACAAGCCGAATTCGAAAACAAAATCGAAGAGCCATAAAAAGTGCGATCGAAAGCGAAAATGACGAAATTTTGAATCGAAAGCCGAACCAAACTTATGTAGAAGATAACACCAAACACAGCCATTGCTATCTTCCAAGATACTACTTTATAGAGATTACCTTCAGTTTCACCGGCACGATGTACAATAATCAACGGTACGCGATTTAAGCACTGATTGTGAACTGGTGTTATCTCCCGGCGTGATACAACTTCCTGTCTATTTCGCGCAGTTAGCCCCACTTACCTCAAGCCAGCGGTTGTCACTGACTGCCATCCGTGCCCGTCATTGGCTTACGTTGCTGTATCGGCCGGTCGGCCGGCCATCAGCACTTTTTCTCGATGGCGTTATGAATCCAATGATACTGCTTCGTAGAATTGTCTCGAAGGCTACTAAACTTACAATTTGTAAACTATCTACACTAAGGTGTGTGCATTGTCCCATAATATCCCATAATGTCATGATTAACCTATAATCTAGTATATGATGGCAAATTTTTCAGCGAGCTACTACCTAACTTTCTGTCTGTAACTAGAGAGGCCACTAAACCCGTAAGGAGTTGCCAAATAAGGTCTCCTACAACAGTTGAATGACCTGCAGCCTCCAGTTTCCTAAGGTTTGTCATAATCAACATATCTGGGTGAACCTTACGGAAGGAAGATAAAGAAAAAGAAAGAAAGCTTCACTTAAATACAGCGCTTGGACTGTCAAGTGAAACGTTATTGATCAACCTAATTTCGCGCAACTATGCGGGAGAACGAAATGACAACGACGACGAAGAAGTGTTTCCGAAAAAAGCCGAAGCCGAATCACATTCGAAGAAAAAATGAGCCGAATGAACACAGTAATCGAATAACCTGCAAAGGAACACAAGGCCCAAATGAAAGGAAACAGGGGGAAAAGGATACCAACCCAGGGGATCCCACTAGTTAAATTAATTAACTACAACTAAGTTAAGCTGAATAAGAAGTCAGGAGACTTCTGGCCGAACGTGTGTGCGTAAGCTGTATGTGTTGTAAGGTTCATCCAGAGCTCTATTTACCCACCATTCCCAACCCACAAGGAATTGACCAACCAAATTACTGAGATGACCATTGGGTGTTCTGTGGTACTGGCGAAGACCATTGGGCATGCTGTGGTTCTGGGGTGAACCATTGGTGTTCTGTGGATGACCATTGGGCATGCTGTGGTGCTGAGGATTCATTGGTTGATCTGCACATGGTGAATGAAACAGTGTTAGCCAGGTAGAAGTGGCGTTCAGGGAGTAGAAGGAAACTAGGAGTCGAGAAAAAAATTCATTCACGTATCACAGTTTACTCCAGTTGATACCTGGACCATTTTGAAGATAAAAATTAAAGGATCGTGTGAGCCAACTCGTGAATACGAAACAACCTTCGGAATTTCAAAAACGAATTTCAAGTACAAGGATTTCCCCCACTGTGAAAGTATCAAATTTATCGGAAAAACGAGGAAATTGTGTAGTTTAAAGTGCCACTATGAACGGAAAGTGCCGTTATTTTAACTTTACATTTCGAATTCAGCTTGCCGCCATTATGTCCTAAGCTTTTCCAACTAAGACGCAAATATCTCGCTGGCCAGTCAGTCAATATAGAAAAAGAATCATGTCAAAAACATTGGGGGACATTTGCCAATCTAGTAAGTAGGGGGTATTTGCCGGTTCTGACGCATTTCATTGAATTACCGTTAAATTATCGACCATTCACGCTAATTTAACGAGAAAATGACCCATTCAGGCGTTCACAACTCTAGCGCATTTTCGTTAAATTATCGATCATCCACATTAATTTAACGATAAAAGATATTTCACAACTCGCGAGTCACGAGTCACGAAGACTATCCTGAAGAGATACCACTCAAGCAACACTGACGAGTTTCAATGGAAGAAAAAAATCACCACTACCTAAAGAGACCACCTCAAAGAGATACCACTCAAGCAATGTTAGTGAGGAATTTTTATATGTGAAAAATGGAATTAAAGAAATCTTGTACGCATACAAATAAGATGGATTCAAAAACTGTTGAACAGCTTAAGGTAATTGCGCGTGAAAACGGTTTGAAAGGTTATTCACGTTATAGGAGGAAAGCTAACCTAATCAAATTCATTGAAAGTAGTATAAATACTCCACCACCTCCCCCACCACGCAGTATCGTTAATTTTATAGATGAAGAAGAATCACCACCTCAACCCCCACCTAGGGAAAGAGAACAAACACCACCTCCACCACGACGAAAAGCAGAACCAAAACCTTATCAGTTGAAAACTAAACAAACCCGCAGACAGAAAAGAGAAGAAAAGAACTTTGAAATGCCTTCACCTGTTGAAGTGGTGAATGATAAAGCAAAAGTCAAACAGATCAAAAGAATCAAGAAAAAACTCCAAAAGGTGAAAAAAAGGTAAAAAATAACAAACAGAAAAAACAGTGGATTTCAAAAAGAAATTCACTCCAAGTGGCTTTAGAAAATTTAAAGCCTAAACAAACAAGCGCGTTCAAGCTTGAAGAGAGGAAGTCAGCTTTGAAAAAGTTTGCCGTGCAATATACTATTGATGGAGTTAAGGGGTATGGTCCAAAAACATTCTTGTCAGCTGTAAAACCAACTATACTTCAGTTCCTAAACGAACACCGCAAGATAAAGTTGAAATTAATCCTAAAGTGTTCCATGTCGAAAACAAATATAGTAACCGGTGAAGTAGAGTATGTAACTGGTCATTTTGTTTCAAATGTTGAAATAAACCTTCAAGGTACTAACCTTGACGATCTCTACCAAAAAATGACAGGTAAGATACTGGAGAGTTTAGCAGCATATCAAAAACGAGGAAGTAATTGGATATTTGATTCAATTGTTGCTTTGGAACTTCATACAGTAAAATATGAACCACTCAGAGGTTCCTCCTACATAAAGCTCCCAGAAGAGCTCTCAAAGAAAAAGGCGATAATAAACATGGAAAACAAAGACGATGAATGTTTTAAATGGTGTGTTACAAGAGCGCTAAATCCGGTAACTAGAGATGGTGAACGTATAACGAAAATATTAAGGAAACAGTCTGAAAAATTAAACTGGGATGGAATTGAGTTTCCATTCGAATTGAAGGATCTTAAACGTTTTGAAAAACAAAACCCAACAGTAGGTGTTAACGTTTTTGGTTATGAAGGTGAAGTTTACCCTCTGAAAATAAGTGAGTCACACACATGTAAAGATAAAATAAACCTGTTGCTCATTTCTGAAGATGAAAATAAACACTACTGTCTCATTAAGAGTATGAGTAGACTGTTATCAAGTCAAACATCAAAGAATGAGCATAAAAAGTATTTTTGTTTAAGATGTCTCAACTATAGCAGTACAAAAGAATTGTTAAAAAAACATGAAGAATACTGTAAAGATAATGAGGCTGTTAAAATTGTAATGCCAGGTGAAGGAACGATTCTTTCATTTAAAAACCATCAACGAAAAATACCTTTAGAATTCACCATCACAGCAGATTTTGAGTCAACCATCAAACCGATTCCTAAAGAAGAAAAAGAAGAAGAAGAAAAGAGTTACACAAAGAAGTTACAAAAGCATAAACCGTCAAGTTTTTGTTTTTACATAAAGTGTAATTTTGATGACAACTATTCAAAACTTGTTGAATATACAGCAACCTCTGAAGATGAAGATGTAAGTCAAAAATTTATGGATATGTTAGAATGTGAAACTAAGAGAATATATAACAAGTTTAAATCCCCAAAGAAGATGATTTATAAGGAAAAAGAGAGACGTAAATTTGAAAGGGCAACAAGGTGTTGGATCTGTAAAGGTGAATTTGATGAAAAGATGGATGATAAAGTACGTGATCATTGTCATTATACTGGAAGATTTCGAGGTGCAGCACATGATGGATGTAATCTAAAATGTAAGAAAGCAACATTTATTCCTGTCTTTTTACACAACTTGTGTGGGTATGATTCTCATCTATTTATTAAAAATCTAGGTGTTAGTGAAGGTGATATAAACTGTATTCCACAAAATGAAGAAAAATATCTTAGTTTCACGAAAGTAATAACGGTTGACACGTATAAGGATAAGGAAGGTAAGGAAAAGGATGTAAAACGACAAATACGATTTGTCGACAGTTTCAACTTTATGGCCTCAAGTTTGGATAAATTAGTTACAAATCTCAAGAGTGCATCAAAGGATAAGTTCAAAAACACAGGCAAGTTTTTTAGCGGTGAACAGTTTGAGTTGATGTTGAGAAAAGGTGTATATCCTTATGAATACATGGACTCCCTCGACAGATTAAACGAAACACAATTACCACCGAAAGATAAGTTCTTTTCCAAACTAAGTGGGGAAGGCATTTCCGACGAAGATTATGAACATGCGCAAAAGGTGTGGAGTACGTTTGAAATGAAGACGCTAAGAGACTATCACAATCTCTACAACAAGTCGGATGTTTTACTTTTATGTGATGTGTTTGAAAACTTTCGTGAACTTTGCATTAAAAATTACGACCTTGATCCAGCTTGGTATTATACTGCACCGGGATTGTCTTGGGATGCGTTATTAAAATGCACAGGTGTCAAACTTGAACTTTTACATGATCCAGATATGTTACTATTGTTTGAAAAAGGGATAAGAGGAGGTATTTCAATGATTTCAAACAGGTATGGTAAAGCCAACAACATCTACATGGAAGAAAAGTATGATGAGAGTAAGTCTGACACATTTGATGTTTATGTCGATGCGAATAACCTTTACGGTTGGGCTATGTGTAAGAAATTACCTACAGGCGGTTTCAAATGGATGAACAAAAAAGAATTGGCTAATTGGAGAAATGAGAGTTGCATACTCGAGGTCGACCTCGAGTATCCATATGAAATACACGACCTTCATAATGACTACCCTCTCGCTCCAGAGAGAGTGAAGGTAAACAAAGTGGAGAAACTAATACCTAACTTGAATGATAAAAAGAAATACATTCTTCACTATGAAAATCTCAAACTATATGAGAGTTTGGGGATGAAAATCACAAAGATTCATCGAGGTATTAAATTTGAAGAGAGTGATTGGATGAAAAAGTACATTGATTTAAACACACGCTTGAGAGCAAAAGCACAAAATGAGTTTGAAAAGGAGTTTTTCAAACTTATGAATAATTCCGTCTTTGGAAAAACGATGGAAAACATCCGTAACAGAGTGGATGTACGTCTACTCAACTCGGAAAAGAAAGCAAAGAAACTAGCAGCAAGACCCAACTTCAAACACTGCACCATCTTCTCAGAACATTTATGTGCTGTCGACATGAAAAAGATAAAAATTAAATTCAACAAACCGGTATATATCGGTATGTGTATCCTCGATCTGAGTAAAACACTAATGTACGATTTTCATTATAATTACATCAAACCAAAGTATGGTGAAAAAGCAAAGCTACTATTTACCGATACGGATAGCTTAGCATATGAGATTGAAACAAAAGACTTTTACAAAGATATAAGTGATGATGTAGTTGCCAAGTTTGATACGAGTAATTTTCCAAAAGATCATCCGTCAGGTATACAACAAGGAATAAATAAGAAAGTGGTGGGAATGTTCAAGGATGAAGCTGGCGGTAAAATAATAGAAGAATTTGTAGGGTTGAGGTCGAAACTTTACAGTTATAAGATGTATGAGGGAAAGGAGGAGAAGAAGTGTAAAGGGGTAAAGAAACCGGTAGTAAAGAAAAGCATTAAATTCGATGATTATAAGAAATGTTTATTTAGTGGTGGTAAGCAATACCGAAAGATGTATACCATAAGGAGTCGTAAACATGAAGTATTTACGGAAGAGGTGAATAAGATCGCTCTTTCAGCAGATGATGATAAGAGAATAATACAACCTGATAGAATTCACACACTTGCGTACGGACATTATAAAACAAAATAGCTTCGCATGATTTTTCATTTCATATGAAATACATGAAATGAAAAAAAAGCTTACATCATTACAGGTCTTTCAGTTCTTTCAAATCTATCCAAGAGTTGAATTTTTCAGGATAACCGCTCCACTTTACTAACGCTTTACCTTTTCGAGCATCTCGTCGAATCACTTTCTCAATCCGGTAAACATCTTGAACAGCCTTCTGTAACTCTTGCTCATAAAAAGTACCCGTTATCTCCTCATCCATCTCATCCTTTATTTTATAAGTTATCGGATTCGTGTATTGAATCTTATTGATAATAAAAATCTCTTCAGTCCAATTCGGTGTGTAACCTTTATCGAAAACAGGACGTTTATATTTTGATATTCGAACTTTATCACCAACTTTAAATTTCGGTTTATGCGTAGCTGTCCGTTTCATCTTTCCATACAGATTTAAGTAAACAGCACTTTCGTTCTTTTTCTTCGACGCTTCCACAGGCGTCATCCCGATACTTCGATGTTTTGTATTATTATATTTTTTCAATATCTTCGATAACACATCATAATACATGGTATTGTTTTGGATGGTTTTTTGCTTTGAAATTTTTTCTAATATCGTACGGTTCCATCTTTCACAAACAGTAGATTTTTCTTCATTCTCTGTCGAATATAGATGTATCTTATTTTTGTCTAACAGTTCTTTCATATTCTTATTGTAATACTCTTTACCCTTATCAGTCCAAAGCATTCTTGGTTTTCTTCCTTTCTTGAGTATTGTTTTGAACGCTTCTGCAACGGTCTCTCCCTTTTTATTCTTCAACGGTACAATCCAACCGTATTTACTGAAAATATCTAACACCATAAGAAGATACCGATAACCCTTATTCCACTTACTATATTGCTGCATCTCAACAAGGTCAGAACACCATATCTCATCGATACCATTAACAATAACACGCCGCCGAGTAAACTTTCGTCTTATAGGTTTATGCAACTCGTCAGCTAACTTTTCTTGCCACGTCTCTACGTTTTTACTCGGCGGCTTTTTCCGTTTTTTGAAGCACCCAGTCCAAGTTTTTGTTTAGTATCTATTACATTTCTTGCTAGCGCATGACCCCATTGTCTTTCACTGTAGGGTATACTATCCAAGGCTTTCACCATTTTCCTATCAGCTTCATTTTTACATTTACGCGGATTCGGTTTATTTGCACAAACAGCATAATCAACATCATGCTGCATCGCTACAGCATCCGTTTTACCTGTCGGTTGTTCGTAGATCTCCAGTATTTTACCTGTTTCATCATGTTTTAATTGTTTGTGGAGTGGGTTATACGGTCCTGTATATTTATGCCCTGGTAATGTCCATCCTCCTTCTGGTTTCGGAAGTTTACCGATCGCTTTATGAATATCGAAACCGTTACCGCGGTGAAGCGGATCGAGTCTTTTCGATAAGTCTCCCGTGAAACTGTCCAAAGCTTGATCTATATACTTATTAGCGGTTGATTTAATCTTTTTCTTTACAAAGTCTGATTTGACGGCTTTTGACGCTCCTATTTTTCCTAAATTGTAAAGACCTTTCATAGCTGATTTCATAGCTATCTCTCCAAGACTATGACTACCTTCCACATCAAAAAAGCCCCCACCAAAGCCCGCCTCAGGGGCGGGCTGAACTAGTTTCCCGAACTCTTAACGAAACGGGTTTTCTTGATTCCACAATTTACATTAGCGCACTTACACCATATATATACCCTACCGTTTGAGGCTATCTCATAACCGGACGGTTCAGCGTTACCTGTATGTTTCTGTTCCTTGACGCAATATATATCTCCTATCGGTTCCATTTTATTATACGTTCTGTATAATAAAACTTTTTTAATTTTAATTACATAAAATATTTTTTAATAAACATTTCGTTGTGTTGGGTATCTGTTAAGCTAAACGGTTGTAAGATATCGTAAAAATCTTTTTTGAGTGACCATTGATGAAGGAAATAAAGACAATAATAACCGCAAAGAACGCTTTTTATGTTTTGATACTGGCTTGAATTATAGATTATCTGTTTCCCTGCGCTTGTAAATTCTTCAGGATAACCCATACCAAAACTATCGAAATACCAGATGACATGATTATTCCTACTATCGTGAGATGGAGCGCAACAAACCCAATGAGTTCCGGCATTTTCAAGCGAATCGAGATTAATAATGCATGGACTATGATTTTTAGGCATAACTTCATCCCTCGAATATATCCCTTTGAAATTAGGAATTCCAAGGTATGAAATCCACTTCATCAGTTCAACATTACTCAACGGTTTGTTTACGAATTTAGGTTTTACACTCTTTATAGGATAGCTCCTACTAACGGTATGCTGTTGAACGGGCTGTTCGGTCCTAAAAGTAACCCTTTTCCCTTTTTTTTAGTTCCCATGCCAAAACTATCTTTACCCCATTGTCCATAGAACGGTGGAGGTGGATCATAAGGATTTCTACTCATTCCTAATCGCGGTGCCCCTTTTCCATCTTTAGGTCTTCCCATTCTAGGTGCACCGGATCCGGTCATTTTTTTAAACGCTTCGATAGCCAACGGAATTCCGATACTGGCTAATATCGTTCCTAATAACCCTCCAGATTGTGTTTTTGTCGGTTTTATCAGTACTCGACCTCCCGATTGAAGAGCGTTCAGAATTTCTTGTTTCTGTTTATTTGTTAGCAAATGTTTATAATCGATTAGTTGTTTAATCTTATCTGGTGGAATGAGGAAACCACCGGTTTGACCACAACCGCTACCGCTTATCTTTTTAACAATTTGACTTGCTCCTTCACTCGCTAAACCGGCAAGCGCTGATAAACCGAGTGTTTTAGCTAAAGTCGGTGCCAACGATTTCGCTAGCGGAATAATGGCGCTCCACAAGCTTCCACCTTCTCTCATTACTTTTCTTATCTGTGTTTTTGATATTTTTATCTCGACACCGTTTCCAAGCGATTTCGCTTTGGTGATCCTATTGATCTGAGTAGCTGTTAGCAGTAACTCATCATTACCGCTTGTCTGTGACTTCGCTAACCTAATCGTGATAGGGCTGCTTGTTTTATAAGCTCTTGCAAGTTTTTCTTTCTGACCTTCTGATAAACTTACTTTGTAAGGATGATATGTTGTCATTTTGTATTTAGTATTGTAAAATACAAAATTGTTTTTTAAAATGAATTGCGCTTATGCTATGACCAGCTCATTTCCAACCTCATCTATTTTTATCAGCTGTTCATACAAAACTATCGCATGTACGTTAAAGTCTGCTGTTGCAGGTGCGTTCAATTTATAATGGAATGTTAGTGGTTTGGGATCTCTTGTTATCTCTTCAGCTTGATATGTTAAATCGAAATAGATTAGCGGATAGAGAGAGTTATAATTGGATAAGTTCAACTGTGTACCTGTGTTGTAATCATTCAACCTCATCGCATAAGACATTACATCATCAAATATCAACGCTTTATCTTCAACGTCATACTGTAATTCTGGGTAAAAAACCGATCTTCCATACTCTAATCTACAGGTTGCTAGTGATGAGTTGTTATCTGCCGCATTTAATTTGAAAGTATCCATAAGATACGGATTATCTTCTGCATTATTATCATTAGGTGGAGCGGCTCTTTTCAGATAAACAAAAACATGTTTAACATCGGTAGCGCTAGGTGTTATTCGAAAAAATCCTGATGTTTTCGTTGAAGCTGATTTGCTATACATATCGACTAAATATTTCCATTGTTTTTCTTTCAAAAAAGAGCTGACAAATTTATCGTTAAGAGAATCTTTAGGTTCTATTTTCGGAACGTAAAGATCAAACCTATCCACAACAACTCTTCCAGCATCTGTACCGTTAGCCATATAAATTAGTTCGTCATCATCTTGCAACTTTATCTCAAACTGTAGCTGCATAGGAACAAGCATCTTATCTTCCAACTCTTCGAAAAAGGAAAAACGATTCAGAGGAATAATCGTACTAATCTTTTTGGCGCCACCATTACCATTGTTTTGAACCGCTTGAGTTTGTAACCGTCTAGCTTCAAATCCTGTATTAGTGTTGGCGGTTGTTGCATCAGTATCCAGATACCAGAAACTTCTCTTTCCTACAGATCTACTAAAGTCGTCAGAGTATTCTAACAGATTTTTAACAAAAGTAACTTTATGCAGTTCATCTGAATCATAAATCAATTTACCACCAGATCTAATCTTTAGGTGTTTAATTAATGAATGAGAACCGTTAATAACTGTTATTCTATCAGCTGCTGCATAGCCGGCACCGTCTGCTAATTTCTGCAGCTGATATCGTACTTCAAAACGAGCGTTATACCAGTCGAAATACGTTGATCTATTATTGATTGTAAACTTATAACCACCTTTTTGCTGATGTTGACCATTAGCCGGTGCACTGATTAGATCATCAGGTTTAATTTTTACTCTTTCATATCTTGCTACATAATCACTCGATCGAAAAGCCATCTTTTTATTATAGAGCTATATTATTTTTTATCTTTTTTTCTTTTTTAAACCGTTACCTGATATTAATCTATTTAATATCATATCAGTATCTTCGGTATCTTCGATATGTTTTGATGGAGGTCTTCTATACGAAGTCGCCGTTGTGGGTTGTTTTGTTTTAGTATCTTTTGATGAAGATATTCTCATTTTAGCTAGTTTTTTCATTATCAAATCACCAGATTTTTCAGAGATTTTTTTACCTAGTTTTTCACCCGTATGAGAAATTCCTGCTTCCAACGCTTTTTTCGCGATAGGTTTTGCTAATTTATTGAAAACTGCTTTTGCTACAGCCTTCATCGGTTTAAAAATATTATCGACAATGACACCTGTTCCTTTATGTTTGTAAACAAATTTCCCCATCTTTGGGTTATAAAAACGTGTAAATTCATAACTTTTCATTTTATTATTACATTCACATTATAATCTTTTTAAAATTAAAGAAAAAGCTGTATCTGCTCCGTTTAAGTTGACCTTATTTCTTTTTCCATCTGTGATATAGATTCGAATATTGCTTATTGTGTTCGTATTCACTGGATTATATGTTACTCTCATCGGTTCAATTGAAAAGCTATATGATGGGTTCAGAACAGATGTTGAAAAGGAATAGATGATATCTGTTTTTATACCGTCAACGAGTGAATCGTTTGTCAGATCACAATGAACGTTCAACATCTCAGTATCTTGAGCTAAATTTGGTACTCTAGGACCAATGTTAATCTCTTCCTTCAGAACTGTTTTGTCAAAACCGATCAGTTCGTTAAAGTTACTCGGTGTCAGATCGAGTTGATAATTTTCTTTCAACGTTATTTCCACTCTAAAAGTTGCTTTATTAAAAACCAGGTTGATTGGAAACTCATCGTCTGTTTCAGGGTGTTTTATTACTGTTTCTTTTCGGATACGATTATTAAACTCTTCATAATTCCAAACACCGCCTGGGAAAGTAATGTCGCGAAACGTTTTTCCACCATCAGAGCTGTATCTGATTAGCTGATTGTTACGTTCAGCGTTAATGTTATACCATGTAAAACTCATATTGATAATTCTGTTAAGACCGATAGCATATTCAGCATTTTGATCCAAAACAATCGGTTGATAAAATTTTGTTGTGAAATCTCCAGGTCTGTTGTTACCTTTTGATTTAACTGAATATGATGACAGCACTATTTCTCTATCCATTTTATTACTACCTACTGTAGTAGTTAACTATATTTTTTTAATATTTAAAATAACTCTTGTAAATCTGCTTAGCTTGCATTTTATCGATTATATTATTTTTCAAAAGTTCGTCTAAAATCGCAACTCCGGTATTACGCATCTCAATATTCGTATTACCAGCTATAATTTCACCTACTATTACTTCGAGTTTTTTGACAAGATCTTTAGGATTACTGAAAAATGTTAAGTTTCCGCCTCTCCTAAGCCCTTTACCTGTCTTTTTTAATTTATCTCTTCTCACTGTAATTACGGAACTTTCTCTTTGCAAATGCTCTCTATATTCTTTGAGAGCTTCCTTTTCTTCAGGATCTCTCGATTTATTGATTAAATTGGTTAATTTTCGTTTTTCTTTTCCTAGACCTTTTACTGCGGTATCGTACGCTTCAAGCATCTCTTCCGGTGCTTGATCGGTAGTTTCGATAATAGGTAAACCGTATTTTTCAAATATTTCTTTCTCTTCCAGAGCTCTTTGTTGTTGGCTGCGCATATATTCACCCGGTGAATATGCTGGCGGTGGAGAATCTGCTGATGATGTTGATGGCTTCGCATCTTGCGGTAAAACTTCTTCACCAAAATCGATTAAACCTTCTACATCCATCTCTTCATACGGATCTACATCAGGATAATAATCAATTCCTGTTAATAATTCTTTACCGCTTTGTTTTTTCCTTTGTGATGGCTTCGCATGTTGCACATGTACATCTAATTTTGATGTTATCGGTTTAAAAATTTTTTCATAAGCCAATTGATCTGTCTCCTCACCTAATTTTTTCTTTATCAGCGTTTCGCGAACAAAGTTAATCTTATTCCCCAACTCGGTTTTTCGTTTTGCAAGTTCTTTCCACTTAAGTAAACTCATTTTATTAGATGTATCGATTTTAAATTTTAAAATGTTAATTATAAAATAATGATCGCAAGTATTTTCTTTCTTATCTCTTTTATAAATGAACATGTTCATAGAACTTTATCTCCACAATGGTTAAGAGAAACTCGAGAGATTGCAAGAGAGGTTGTAGAAGCGCTTGAACAGATCTAGCGATATCTACTGTGTGAAAGATCATCTAATTTATTATACGTAGCGTATAATAAATTTTATGAGAAACTTAGGAGATCGGTTCAAGTAGAAGGCTTACCAAACATTTATTGATTGCAGGGGTAGTACCCTGATCACTTTGTACTCTCACCCGAAATGTATCACACTCAGTCAAAATAATATCTCTATCCAGGTGACAGACCTGCTTCTTACCACCCTCTCCTCTTCCTATTACATTGTTTATCAACACAAAAATAGGAGGGTATGTTTCAAGCGTATCGAGGATCTTAATACAACATTTTACAATTTTACAATTTTCCGGAACCATTTCTTCTTCTTCCTCTCCTAAAAATAGAGCAAATGTTTGGTTCGTAGTTTTCTTGTAAAGACCGTTGATAAATACACCACAACTGTTGAGACTTGGTGAATTGATAATTGCATGATTATTCATATCGAGCGTGGTCTGCATTAGCATTTTCCCACCCTCCAAAATATAAGGAGTGTCGTAAACACTGGCCGGTACATCTGAGTGGTTTCCTTTTATTCCGTAAATTATTAGGTAAGCTTGAGCTTGTGAAGCTGATGTTGGCGAACCGCTGCACTTTAGATCGACCATAATATATTCCGGCGGTGAAATTTCCCACTTATGCATGTTTACAATGTTTCGACTGTAATCCGTAAAAATTTTTGTCGATTGTTTATTTATGTTGAGAGAGGTCGACCGAACATCGACGCTGACGCCACTCATCGTAGGTGGGATAAATTCAATACAAACGGTATATTCTCCCTTTGGTAATTTATACATATTAAAACCGATTCTTGATGAGTAGCTATTTAGTGGATGCTTGTGTAATAAAAGACTGTAAACTTTTCTGTTTAGTGTATGCGGCGACTCTACCAGATCGACTATACCGGTGACGGTTATACCAGACTCAGATGAGCTTTCGTCAACATTTTCCATTATGTACCGGAACTCATCTTTCAAATTTGATGAGTCACTGATATGTGATTCGTCAACATATTTTTTGAGCTTTTCTTCAGATTCTATCATGTGAGTTACCACATCCCCTATCTTGAGATTAAGATTTCTATCAACGTAAGATTTTGGTGTAGCTTGATGATTAAGAGTCGGCGTCGCGATATTGTTGATATAACTACTATTCATATCCAAAATACCGGTCATTGTTCCACCTGTCAAAGAAAGCTTTTTGGTTGTCTCGGTGTCTACATATCTTTTATTTGCTCCTTGGTCAGCGACCGTCGGGTCCTTTACATTGTAAACCGTATTGTTTCCCATATCTAAACTAGTCTCCATCGGAAACATCTCTTTGCGAGATAAGAAAATATTTTTGACATCGCTGTAAGAGACAAGATTGTTATAATTTGCCCCTAAATCGTGATATGATTGTTGTTTCGAATGGACAACATTGAAACGTTGCTTTAGATCGATATTTTTCACAACCTCATGCGTAGGTTCAGGAGTGTTAGGATGAAATTTTTTCAAAGTCACCATATTGACGGCAGACAGATCGTTATCTTCGTCTGTGTCCATGTTTGTGATTAGTTTTCTATTCATGTCGATCTCTCCAGGAAGAATCAATCTATTTCCTCTGAGATCTAAATCACCGGTCATATGTGTACTTCCATCCAAGTTTAGAAAGTGTGTTTTAGCAGTACCATAATTAATAGCATCCTTCAAGTCGGTCGGATTATCTATGTTTACCAATCTTTTGTTTTGAATATCATAATCACCTGAAGACGTTAATTTGAAACCGACACCCGGTAATCCTTGTGGTCCTTGTTCTCCACCTGATGGATGGTATCTGAAAGAATCTGGTAATACCCCATTTGAATAGCTCATTTTGTTTATATTCAGATTATATTTTCATCAAAATTTTTTAATACTCTTTTCTTTGGCTTGTCGATATAGAGAAAAGAGTACGGATCTTTTGTAGCCATCTCATATTGTTTCTTGTCAACGTTAACTTCACGACAAAACATAGAAATTTCGTTATTACTCGGAAATTCGAAAACGCAGAAATGCGAGCAATTTAACCGTATATCTTTTGGCGTCTTATAATAACTTTGTGAAAGATAAATAACGCTACAATTTTTATGTCTACCGTTGATAAAATATTCAATCAGCGGATTTTGATTCTTTTCACATACAAAATCATCGAATATAATTATTTTTTGGTTTTCATCCGATAATGAAGATACCGGTATAATATCTTCTGGAGATATTTCTATCACTTCATAACCGGCATCTTGATTGATCGGGTCAAATTTTCTTAATAAGAACTGATATTTTGATTGATCTAAATTTTTCGCATACAGATATACCTTGTCATAATACAATAAACGAAAAATCATATCAAGTAAAAGATTTGTTTTTCCTGAACCGGAAGGGCCGCAAATCAACATTCTAAAATTTTGATCTGGCATGAAAGAATGTAATTGCTTGTAATTTGTAACAATATCATCACCCACATCATAGTTAATAAACTTCATATTTTAAAACTATATATTTAAAAACTATATATTTAAAAAATAAATAAAGTTTTAAAATATGAAACATAAGCGAGATATTTTCACGTTCAATCACATCGATACTTCGATCGGTGAGGAGAGACTGTTGGAGATTAAGGCTCTTTACAGATTTTATCATAAAAAAATGTGGTGTTATAAAAAGACTTATAGACGGTTCAAGCGGATGAATCTATTCTGTAAACTGAGTAGTTCATTTCTTATCGCGAGCGGTACAATAGCAGGCGGTGTTACGCTAAACCCGGTTACGTTAGGAGTTATTGCCGGTGCTGGATTGTTATTGAAAACATACGCCGATTACAAGAATTATAATCGAAGGATTGAAATGAGTAAACACGCATATACAACGTATCAGAAAGTATTGATTGACTTACGTTCTTGTATGCGAGGAAAACATTTCGATCACGATTCGTTTGTGGATGAGATGAGATTAATCGATGATATGATTAGCGATCTTTGTACATGCGCGAGCAATAACGATAGGATTGAAGAGAAATATGAGAGAATATTCATAACGTGAAATTTATTATAATATTTATGTATAATAAAGCGACATATTGTTCGGGATCAAAGGTCCATTGGGATTATGCTATCGTAATTGCTCGCGCATGTAAACAAATAACCGCTTATAACCGCTTATGAGAAGTTAGTTGAAATCTTAACCGGTTTTTGATGCTTGAAAGTTGAAAAACTCGGATGCATAAAATTCTTACGAGTAAGAATACATAAATTATTGCGCGTAATAATTTATGTTTTTGGAAATCAGACTTTTTTATGAGAAGTGGAACGGAGTGAAAAAAGGTATCGATTTTCACTCACTCATATGCGTATGCTAATTCATGTTCATCAAAAAGAACAATAGGCTTTCTTATTCACTTACATACACATACAGCTGCTGTTAACATTCACTTGTGTTTAATATGGATCGACAATGAACACATATGCTGTGGTATTTCAAGTCGCGTTTCACGACTTGAAAAACACTGTATACTTAAGTTTAATCTTCGTCTTCGCTTTCGCTTTCTTCTATTGCTAACAACGCTTGTCTCTGTTTTAGCGGTTTAACATATGCTTCGTGAACTTTCATCTGTATCGAAACGACACTGTCACTGATGTAAATGCTTTCAATTAACAAAGCTAATTTGACTTTACAATATTGGTTAAGATAGTCGAGTGGATCCGGTTTCTCGTTTCCTTTCGCTGTGAATAGCGATAAAATCTTATCTGACTTTTCCGAATATATCAGTTTAGCATATAATACCGGTGCACTTGCTTCATGTTTCTTACCTTTCTTGAAATATAATAACGGACTTAATTTATCTGCTATTTCCGGACCATACGTGTCTTCTAATTGTTCAAGACAGATATCCTCGAGAAATGACAAACACTTATAAAACTCTTTTTCTTCTGCTGTTGGCTTATTCTCTTTACTCCATAAACAAACCGGAATAGAGTAACCGACTACCTCGTTAGTTACTTTATCCTTTCTTTCATTCACTCCAAAACTGAAGAGAAATGGCGATTCGATAACTAGCGGTCCTTTCTTGTTATTAGGATAATTGGTTTCAATCTTAATCCTTTGATATTCTGAATCGGTGTTTTTCACCGTGTATGTTACAGCTTCGTGGAAAGTAATATTTTCTTTGCAGAGATTTGAAAGACTTGTCAGTTGCATGTTTGTTATATAGTGTATTTTATTTCTTTAAGACAATTTTTTCAACTCGTGAAACGCGAGTTGAAATTATAATTAGTTTTAATCTTCGCTTTCATCACTCAATTCAATCTCTTCATTTTTAGCATATTCCTCTACCCGTCGTCGTATCTCTTCTTTACATTCCTTACATTTACCAATTTTTTTACTATGATTACAGACAGCCTTTCCACCACATTCAACACAATATCGTTTGTTTTTACCATGTTTACAGATTCCCTTTCCTCCACATTCTTTGCAGTAATATTTGTTATTACCATGTAAACAGATACCGTTTCCTCCACACTCTCTACAATAGTATTTGATGTTCCAATGGATGCAGATACCATTTCCACCACATTCTTTACAAGTATACTCTTGTCTACCGTGTTCACAAATCCTTGCTCCTGAACACTCTTTACAATTGTATTTATTTCTTCCGTGATAACAATGTAAAACTTTACGCTTTGGTGATTTCACAGGCTCTTGTCTTTCAACAGCATCTAACGCATCAATTAATTCTGCTTTCCGCATTAGATAATATCCCTTGATTTTCTTCTCTTTTGCTAAAAATTGCAATTCTTTGAGTGTGCTTTTCGAGCGCTTTTCCATTGCTTTTTATTTAGTATATTTTATTTCTTTAATTCCATTTTTCATCTCTAGTTTTTAGAGATGAAATTATATATGTTCATTTAGCATCTTTCAGTACAAGAAACTTGACCAAATCCTTTGGATTCAAACGTTTCACCTGTTCTATATCTATATCTATCACTCCAAAATTATTCTTTTTCTCATAATTATACATATATTGTATGCTATTATCAATCTTCGAAGTGCTTTGAGTAAAAACTCCTTTCCTTCCTCTTCCCATTGCTTTTATTATTATATAATTTTTATTTCTTTAATTCCATTTTTCACATATAAAAATTCCTCACTAACATTGCTTGAGTGGTATCTCTTTGAGGTGGTCTCTTTAGGTAGTGGTGATTTTTTTCTTCCATTGAAACTCGTCAGTGTTGCTTGAGTGGTATCTCTTCAGGATAGTCTTCGTGACTCGTGACTCGCGAGTTGTGAAATATCTTTTATCGTTAAATTAATGTGGATGATCGATAATTTAACGAAAATGCGCTAGAGTTGTGAACGCCTGAATGGGTCATTTTCTCGTTAAATTAGCGTGAATGGTCGATAATTTAACGGTAATTCAATGAAATGCGTCAGAACCGGCAAATACCCCCTACTCTAGTATTTTCTCTCGTCATCAGGCTCCCAATATAGCACAAAGGTCATTTTTTGAAAGGAAAATCAAAATTTCGCGCATTTCTGAGCAACTTTTCTGAAATCCACACTCGCATTCCAGTACTATGGTTATTATTCTATCTAGAAAAGTTAAAATATTTTAATAACTTTCAAAAAATGTACCGTCCTTTTGACCTTAAAGTGAGAAATTTCGTATAAAAGCTTGAACGGAGTTCGACCGCGTGGTCATCCCTTTAAGGTTACAATGTACCTTCAGATAAAAAATTTATCGAATTTTTTTTTTTGGCGTCAAAATAAAGTTTACAGAATGAACTTTCATTAAAAAAAAATATATATCGAAAAATAGTGAAAATTGACGGAGAAATGACGGTATAACTTTTGTGGGCGTAGGTTGTTTATGAAGCGATATGTTTTTTTAAGCGCTGTTTTCTCAAAGTTAATTTTTCGCTTGTTGGGGACACTTTAAAGAGCTACAACTCAAAGGAAATTTGTTCGATTTTCCTCAAATTTGGACAGAAGCTAGGGTAACATATAATCAACAAAACCTGTCGGCGAATTTCTTAATTCCGAAAACTTTTTCGTCAAGAGCCATTTCCGTGCGATCATTCCAATTTTTTTCTCCCTTTTTCGAAAATGTTCTGTAACTTTTCACTGCAATTGAATATGAGAAATCTCCGACACGTTTTTTTAGCGGTTCGTGTCCGGAAACCAGAGAACAAATCAAATTAGAAAAATACAATAATCGCTTTGAGTTATAGCGTTTTAAAGCTGATTCGGACGTTCGAATTTAGACGTCGTAAAAAATTCGACAATTCACTTTATTACCAAATGGTTTCCATATTTAGATAGCCAGCTCTATAAGCTTTAATTTGATATCTGGGTTTAGGTATATTAAGTGTAATCTTAAGACGCTAGAGCTGTTATACTGGAGACACCCCCGAAGGTACACTGTAACCTTAAGCATTCTAATTCATTTTAAGGTGATTCCTCAGTATTGCACTGCGCATCCTGTACTGCGCATAACACGTAATAGTCCTTTCACGGCAGCCAGTTGATAACAACACTCTTTTTAGTGAACAGTTTTTAAAAAACGCAGCTGGAAATTTAATTTTCTTACGAGTATTTTTCAAATGGAGAATTACCATAATTTATAAGCAATGAGCGTGCGCGGTTGAGCAAAATGAACGCGCGCACATTTCGGAGAATGGAATGTTTTTTATCAAAGGCCCGCAAGCTCGTTAGAAAATACGACTGTCTTTTTCTCTCTAACGAGCATGGTGACCTATATTTTTTATTGCATCATTTTGATGTTAAATTAATGCTTTTTAAGTTAACAAAGTTAAAAAAAATTCCTCCATAGGAAAAAAAGATATCGCTAAAAACGTTCTCAAATCAGTTACTCGTGGGAGCAAATTGTTGACCTTGAAAACATGGACGCGAGGAACGTTTTGAGTACGTGTCATTTAAAGTTGTGTGACTTTTTCATAAATTTTATTTTAAAGTGTTCCCATATGGTGGAGACTTTAACCTATCAAGTTTTTTTGAAGAATTGTAAACTTTGCTTTCACGGGTTACCGGGAAAAGAAACATGAACCGATCAAATAATGACATGCGTGATCGGTATTGCTATAGGCATAAATGGAGCAACATTGGTCCATCATATCTCTTTACCGAGCACGGTGACCTATCTTTTTTATTGAATTTTTCGAAACAACTTATGGTAGAGAGCTGTTAGGAAAAATTAAAAAAAAATCGTTCGACAACTTTTATTTCTGAGGAATCACCTTAACAGGCGCAATGTCAACATCCACACTCGCTTTTGGAAAGACTGGAATCTAGTAAATATTTAAAACATCTCTAAGAGAAATTAAATCCCCATTTTAGTGTTAATCCTGGGTTAGCGATAACCGACTTTCGAACAATCGGACCCAGAAGGAAAGCGGAAATCACCGCATCCAACTCCCCCCCCCCCCCCCCCCCCTCCCTCCTTGTGCGTCCGAGGTGTTTGTTGTGCCAATTCTGGCATTAAAGTGTGAATAATTTTGGAGAAAATTAAAATATTCGTTCATTTGAAGTACAGGAGAACGAAAATTAAGCTTACCTCTAACGTTTCCGCCGCTTTGAATTGAAACGAGCGTTCAAGTTGTTTGAACTTGTTTCTAGCGAACCACCGGCAAACGGCTTTCCGTGCATCTGCTGAAAACGTAAGAATCATAAATATCCGGTTAAAGTATGTCACCTTTATAAATGTTTCTTTAATCGGCCAACAGCTAATAAAATATTTCTTCCAGCAAAGGACATTTGTCAATCTTCAACTGTCGCGGTCAAAGATTTAAACAATTTTTGTTGTTACACAAGCACTTGCTCAATTAGCTTATTTCTGTTTGCTGCGACAATTCTTGCATTTCAGTGTTCTAAAATTTTGAGAACATTAAACTATTTGTTTATTTGAAGCGTAGGAGAGCAATTACAATTACATGTAAACTTACTTCTAAAATTTCCACAGCTTTGAATTGAAAAGCAACAGTACACGAGCAATCAAGTTGTTTGAACTTGCTTGCAACGGACTACTGGTGAACGGCTTTCCCGCATGCTTCTGCTGAAAACGTTACAATTCCGCCACTGGACATATCTGCAAACAAATTAAAATTTGTCTTAAATTTAACGAAGACACATTCTCTGAAAGTTCTGCTAATTCAAATGAGGAGTAGCATATCCATAAAAGCCTGCAAACAACGTGATTATATAATTATGAAATGCACGACAACTAACAAATATTTAAACGTCTTCAGTAGAAATTTACGATAAACCTAACCTTATGTAGTCTCTCTCTCTTTTCCTCTACGGCAGTTCTTAAGTTTGCTGCTGAATTCATTGCCTCTTTTCGTTGTGTTCTTTCTAATATCGTTCTTTTGACGAAGGAATTGGAAAATTTTGCTGTTCACTTGCCGAGTTGTCGGTCAAATCTGAAAACACATTCTTATCCCCAGAGAAACTGCGCGCCAGATCACCTCACTGCACGTGCTCAATACCCTTCTCTGATTGGCTCGTGGATACTATACCTATCCATTGGATTATGTAAATGATACACTTTAGTCATAAACGGCGGCCGATTTGTTATTCTTAAGGCTGGTTCTCATATAATCGTCCCGGTCGCCCCGGTCGTTCGAGTCGTTTCAAAACATTTTTGCAAACGACTCAGACGATCCGGACGACTCGAGCGATTTGGGTTCTCATATGATCGTCCCGGTCGTCTCGAACGTCAATAGCGCAGTCGTAAACTGTGTCCGACAACATGTTTTGGGCAATAATACTGCATTCTGGGGTAGATTTGGGTCGCTTCGATCGCCTCAGTCGTCCCGGTCGCATGAGAATAGTTCTCATATGATCGTCCCGATTTTTCACGATCGTCCCAGTCGTCCGGATAGAACACAGTTCTATCCAAGCGACCGCGATCGTCCCTGTCGTCCGGGTCGTTTGCGGTCGTTCGGGTCGCCTTAGACTTGTTCTCATATAATCGTCCCGGTCGTCTGTGCACTTTTTGAAACGACTCGGACGACCGGGACGACCGGGACGATTATATGAGAACCAGCCTTTACATATTTATGTTAGTTAGCTTCACCGGCCTAATTTTAGAGTAGAAATTCTTTTGAATTTTGTCCATGCCATCGATGCCAGTGACGCTAACAAAAATGCGTACAAAATATTAATAAATTGACCGCCATTTATGAATAAGATGTATAGGCGAATCTTTGTTGACGTTATTATTTACAATTTGTTTCATTATCATACGAGTTTACGTAGAAAAAAAGGCATCTTTCTAAACACGAATTGAATTCAAAAGATGAACGAGCTTGTTTAACTAAGTAATCTGCGCAATGTTTAGCTCTTTTCGTGTATTTTTTGAGGAAATTAATAACGGCTATAAAAAAAAAAAAAACAACAACAACAAAATTGTTGGGTTGCAAGAGCGCTAATGAGCCATACATTCTTTGTAAAATTTTGAGTTTTTAAAACAGAATTGCACGAAGTGTAGCTAATATATGGGGCTCACATTTCCATGGAAAGCTTATTGTGCTATGCCCTTTCGATTTCCCAAAGTGCAGGTTTGGGTGGTGCTTGTTGTAAGCCTGAGTTTTCCAATTTCTTTTGTTTTCAGCACGAACTGCACGTGCTTTGCTTCAACTTATTGGCAATTTGCACACGGTGCACATTTGTACACAAACACACAATTCTACATCCCAGCGCGAGCGTTTCTACATGTACTCTGAATGCCATTGTGCCATTCTAACAAAGGAGAACCCCAGCGAGGCTGAGCCTGCATATAAAAGATTATTATGGTATTTTTCGAAGTGGCCAATATTCAGAGTTGAATATTTTGTAGCTCGATAAGAGAATGAGGCGCATTTGAAAAATTTGTAAACAAAGATTTGCCTATACCACAAAAAGGATTACATACATACATACATACACTTTATTTTAAAACGCTAGCCACTACAACTATAATACAAAAGCTGGTTTCCAAGCGGGGCGTTTAACAAATATGTATATTACAAAATAAAATAAAAACAATTTACAATTAAGAGAAAATATTCAGCATAACTCAGTGGCAGGCATAAAGGCTACACTACGTTTAAACTGAGATAGTGTGTTTGCCCTTTTAGCCTCAATCGGTAGGCTGTTCCAGAGCATAGCACCGCTATATTTGAAACTACGCTTTAGATAGTTGGTTTTCGGCCTTGGAAGTACCAGGTCTGTATCAAGATTTCGTAAATTATATTGAGTATTGGTATTAACAAAAACATATTCACGTTTTCAAGCTGGCCCTACTGTTCTAAGAAGTAAAGATGGATAGCGCCCCTGGGGTGGGGGGTACTCCTCGGAATTTTTGGTGTGTGTGACTCTCGGTTCTCCAAATCCTGACCCTATTTCAGACCAAACTACGCCATTTTCCATACCCGTTTGCAGAATTGGCCCCTGTTGTTCGAAGCCGAACCCAGGATTAAACCTTAACCGAGGATTTAAATGATTTAGTTGTTTTAAAGGTTTTCAAAAGCCACCGGTGAAGGCAAATGAAAGCCGAAACTAATGGTCAAAAATAGGTTGAAAAAATCTTTATTGATTACTGAATTATTTAACTGAAATCAAAATTGGCGCTAACCAATTGGGTTAGCTTAGTCACGCTTTGAATAACATGGCCAACCTCTAAATTCCGTACCTGTTTTCAGACCTGGCTATGTTCATACATTCTCGTGGTAAACTATACCCAACGTTACCTAAAATGGTTACAGTCTATACCCGTTTTCAAAACAAGACGGCTCACAAACCGTTATCTTTTGGGACGGCACATCATATTTCGCTTATATAGGGAAGTAACCGCCCCCCCCCCCCCCCCCCCCCCTCTCGTTCGATAGAGATTTGTCCAGGGAGCAACCAAGTCTTCAATTATACAATGCATCGGGGAGAGGGGAACTGCGGAATGAGGGAGAGGACACCCGCAATAAAGCCCTTTCGTTCGTTTATGAGGACGTTGGCGGCCGCAAACTTCGCGCTGGGCGGTGAGCATAGTAAATTCTCATGTAAAGTCAGCCATGCGATAAAGCGCGCACCAGTTTCGGATAGGTGAATGTATTGACAGTTGAAATAATATGATTACCAGGAAATCAGTGGATGTAATGCAAATAGCCCGGTTCTTATAGCAGGCGTTCCTTCCCTTCTTCCCTCTTCTTTTTATTCCCCTCCCCCTCCCCCCCTCTCCCCTCCCCCTCTCCCCTCCCCCTCTCCCCTCCCCCTCCCGCCTCCCCGTTTACGCCTGCCACGCAGGCAAGGTTTTTCTAGTCTCCCATCTCTACGTTTTTCCGTGGAAATAACATATCACTGGCAAATTGAAAATATCCACTTATGATGATGACGAGCTACACAAATCTGAGGCCATGTCCAGCTGTCAACACTAATTTGTTTAAATCTAATAAATGTTCTACAATAGGGAACTCGGGGTATGAGTAATGGGTACACCTTATAGTATTCTATCCACAGACGTATAGGGTAGAACCACCTTGTACAACAAAATAAGTAGCACCACAGGAAAGTACTGCTCAGAAGCTTTTACTTGAATGGTCACACTAATAAGGATTTCAATCACAGACTCAAAAGGTATAACCACCATGAACAACATAATAAACAGTCTTGTTCGGCGTGAGGATGGCATAAGATTTGGTGGGGATCTTGCGATAGTAAACGCCAATGATGACATAAATCAAAGTCATGGCTTCGTGAGCGTAGATTAGACCTGTGTAAACGCAGTGATACGAACTTCATTTTAACATTTTACCCGGTCTGTGGTGTAATTTATTTATTTATTTATTTATTTATTTATTACAATCTATGGATTAAAAACCAAAGGATGAACTGTAAAGCAGTCCTAGACTCCATATAAAAAACAGATCACCTAAAAATATATAGAAACAATAAAATAATAGTTTCAGAAAATACAGAAATATAAAGCTACTTAATTCGCGTATTAGTCTTTCGATGCACACGAAATAGTCATCGTCAATGTGGAGTAAATATGGGCACCTGCTCACATGACATGGTAGAGATAACGGAGGCCAAACTTTCTTCCTCCAACGCTGGGTTGAAACTCCAACTCTTTGTGAATTCGTTTGTCTTGTGCAAGTTGCTGCGTTTGTTCTTCGGAGACTTTTAGACCGTCAGTAAATAAAAACTTACATACTATCTGAAAATAAAATCCAGCAGAATATTTACATTTTAGGTGAAAACGGCACAGGAAATAAAATTCTCAAAAATTCCGTTTAGAGACCTGTAGAGCAGTCAAGAAACAACGGATAGACAACAATGGATCTTTATTTACAATGTCTGAAACTTTACGGTGATCAGCCCGTATAACCCATCTTTTCCCGTTGGTATTTGCTCCACCATAATATACAAATTTTCAAATTTCATTTTTTTTTATCAAATTTTGTAGTCTTTTAAGATCTAAACTAGTAGACTATAAGAGCCGTAAGGTGATTAAACAGTTTGGGTCGATTAAACGAAGTTTAGACCGGGGTTTAGAAAGACGTGGTCTAAACCAGGTTTTAGTCTACAATTCCAATTTTTTAAACGCAGATTTTGCTAATCCTCGTCTAGGAGGCGTCTAACAGTCGACTAATAAACAATGAATGGCAGTTTAAACCAGATTAAAGGCAGACCTCGTTTATAGTCATAATGTATTGGGTCATGAATGGGATAGCCTGCCATAGGCAATAGCTCTTTTCACGGTTAACCTTTTTCATTTGCATTACAATAAAAATCAACACAGCATCACGTAAGTCCATTTGTAACTTTATTCCTAGCGAAGCGAGGGCCGAAGGCTCGAGCGTAGCGAGGTTTATAAATTTGACGCGCGCATTTGCGTGGGGATCGCGCGTGGATCGCTGTAGGGCGATAGAATCTCGGATCGACTTTATATATCAGGTTGGTGTCCTGCAGTTGCCTAGCAACAAAACCGCGTGTCGTCGATGCCTACAAAATCTCGACCGCTGACAATGTCGCACTCTCATGTTTATTCACGGTGGGCCGATCGTCTGTCGAAAAGTGCTAACTGTCGGTGAAACCCGACCAATTTCACCCTTGCCCGAGAAGATCTAAAATCGAAAATCTGCTGGATGGAGCGAGTGACTTTAAATTCAGCGCGAGCAACTGAGAAGAAGACAAGAAACCACGCAACAGAGAATATCGTGCAGCGATTACAAAGCCTCCGAACGGCCCAGGTACACCGATTGAGCAATGAGAATGAACCGGAACGTGAACGAAATCAGCAATTACAAACGCTTCGACAAAATGCCGCCATTAGAATTCGAAACCGAAACCTATCAGGAGAGACGACACTGAAGTTGGCAGTTGGACAAAATGATTTTGTTAGACGGAACGAGAGGCAGCAAGAATTACCCGATCAGCAAAATACTCGTGACGAGTATCTTTCAAACGGATGGAGGACAGTCGATCAGACAAAAAATTAGAAAAAAAAATTAGAGAGAAAAAAAAATTAGAGAGGTTTGTATGGAGTCATCAGAGCATAACGATGCCAATATCTCACCCCCAAATTGCAATAAGATGCTGATTTTTGGCAAGCGGGCATTTTTCGTCATGCTCTTTCCGAATATCTAATCAAATCCCATAATTTCACAAATTTAGTTTTTGTGACGTCATCACTTCGGTACTCTATGTGTTACATGTAAGGAAACTTGGACTACAAAACAAGTTTAAACGCTCCCAATGATGTAAGCGAGATATGGGAAATACTAAATTACATTTCCAAGAAAATGATATCGATCCGGGTGCTTTACCAATAGAACTTCAGGACTTGACTGATATCGAGGATACTAAAACTAAAACTAAAGCTGAGGAGGCCTAATTAACATAAGCTTCATAGTTTCTTTTAGGCCTCCTCGCCATTGTTACCTCTATTCTTTTTATATTAATGTGTTATTTTAGTATGGCAAATAAAATAAATAAATAAATAAATAAAAAAAAATACTACATTGATGTTTATTGATATCAAGTTGTACAAAATTTAACCCTCTGAAAATATTATCTCAGAACGGTGATAGAATTGCAGTGAACTTGTCCCCTTACCATAACATTTATATCCGGTTACCCTTTCAGCTTTTATATTGTATGCATGGTGTCAACATGTAATTTCTCTTTCAAGTACATGTATGATCAAAACTACAGATAACACAAGTGCAATTTATTTTACAAATATACAACATTTACATGATATTAGCTTTATTTGTCAATGACCAGTGAGTAAAATATACATTACACATATTGAATTTTTGCCATTCCTTGTGAAATAGTTCAATAAGCTGCATTCAAATGGTTTAGTAGGAAGAATTTCTGTTTACAATTTGGATAAAAACATTTTATTAGGAAGGAAACATTTTTCTGTAGCAATAACCAGTGTACTGATGTGTAGCAGCTACACATGTAAACACATATATGATCAAAATTACTGTTTGACGTTAATTATTGCAACACTGATCAGCACCTCAAATCTCCTCAGAATATCAGTGTACAAGCAAGCACGTAGATTATAGGAATTGAGAATCTAATCACCTTCAATATGAAACATAAGTTGTCTGTGGACATTGAATATAAATTCACTGCACTATGGCTATGTAAACTGTATTGACACCAGTAATGAGAATGTAAATGTACATATTTGATTTTAGGATTTTTAAAGGGGTTAACTGGACATGAAGGCCTAAGTCCCATTCTCCTTCCTGGTCTCCATACATTGCTTATGGCATTTGCAAATAATTTGTTGCTGCATCTGTATTAAAACATATAAAATTTTGCGGTGCATCCTCCCCCGAGCTTCACGAGGTTCTGCGAGACACGTATTTCTAGTTCTATGATTATTCAGAACATTCTAAATAAACGTGTGGGTTCCCTATGAATGGCCTTTATCACTAAAGAAATAACGGTGCCCAACTTTCGGTCGTCCAACGCCAACTCGCAAACCTCTCCGACACGACATAGAATCAGTCGTGTGTAGTTGATAATAATTTTGCTTTAGTTTTAATTGTATCTACAAAAATTAAAGACGCTCTAAATTTTACTTATCTGAAATGCAGACAGCATAAATACTCGTCGTATCAGGGCTCAAATGACAGCCGGTTGCGATCGTCTGACTGGAAACTTATTCGAATTTGTCAGTCGACAAACTCTCGTCTTGAGCGTCATATGTTACATGTTTGCAACTTACATGTCAAGTATTAGCTCATATAGCAGCAATGCTTAATCATTTTCTATTGGAGTCTGGTCTACCAAATCTGTCAAAAATCCTCCTGGTCATTTTAGCGAACACGGGGCATTTCTTTGATACTAGTTTTGATATAATTCCTTTAATTGATCCAACCATATGAGCAGAATCTCGACCATTGAGAGGGAAACGTTCAGAAACAAGGTGTGCAACTATAAGATACTCAGTTTCCCGGCTAAACTATCGTCTTTTATTATTAAGAACAGTAGCTTACTTTAAGCTTGCTTTAAGCTTGCTTTATTATCTTAAAACAAGAACACAAATTCACCAAAAGTGATGAACGCAAAGGAATATGAACTAAAAAGACAAAATAACTTCTAAAAAACTCAAAATTTTACCAGAATGGTAACTGTGATTTAGTACGAAATAAAAATTGATGAACAGCAATCTACTTCCATTCTTACAATCCTGTTCTTTTTCTCCAAGCCAGTGCTTCTATTTTGCTCAAAATAACCTTTTTGTGTGTTTTGCGCTATGATCAGCCAAACCAGAAGCCGGCTCGAAGATTACAGAAAAGGCAGCTTTTGTTTTCGAGCTCGGTAAAACAGACTGCCTGCCAAATGAACGAACACTTGAAAATGAGAAAATACTATTCGATCGCCATTTTTTGTTATTGCTGTCATAAAACCGGTACGAGTCACCTTAAGCAATTTAGCGAAATTTGATACAACATTCTATCTCTCGAACTCCCGATTTCTCGAACCAATTTTCAATTCCCTTGGAAGTTCGAGAAATCGGGATTCGACCATACTCCTCTTTTTATATAATCAGTAATTCACAGGCGAGAACAAATTATGATGACAAAGTGTAGAAATCACTGCCTGGGGTTTTCTCCTATCCCAGGTGAGTTGGAATGACATAAACCTCCTTCCTCTCAGATTCCGTGGCGGGGTGCTTCCTACGACAGCTGCAACACATCATTCTCTTCAACTTCTCCCTAAAACGCTGGTTGATCAAAGCGTAAACAATCGGGTTGATAGCGGAATTGAACAAGACCATTGTGTTAGATCCAGCTAATGAGAGAAACGCGTACGAGGGTGAATAATGCACCATGACGTAATTGATTCTGTCAGTCACCCAGCACACTCCATAGACTACACTGACAATAATGACCATCAAGGTGACTCTCTTGCGTACCTTCAACACATTCTGTAAATGAAAAAGAAAAAAGAAAAAAGAAAAAAGTATATAGATATATATGTTATCAAATGGCAACTGTTGTCCATAGTGTTTCGTGGGATTAGAAGCCGGCACAGTATAGAAAGGGTCCACACCAGGAGGCCATACATACTTAGAACCGTCTTATAAGCAATAAAAATTATTGGTATTTGTACTCCATCGTAAGACATAATATATATATATATATATATATATATATATATATATATATATATATATATATATATATATATATATAGATAGGCAGAGCCTAACAGCGAAGCACTATGAACAAGCTTAACTAAGGTG
This sequence comes from Cladopsammia gracilis, assembly GCA_022457155.1. Classification (NCBI taxonomy): domain Eukaryota; kingdom Metazoa; phylum Cnidaria; class Anthozoa; order Scleractinia; family Dendrophylliidae; genus Cladopsammia; species Cladopsammia gracilis. Next base: position 217,940 of record JAJGOT010000103.1, on the reverse strand, counting down.
AAACTTAACTAAGGTGAAAGGTCGGAAGCACAAGAATTAAGATTGACGACCGGGCTATTTTTCAATTTTAGCAATTCTCAAAAAACAGTAAGCTTATTACCCGACCGTCTGCACAGTACATTTAGACCGTAGAAAAGTTCACAAAAACAACTTTTCTCCGTCTAGAATTACAGGTACGACTACTTTCCGAATAAAAAACAGTTTTTGTTTGCCAAAAATTGCCCGAGAAACTGATTTGGAAATCAAAATTGCAAAAATACACAAACATATTTGCATAATTAATAAGGCGATGCGAGTGAAGATAGAACTGTACTATAAAATCAAAGTCTTGTTTTGTTTATAAAATTGCTTTTCAATCTATCTAATGAATGAACAAACACATAAAAATGGACAACACAATCTTCTTTCGAAAAATTTTATTCAAATCTTCATTAGTTTATGTATAAAAGTAAAACACGTACGATTTACAGCGCATCAAAGCAATGCTGTCCTCGATGAAATTCAAGATAACAGCACGACTTAATTTGAGCACGTTTCATAAACATGTCTCCAAAACACAAAGGAAAAGTCAATTAAAAATTGATATCAACATAAATTCCCATCGAAAAATGTGATTTATTTTACCTTAAGTCACTGAACTGCTTGGAAATTCATTAAAACTCCGCTTCTTCGGTTCTGAAATCCGTAATAAAAACAAGGCATCCCCCGCATTGCTCCTGCATTGATAAAAACGTATGAGGGTTCCTCGAAGCAAGATTTTATCCCCGAAAGCTCTTCTTTTTCCACTAAAGCGGCTTCTGAGTATCCCTTAATTAGTATCCCTGTCTTGAGTAGCAAACACCGAAAAAATGCAGGGAAGTAACGACTTTACTGCTCTACTAAACACTGCGAAAGATCCAACGTTTTTTAATGTTTACAGAGCTGACGACTGTGTAGCCGCGCCACACTTGCGCGACTGACACATGTCACGGAGGCGCGCCCGCGAAACATTCCGCTAGCCATGACCATGAAAAATGACGGACACAGGTTCTATGAGTATGGTGCTGCGCAGCCAGGCCTTCGGCCTGGCAAGTGCTCCGCTATGAATAAGCATCCATCTATCTTACAAATCACGATGAACAATAACCACATTTTTAATAAGGCATCCATATTGTACTTGTTTTCACAATGTTGCAGAAAGTGCTGAAACTTGGTCGGTTTCTGTCTTGCGCGCGTCGACCTAAGCTTTCGAATTCGAATCGATTGTTGACCAGGAGGCAGTACTACGCCATATTAAGGAGCTTGTTCTGGGCAGTTTCCATTCTCGCATTCATCAAACCCCTTCCATCCATCACAAGGTCATTTTCAAAGCTTGAAACGGATTTGAATCAAAAGTCGTATTAACGAAACGTCCATTTCAATTGGAAGCAGCATTTAGTTAGACAAAAATAATAATGTCGTGTCATTAGAAGTGTAAAAGACACAATAAGGGAATTTTTTGGGACATACTGTTGTTACCCTGGAATCAGAACACGATAACAAAACTGTGTTGTTTACATTTTCACACACCAATAATTTTTTTCCAGGTACACATAGGTCAAAGGAGAGGAATAGGTACAATATTTAGAGGTGTTCTGTTTTTAGAATGGCCAGAATATGTTCCAAAAAACCGTGCCCTTAGTTTTTAAAGACCCATCGTCACTAACCGTGATTCATTGCGGGCGTTCTAGAATTTTTGGGGCCGCGAAAATCAGTTTTGTGTCGGGAAAGTGATTCCTATAAAAATCCGTTTACATCGGGAATCTGTATCGTCTATTAACTTCCAGATCATTTCTTTCAAATATTTAGTTCATATTCAAGGCATTGCATGTTGTTTTTGTATGTTTTCTTTTATTTTCCATCGTTACTGATACGTTTTCTAGGCAACGCCGCCGAAGGCTCGAGGCCGGCTGTCAAGAAACGGTAACTTTCAGAAGGTTTGGCTCCGAAATTCGGTCGTCTGTGGAAAGGAAACAGGTATATTAGATTGCCTACCAGTTAAGATTTATCTTCGAATCTTTTCATTGTAATTTTTTAGTACATTCGTTTTCCAGATACTGTGAGTTGACATTTGAATCTTAACATCGATAACCGTGACCGTTCGACCGGAATGAATAATGCTCCTTGGAGATGTAAACAACAGAAAAAGCTCAAACTTCTCGGTTCGCCGGCGGAGTCGTTTTTCCCAGCAACTATGTGAAATAGTCCATGGAAGTTGAAGAAGGTTTTCCCCGTCCCTAACCGTCGAATGTTTTCCGATGCAAACTTCTGAAGCCGATAAAACGTTCTCCACCAGCGGAACTCACTAATTATGCCCGATGCAAATCAGATACGCCGACAGAACAGCCCACAAAATACAAACACTTCCCGGCTCGCTGGAGGTTTCGTTTTAAGCGGCATCGACCTTAACTTTCGGTAAAAATAGCAGAAGGTTGATCGCGTCCCACGACGTGAAAATGTTTTCGACGCGAACTTTCGAAGCGGAGGAAACTGCCTTGGAGACTGGAGTTGCCTGGAGCTACAATAAGGCGGGTTGAGCGGCCCCAGACAAAATGCGAGACATGTTATACGGGCTTTTGATATCTAACAGGACCGCTTCTTGGAACTAATAAATCTTAAAATTAATGTCGAACGAAATTTCAAACTCAGCGTTCATTTCTTCCTGGAGATGAGAGGCAAAAATTTCACTTCGCGAGAGATCGGATTTATCCAAAGAGGGCCCACACAAACAGAGTGACCGTTAGTATTTTTAAATTTAGTGGAAAGGTATGAGAATATCGAAAAGGTTCACTTATCGTAATATACTGTGATAAATATTCATATAAAAGATAAAAATAAACTTATTTTTACCTGAAATGTTGTGTGGTGTCGTTCTTGTAGCTGAAAACGGCGAATTTAAGCGATTTGAAGGGTTTTGCATCGGACGTTTACCTGTGAGTGTATAGTAGAGAGACAAGGGAGGAAAGCCGGATTTTGGACCTCTCCAGCGCAGAGCCGATATTCACCAAGAAATTCCCATCGCACAGCTTCCAAACCCCGCACCAGGCAAGCTGAAACCCAGAGGTTTCTTCTCGAACGATGTCAGTGGCAGTCATAACTAAGCTGTCCTACGTCATCAGCCATTATATTGTACTTTTTTTACTGTCGAATGAAGTAGCTATCGAACTCACATTGTTTATGGTAGTCGAGAGGGACTCGATAAAAACATATTTATGGAGAAATAATTATTCCTGCCCTTCTGTTTCTTGCATCACCGCTTTCGAGTTTCACTTCTTCAATAATCTACCAACAGCGTTTGAAATTGCACAAAGTATAACCTGTGTGGCGTCACACGATTCGCTCTCGACCGATGACGTACGACAACTAAGTTATTCCCGCGCGCTGGGCTGTGATCTCAACTATCCGATGCAAAACCCTTCAAATCGCTTAAATTCGCCGTTTTCAACAATAAGAACGACGCCACACAGCATTTTAGGTAAAAATACGTTTGGTTTGATCTTTTATATGAATATTTATCACAGTATATCACGGTAAGTAAACATTTTCGATATTCCCATACATTTCCTCTAAATTTAAAAATACGAACGGTCACACAGTTTGTGTGGGCCCCCTGTGATTTATCTGGGTCCAAATCAAAATAAACAATGCGAGGTGCATCACGGTAAGTGACGATGGGCCTTTAAGTCGTTATAATTAAGAACTTCGTCGTTGTTTCTAACCTGTTGTAAATTGTTGCTCTCATTTAGCTCTGTACGTTTCAACCACAAACTGTACACAACTCTTGAGTATAAAGCAACCATCAATGCGACTGTCAACAATGCCAAAATTAGCCAAAACATACTATACGCTTTGCCTATCCATTCTTCAGGCCACGTATTAATGCAGTATTTCCATTGCTTGTTAAACTTTCTAAACATGTACGATGGGATCATCAAAATTACTCCAACAATCCAGGAACAAGATATGGTCACCTAAGATGATATCAAGTAAAATATATGATTCAGTAAATTTTTATATATTTTTATCTAGATCAGCTTCAACGTTTTTATAAACACTTTTTATCATATGATTCAGTGTCCTACATTACTCCTAAAATCCAATCCCCACGTCAGTACGTCCATGGAAACAGGCAAAGCAATGGATTGCTAGGCAAGGTGATGCATGGTGGGAGGTTAATCTTCCCAGTCCGCTACCTTGGCCATGAAGGGTTATGAAGGCCTGCCTGAATCTACCCTGAAACGTGCTGGCTAACGGGGACTCTGGCAAAGCTGACTGGATCAATCATCCACCAGTGGATACAAATGTTTATAGAGACAGAGACAACCCCTAGCGTGACCATCCCGACCCTTACAATTGAAGAGGTCTATTCGGAGAGCTCTATGACACCATCTTGTGAAACCTTGCCGGTAGCCAGATGGTTTTAATTTTAATTTTAATTTTTTTTTATATTTGCACTACAAAGAAACACTTACAAAACAATACCTACAAACACTAATATTACACTACTTACAATACAATATACTACATCAACAATACCAAGAATATAGTATTAACAGTTCAGATGGTTGAAACATCCTCTGACGATGGAGATCTGTAGAAGAGGAATACGGCCAAGTAAACAGCTACAAATAGAGTCGCTTGTTCACTTTCAACGCCCTTTTACATGTTTTAATTTCTGTTTTAAGTAGTAGGTGGCCGTTAAGTATTTAATATAAATGCTTCCAAAAAAAACCTACTAAGTATCATTCTTACACAAAAAGCGTTCACATATTAGCTATGCTGAAATCCTCAGCACATCTTTCAAAAATCCAAATGAAATGATTTCATTGATCGGGAAATAAAAGGGAGTTCTCTTACTTCGGTGAACATTTTGAAAATCGTTGAAATTGTTGGCTTTACATTACATACTAGGAGTCAAGAGCTTGACTCAAGCGTACTTCGGCTCCCTTGAAATAGACACGTTTCCATGGTCACAAAGTGGGGTTCAAAGTACGTTCATTTTACCCATTTACATTCAAAGTAGGTTTCATGTGAACCTAGAATTTGCGAAACCACCATCTATATTTCGTAATTGACGCGCGCAATACATATAACTTTAAAAATTCCAGTGCAGCTCTGCAACGATAACTATTTTTGTCATCCGTTCTATTCTTTAATTGAACGTTGAAACGTCAAACTTCCTAAGTCTGATGAATATCAGACCTCATATCAGAGAAAGCGCGCGGGAGCTAGAACATCCGAAAGCTTTTTCACTCCAGTTTATTTTTACTAACATTATGGATAATTTCGCCTTATCATGGTCTTCATGTAAACACTGAGGTATTTTAATAATTTTCTATGTGTGAAATTTCCTTTTCGATTTTGTTGCCGTTTTTTTGTATGGAATTAAGGTAAAACCAATCTTCAATAGTTTTGTCCAGACTACTAAAATCTGAAAATTAAAATTTCTAACATAAAATTTCAACTGAACTAAAACCTCACCTTAAGTCTGCCCTTAGTTAGCTTTCCTTTGTTTCCATGGGGATATACCACGGCGTAGTACCGTTCAACTGCTAGTGCGACCAAAGAGTATACCGAGGCGAGCGCCCCAATCCACGCTATGTTTGCACCAGTTAGCAATTTGCATAGAACAGTGCCTGCCTCCCCATCTGGGTGGGTGAAAGCGTAGAAGAAAATGTACTTTGGTGTAAAAAATATGGCTACAGTCATGTCTGCGACAGCTACGTTTAAAAGAAGGTAGTTGACTGACGTCCTGTGGAAGGAAAACATTGTTTTACATAAAAAATAATTTAATGGTAAGGTAGGGACTATATTTTAGTTGCTAAATAAGTAAACATACGGACAAGGAGAGAAGAGGATGATTATCTTCTTCCTTGCATGCTGCCAGAAAGTGCCCGCGCTGTCAGTAGCACTCATAACTAAGCTGTCCTACGTCATCAGCCATAATATAATAATTGTACTTTTTTATGTCGACTAAATGAAGTAGCTATCGAAATCACATTGTTTATAGTAGTCGAGAGGGACTCGATAAAAACACATTTATGGAGAAATAATTATTCCTGCCCTTCTGTTTCTCACCTCACTGCCTACGAGTTTCACTTCTACCAACAGCGTTTGAAATTGTACAAAGTATAACCTGTGTGGCGTCACACGATTCACTCTCGACCGATGACGTAGGACAACTAAGTTATTCCCGCGCGCTGGGATGTGATTGGTTAATTCAACCTCGTTCCTAGGGCCTCTCTCTCTTCAGCTACGTTATCATCAGGACAGACCCTGGTTGCGGCTGGTCACGTGGCTCCCAGAATCTGGGAGCTAACAAAAATTTATGTTAGGGGAGGGGTAGTAAAGTGTATAATTGTCGCTTTAACGAGAAAGGAGAGAAATGTTTTCAGGTATTATCAGTCATCGGAACAAGCTTATAGCCAAGCATTTCGTAATCACGCAAGTATTTTCGACCAGTAAGCGGTTCATATTGTTGTTAACTCAGCCAAAACGTTTCTGAGCGACGGAAAGCACGTTAATAAACCTCGTTTCTTCAGCCGGGGATGGAAACAAACGCCGCGATGGTCAATATTTCGCGATGGTCAATATTTCGCGCTGGCAAATGCCACGAACCGAGCTTGAATTCGACATTAAGCCAGTATCAGGCTCCTAAATATGTGAATACAGAGGTAATCTTTATCCTTATTCTTTTTTTTATGCTAAATTTATACTGTCAGACGGCCGATTAGCCGAAAAACCTAACTTAACTCTGAGAATAGGCGACCGATCGAAATCAATTCACTTTGTTGACAAGATCAATATATTACATTGGGCAACGTTATACAGATTATATTTTATCTGCAAGCTAAGATTTAGACACGAATGCAGCACGCAAACTACAAGAATTATTACATTCTGGTCAATAAAAGCATCATTTTATAAAGCAAACGATGTGCTGATGTGTGTGATGCTATATTTTGTTCAGGCAATATCAAATTCAAATTTGGATAAATAAACATCTTGCTCTTTTTACCTTTGTTGAATTTAGAAGGTGACGGGAGGCTTTCAAAGGTGTACATATTAAAATGTTAAATGCCTGTGTGTTTGAACGAATGAGCCTCTTGACAGGCATTTCTTTCGTCTTCTGTTCGTTCGAGAAGATCGACGAAAGTAGTTATTGACCCTACTCCGATGGAAAATATTTTGTCACCGGGTGGCACGTGACCAGCCGCAACCAGGGTCTCTCCCGATGATGACGTAGCCGAAGAGAGAGAGACCCTGGGAACGAGGTTGTGGTTAATTCAAATCGGGTCGTATGCATGAACATGCAATAAAAAGCCTTATGTATTGACTATCCATTGATAACAATGAAAATCGGCTTTGTAACCTTTTACGTCTGGCATGAATGTCACCGACTTTTAAAAATGGATTTATGAATAATCCTCAAATATTTATTTGAGAGAGGAAACAACGGTAGATCATTTCAGAAGAGAAAGCTCGGAATAACTAGAATATGCCCGCCACACAAAATTTATATAAAGAAACAATTATTGCAACTTTTGTTGGCCAAATTTCATTCCTCAGCAGTATTAGCAATAACCAAATCCGAACACTAAAAAATGTCATTATAAATTATAAAGACAACAATTAATCCCCTTCAATCGCGGGAATAGCTAGTTCATAAGGAGTATACAGCTATATGTTCGGTCCATCTTGTCCTGCTCGCGCTTCGATTCTACGTTTTTTTTTTTATAAATCCACTGGCAATTCGTAAAATTATTTTTTTTTTAATATGATCACAAGACCGTAACGGGACCTATGGGAAGGTCTGTTGCCAGAAATATCAGGAAAAAAAAGCATTTTTTCGTATCAAGAAAAGCGGGTCAAATTCGACAACAATAGCTATTGTATTCTTGATCGTTTTTGTCCATGTAAGGGCAAAAACGATCAACGGTGAAACAATGGCTTATAACAAGCGAGGGAAATTCAAAATTTCCGATGAATCTTCGGCGGGACCGAGCTAAGTGGCAAGTTCCCCCGTGAGGGAGGTACAGAGCTATAACTGACACGACAAACTAACAACAGCGAGGCATAAACATTCCTCTGACAACAAGACATTGGTTGCATTCTTAAGGTTTAAACGAGCTTCGTTCTCATTTATAAATCATTCAAATCTTGTAGCCGCGCAAACAGTTGTTACGTGAACGTGTTGCTTTATTCCTCATGCCTGAAAGTCTATTTTGCGAGGCTAAAGGCAGCTACTTTCATCGGATAACAAACCAGCAATGTACTCAACTCGTTTTATTTTAGATTTTTGTTTTACTACGGCTTTTAGCTCCGAGGTGAAAGCATTTAAATCTCACGCCGCGGAAAATAATTGTTTATGTAAATATGTGTTTTTATCTTTATTCATGAATGCACATGGCGTTTTGAAGCAAAAAAAATAACACCTCCCTAAAAGTCACACCTTTGCGCTAAAGTGCGGTTGTATGAGCGCACATTCTACCAAAATGAAAGCGAAAATCTTAGACCGAACCAGTTTTATGAGTCTATTTCGGAAAGATGCACGCGCTCAGGTTGTCAAGCCGAAGATTTTGCGACCATGCACGAACTTTTCGGCGTGGTTTCGGCAGTGTCACTTAAAACAAAAGACCTATTGTTTAAATCTTAATGTGCGAATTTGACCCGGTACAATGGACCATTTCTTGATACGTTCTTCTGGCTAAAGCTCTTGACTCAGCCCCTAAATTTTTAGATAATTACAAAATTTGTGACGTTATAGATTAGATTGTGCCTGGTTCCCTGGCATACCTCATGTCCTGATTCTTTAGGATGATAGCACAAACAAGAGAGTTCCCGGCGATGTTTAAGATGATAAGTAAGGTCTGCACCGTTGCTATGGAGATCTGAGCTGCTTCAGTATCCTTGTACACAGACATAATTCAACCTGCCACTTTCGCCTTATCTGGAGTTATAGATAATATATATAGATAAGTTGAGCCTAACAGCGTAGCTCTCTGAATAGAAAGCCGATGATAAGCTTAACTAAGGTGAAAGGTCGGAAGCACAAGAATTAAGATTGACGACCGGGCTATTTTTGAAATTTAGAAATTCTGAAAAACAGTATTATGCGACCGTCTGCACAGTACATTTAGACCGTACAAAAGTTCACAAAAAACAAAAAAACAAAATTTCCGAATAAAATACACCTGTTGCGTATCAAAAATTGCCCGAGAAACTGATTTGGAAATCAAAATTGCAAAAAATACACAAACATATTTGCATAAGGCGACGCGAGTGAAGTTAGAACTATAAAATCCAAGTCTTGTTTTGTTTACATGAAATCGCTCTTCAACCTATGTAATGAATGAACAAACACATAAAAATGGACAACACAATCTTCTTTCGAAAAAATTATTCAAATCTCTATAAGTTTATGTTTAAAAGCAAAACGCGTACCATTTATAGCGTATCGAGGCCGAGCTGTCTTCTGTGAAAGAAATCAATTTCTCCAAAACTAACGAGAACAAAAAGAAAAAAATCAATCACAGATTGATATGAATATAAATTCCCATCGAAAAATGTAATTTGTTTTACTTTAAGTCCCTCGACTGCTTGGAAATTCTTTTAATATCCGATTCTTCGGTTCTGAAATCCGGATGTGAGTAACATTTCCCCGCATTGCTCCCGCATTGATAAAAAACGTATGAAGTTCCTCGAAGCAAGATTTTATCCCTGAAAGCTCTTCTTTTTCCACTATAGCGGCTTCTGAGTATCCCTAAATTAGTATCCCTGTCTTGAGTAGCAAACCGCGAAAAAATGCAGGGAAATAACGACTTTAATTTGAAACGGTTTTCTCCGCTAAACACAGCAAAACATCAAAAGCGTTTACCGAGCTGACGTGACATCCGCGGCCGTGTAGCGCGCGAAAAACAAAGCCTCGCTTTGGTTTCAAAATTGCTAAGATCCCGGATGTTACGCGACGTCATACGCCATGTTTTGCGACGTCGTACGCGCGCGCGAGCTCGCCCTGCCCAACACTCGGACACACATGTACAGACGCCGCCCGTAAAACATTCCGCTAGCCATGACCATGAAAAATGACAGGCATAGGTTCTAGGAGTATGGAGCTACGCGAGCAGGCCTTCGGCCCGCGAGAGCTCCGCTATAAACTCAAAGTGTCGCTTGTTTTGAGATAAGAGGCAGTATGCGCCCCAAAACCTTGATCCTATCTGCCGCCTTTTTACACACATGGTTCTTATGGTAATTCCACTGAAATAGAACTTACAATATATTTTTTCTCAAACTTTGCCTACGAGATATTCATTATATGAGAATTTGAATTTAAAAATAAAAAAATGGGGTACCCGTGTTGGTTAAGGAGCTGTCAGGCTTCGAATATGCCCTTTTTTGGCATTTTAGCAGCGTTGTTATAGAAGTGTATTCGCCATTATTTGAAAACTCTTCAAAACTAAAAAAATCGCATACATTACGTTGGTCACAGGTAAACGTTTTACATTCGTTTTAGACAGAAATCCTTAGCGCTAGACAAATATCAGACAAAATCCGTTTTGCTGATTACTAAAACGCAAAACAGAGAAACTACAGTTTAGTTTAATAAGTCTTTTCTCATGAAAAGGTTTTGGGTATTTGTTTAGTAAGGACGAAAAAAAAGGTATGGTGGCCGTGCTCGTTTACGAGAAAATAGCCACTTATTTTTTAGCGAGAGGCATCGTCCACACGTATCCGGATATTTTTGAATCCGCAACTTTTTTGATGCGGATTGGCCTTCCGTCCACACGTATCCGGCGAATTCGGCCTACGACTCCGCAACTTTTTTAATCCGCTCTCTAGAGTGGAAATTGTTGAATGCGCTACGAGTACGGCATCGTGTGGACGGTCGAATCCGGATCTTTTTGAATACGCTGACGTAACAGTATCGGATCCAGTCTTTAACCGCGCGAATATTCAACATGGCCGACCGAAATGTTATCGTATCACTTCTTCTTGGACTTATTTCAAGTCTAACAAGAGGCTCCTAGCAGCCTACACTCATGCGCATGCGTAAGTTAGTTTCATGATATATTTTAAACACGATAAGAAGATGTCCGACATGGCGAAGAGTACTCCTTTCATTCAGTCATCGTTCCTGCAAACCACGCTGTTTACTATTGATTGTACCACAATGAAGGAAATGATTCTTCTAAGTCTTATATATACCAAACATGAACATTGCTAATGTAAGTAGGGTTGTAGGAGACGCTGTCGTGACACTTGAGTAACGCTCTTTTGCCGGAAGTGAGAGTAGCCGGAAGTCACTAAACAGGAAGTGTAGTGGCAAAGCTATGAACCGGAAGTGTACAATTTAAAATATGCGTGCATAAATTTGCATGCAAAATCGTGACACAAAAAATAAAAATAATAATAATAATAAAAATAATAACAAGAAAAACGGAGCCGAAACCTTACCTCATGCCGCTACGCGCATGAGTAATAACGTGTTTACAGGTGAACTTGGCTTTGAACTTGGCCTTTGCGCATGCTCTGTTGATAACATTTAAAGAGGAGCCAAGAGTACTAGAGCGAATCCGGATACGTGTGGACGGGCAAATACGATTCGAATACGCTACGTGTGGACGAGAATATTTTCTAATCCGCAACAAAAAAGTTGCGGATTCAAAAATATCCGGATACGTGTGGACGGGTCAAAGGTAACCTCTGTGTTCTAAATGTGCGCGCGCTCGTGCACGCGCTAATGGCGCAAGAAATTATGCGCAGTAATTGATGCGCAATACAACTCAGTGGAATCACCTTAACTTTGCCCAACTGCGACATGTGAAATATAGGAATTCGATTGGTTGTTATTAGCGCGCGTTTTTCCAGGCGCAGTCAATGATTATACTACATTTCCGTTTCACGTGGGTGTGGTGCTTTTATGATTTCCTTTCGTTTGTATTCAGTAGAATCAATATTGTTGTAAATTCGGATAAAAAAAATTCTCGCTGACGGACGCAGACCTCGTAAAAGTGTCCGATATTTGTTTGGAAATAACAAGAGATTCGAAAAAAAATTGGTTTTGTAGTTGAGGAACTGTCCGAGCTTGTGCGTACCATAAAATCGCTGTGTTCTCGACGTTTAGAAAATTTGTGGTCAGACTCAACAACAAGAATAACTTAATTACAGTATTCCTATTTCTATACATGATGTTAGCGAAATAGTTACTATATGCAACAAGCTTAACCCTATTCGGCCTGGGCTTTTTTTGAGTTTCTGAGCCTGGGGGGGGGGGGGGGGCACATTGTGCCCCCCCTTCGTAACTTCAAGAACATTAAGGCTATGACAATGAAACCTAGAGGGTACATAGTACGTCCAAAACTGTCTCCTTTGCGGTCCGCATAATGGAACGATGACGTCATATGACGTAGTTATTAGGTAATTAGTTAAGCGGCCGCCATCTTGGATCCGCCATCTTGGATTTCTGAATTTTTTCAAAACCTCTTAAAAACCGTCCAAATTCACCCAAAATTAATCAAAACCAATAAATAAACGCTAAATGACGTAAAAATATAAAAGTTACACCAATAAACATTGTTTTTCTTCATTCAAAGGTATAAATATGCAATTTTCAAAAAACATGGCTGTCAAAATCTTGTTGCCATGGAAACATCAAGTCACGTGATCAAAAAATTGTCATATGAAGTTGTTGCCAGATAAATTTTAGGAAAAGTCACAAAGTTTGATGGCGTTTGCATACATATTAAGGAAGTTATGAATGTTGAAAGTTAGCGCGGGCACTTTGTGCCCCCCCCCCCCCCCCAGGCCGAATAGGGTTAAGGAAAGTTATACTATTTAAAAAATGGAATACTCTTAGGACTGAGTTTCTGTGAGCATTTCTTACTGCCGTGCATTTAGATTCATTTAGTCAATTTGAAACCATTTCCGTGAGTCTGGCCACAGATTGTCTACGAGTCGAGAACATAGCGATTTTTCAGTATGCACAAGCTCGTTAAATTTGTTAACTACAATTTCCGCCTCAAAAATTCATAACATCGGAAAATGTAACGCCTTTTGTTTTCGGAAGGGATAAAAGTGTTCGGAAAATGTTCGGAAAATGATCGGAAGATGTTCGGAAGCTGTTCGGCTTTCGTAAGTAAAATGTCGCCTCAAACTTTCATAACATCGGAAAATATAACGCCTTTTGTTTTCGGAGGCATACAAAATGTCGTTTTGTGTACGAAATAAGGTCAGCTAGGATTTTCGGAAATATGGAAATTTTCTGTTGCTAAAATAACCGAAAAACCCAAACTGTATTAATTAGCTTTCACATAGTGTCCCTTCATGATGAGGCACTAAAATGATATGGAAAAACAGTACAACGCCATTCCAAGCGTTTTGCTACACTTTCGTCTATGGGTTCCCTGTAAAGGCGCTAAAATGATATGGAAAAACAGTACAACGCCATTCCAAGCGTTTTGTACACTTTCGTCATTGGGTTCCCTGTAAAGGCATTAAAATGATATGGAAAAACAGTACAACGCCATTCCAAGCGTTTTGCTACACGTTCGTCACTGGGTTCCCTGTAAAGGCATTAAAATGATATGGAAAAACAGTACAACGCCATTCCAAGCGTTTTCCTTAATATTCCTCATTGGGTGCCCTGTAAAGGCACTAAAATGATATGGAAAAACAGTACAACGTCATTACAAGCGTTTGACCAAACATTAAGTGGCCTTTGCGTTTAAGGCGACTTTGTCATCACAAATACACAGAGTAAAAACTTAGATAATATAACGTACCTCGAAGATGAAGATAGATAGGAGTTGACCATTACGGCCAAAGAAAGCATCTCTGAATGCACACACGGAAAGTCAAGTCCTATATGGCTATTGGTTTATAAAGCGAAAATAAAACACGAAAAGCTTGCTAATTCATCTCACGTCACTTCAACAGTGACGTTATTCGGTTTATTTATATATTTTTTTTTATTTATTTTTAAACAATAGACAATGTCTAGTATATCAATAGATCTAGAACTGTCTCCATATTGCTTAAAAAAGGGGTTCCTTGGCAATTAGCAACTATATTATTAACAAAACCTCAAAAAGTGATAAACGTTTCCTCTTTCGGATAAAGCGGCAAAAAGTGAATTCATCTCACGCAATGTTCAGTGTACTTCAACAGTGACGTTATAAGTACTTATTGAATGAGTGGGAGGGCCGGATGAGGAAATATTTGGCTCGAGGTCATGGCGTACGGACCGAACGCATCGAGGTCCGTGCACAATGGCGAGTTTAAATCTATTTTTTCTCGAATATATATGGTAAATCCTATTTGTAACCCTGTCTTCAGAATTGTTTGCAAAAGCATTAACCGAGTTGTTGTTTACACATTGAGAGTTTCTCGGATATTTGACTGCAGTTACAAATTTCTTGGTCAACGAAGGCCTTGTGTTAAATGCCATTGTACTGAGATCACTTCGGCAGCAGCGAGGCGTAGCAAGCAGAAACGACAAAAATAGTTGATTAAAAAGCACACAAATATGTAGAATAGACAAAAGAGAAAGTCCTAAAATTAACCAGCTGTCAACAATGGTTCAATGCATTTGACATTTACAGAGATAGCTCATTACATGACAGACTTCAGATCAAAAGCTTTTTAAAATATACATCGACTAGTATTTAAATAAACGCTTCCCTAACAAAAGTGTTACTTGTGTGAGTAAAATTGGCATATTTAAAACATTGCTTCTGTGAAGCAAACTGGATGAAACCTTCACGCTCAAGGAAGGCAGTTTTATGCGATAGGTATAATATATGGAAAAAATATTGTTTCAATCTGTCGGAAAAAAACAATGAGTAGATATAAGTTGTACGTTCACCAACGGGAGGAGGGGAGTGGCTGACGTCATGGGTTAAAAATAGGTAGAGATGACATCATAATATATTTTAGGTCAATGGGGAGTGATGACATCATATTATAAATTGTATGTTCGCGCCGCCCGGGATCGGGGATTAGCTGACGTCATGATCCCTAGAGGTGAGGTCATGGGTTAAAAATAGGGAGAGATGACATCAAAGGATACGGCGGTGTCTCTCAACTCTGGATTGCTAGTCTAATTTCCCGTAGTGTTGTGCCATACTTCTCAATGATAGCACCGTGGCGTTTGAAGAATTTAGTAAACGATTTACGAAGTAGCGTAGATTTGAACGCTTGGTGAAGGAGACGTGATGAAAGTCGGCGAAGTCTATGTATAAAATCCAACTTAGATGTGCAAATTCTAGCATAGAATATCATTCAGGTAATTAATTCCTATTTGGTATTTTGTATTTTTATTGTGAAAACGTTTCATTATATCTGTAGATAAATACTAAAACGGGTCTAATAAGAACAAGCTAAAACTTTATAATGCGCAATTTATCTCTATTAGTAAGGCTCGAAAACAAGAAAATGTCAAGCTGACAATGTCGCTTAAGATTCTTTGAGAAGTTACTTGGAATTTTTAGCAATCATGCAAATGGAATGGCAATGGAATGGATCGGGATGAAATGGAATGAAATGGAATGGAGCGGAGTGAAATGGAATGAAATGGAATAGAATGAAATTGAATGAAATAAAATGGGATGGAATGGGATGGGATTAAATGAAATGCAATGCAATGCAATGCAATGCAGTGCAATGAAATGAAATGAAATGAAATGAAATGGAATGGAATTAAAAGGAATGAAATAGAGTTATCTCCTTCAGAAGTTCCCAATGAATTAATGAACTCTCGTAATTTTTTTGTAAATATTCAATTAGTAAAATTCATTCTTTCATGCTTAGATCTCCGCAACAATCAAATTATCAATCCAGACGGATGTATCTTAATTGAACTTTCCCTTTCTTTATTATATTATTGTTATTTCATTTTATGTTGTAATGCTTTTGCAATACTGTAAGGATTTATAGTCATGCAAATAAAGAAACTTGTTGCTGTTAAACGATTTTTGTGTTTCTTTCTCAATTTTTTATTTTTAATGACTTAAGTATTTTTGTCAGTGATACTCTAGATGGTTCTCTTCTTCTGAACCTACTTTGTGTCTTCACAGATTGTCTTATCGGTGAACGTGATCTAAGATGAATTTTACTATCCATCTGAATAGCTACTGAATTTTTTATATTAACTAGACCAGGCAAATCTTTGAAAGGTGCTTTCAAACTACTATCATTCACATGATTCATCACAGGTATTTGTTTGACAACGCCATCATCACAAGAACTTTCACTCATTGCAGCTTTCCCTTGATGGACCTCACTCATGTCCTGAAGGATATTTTTTGTGCTCAAAACATTCACATCACAAAGGACATAACTGGTTTCCAGAGAGACCCACCTTTTTGTATAATGAAGGATATTATTCGCGTCCCGAAGGACATATCTAGTGTCCCGAAGGGCGTTCATGTTCCTCAAAGACGAATTTCTGGACTGAGCTGAAGCGGTGGTCAATCACCGAAGGACGTACGCGTGAAGTAGTTTCAGCTTGATGGTTGTCAAACAAATACCGTACCTTGATTCAATACTCGTCTTTCCATTCAAAACCTTTGTCAAATCTTCGCAAATCCTGAAAGATTCTTTCAAAACATAGTTTTGGCACATTCGGCAAAGATGTGCCTGTTCAAAGAAGAAAAATAATAGAAAAACATTATTTACTTACCGTACGAACGCACGCGGAAAAATAAATCTGCAGTAAAAAACGTATCAACTTCGATCAGTCAGCGGTTTCACCAAATCGTCCGGGTTCGTGAACAGTTCGTAGACGCCATATTGATTGTGAAAGTTGCTATTTTTCAATCCGAATGTTCATATTTAACGAAATCCTAACAATTCATCACTTTATAAGACATAATTATTATATCTTTCTAAAAATAGTATTTTAATCATAAAAAGCGACTTAGAGAAAATTTCGAGAAAACCTCTAGCCGTTTCGATATGCCGTCGGTCTTACTTAGTGCTTCGGCAAATCTTACTTACACTTACGGACTTACACAGACGACGACATAGTGCGTTACTGGCTATAAGCCAGTAAGTACAAAAATGGAGAAGGGCAAGATACAGGTAAACTAATGATATGCCCTATAAATAAATTACAATTTTTTTAAGAAAAATAGAGAAAACACACTACAAGGAGAGGAATAGAAACATAGAAGTAATATAGCTGTTACAAGATTGGTGAGACAGTGATTAATACTGAGCAAAATGATATTGGTAAAGTGCTCTTTTAAATTGTTGTCTAGTTTGCTTTTTGCTTATGGATATAGGATTGATTTGGCATTCAACAGATACTCTGCAGCGTGGTTGCTGTTTTGTAAATCTCACAGATGCTACTAAATTCTTACGTTCTTTCCTTAAGCAACGAGTGAGGCAATTTAATGTCCTTAAGCAAGACTCGAGTTTCAGTTCTTTGGCAAACCTCGTCAGTTGCTACTATGTGTAAATGTCTTGTGGAATGATATGAAACCATTCAGTTGAAATTGAAATGTTTGTCACTTTTGTATTCCTGGAGAGTATGGAATATTTTGTTTTCTCATTGGCTCTTGTAATTGAGCCATTAGGATTGTAGTAGTTGATTTGACGCCATATTGTGTTTCTTCACAAGGCTTTTTTGTGATTTCTTGTGCATGTACGGTCCTTTTTGACACAAAGGATAGCTCTTGTAGAGTTGTACAGAGGTGGTCTCGCAAATGCCTCAATAAATAGGACATTATTTATGTATCTTGTACAACAATCGTATGATTCTCGTGTAGTAGTGTCGTGTCACATGCATTCAGATGTAATCTCGTGCATCGCAGCAGGACGAAGCACTGTCAAAAAATTATTATAGATAGTAGTATGAAAATAGACAGGCTAAACACGACTTCCACTCACGGCAAAAAAGTATGTATAAAGCATTAGTGATAAAGCTTTCCCAGTAAGATTTCAAAGATAATTGCGTCTTTAGATCATAGTTATGAATTGGCTCTCTTCGATGATATTGACCTTTTGATCTCGGCGGATTATCTCTCAAATTGATAGGAGGATTTCATACTGTCCAGAGTCGTTAGATTTATTTTATTTCTTTATGCCGTTGTTCAGTGCTAGCTCTATTGGCATACATTGTGGTTTCTTTGGCTCACTTTTGTTGCAAAATAAATACTTATCGACTAAAGTTTGTTATCGCTTTGAAAGTGCTAGGGTCGCTAAATTTCTCAGGTCGTGATTTATTGTTTAAAGTCTGCGATGTGCAATACTTGTGAGCTAGTGTTTCCCTCACGGATACTGGTGTCGTAGATCCGAGTCTCAAAATGCTGTAACCTACAATTGCGATCTACAACGGAGGTTTATCCTACATGTAGCTCCAATTAGTAAAAAACTACTTAAAAACATGATTCAAATGTATATTTTTCATATATTTTCCAAAAATAGATTAAAAATAGCTTTTCAAAATACATTAAAAACAGTTTTAAAATAGTGTTTGGTTTGGTAAGGGACAGTGACGTCACAATATTCCCAGAGAAAGTTTTCAAACGTTACACAGTCTCAACAGAATGAGTTCAATGTTTTTTAATTATAAACGTTAAAAAAGCGACAGCACTTTCTGCTCACCCATTTTCCCCGTAGAATTGCGACGTGAAATTACCATTACAAAATTGCTAATCATGGTTGCCAACTTTTTTTTCTTCATTATAGCTAATAATTATTTTTTACATCGTGACATTGTCCATTTAGAAACGTTGAAAATAATGTTATTCCAGGCGTTTAATATTTAAAAACTTTTAAGGTATCAGGTTACGCCAAAATACCACTTTGCTTTCGCTTCTTTTTTTGCGCTATGCCTCATTATGGTTACAGAGTACCTTCAGATCGACTATCTTCTCGAAATTTTGTATTTTTTGGGCCAAAACAAAGGATTCAGGATGAAAACAAACCAGACAAGTCAGCAATATTCCCGGATACGTTTTATTTAGACAAAGGTGTTGGGTATTCGGCGTAAAATCCCGGTTATAACTTCGTTAGTTTTTTTTGGCTGGCAAGCAAAGGATACTGTGATAAATAAGCGTGGGTTTAGCTAATTTGGTGCAAATGTTTGTAAAGAATTGCTGTTAAGGAACTGTGGTGTGCTTATGTATAGGAGGGAGTACAACCGGAAAAAATGTTTTGTATCAAACTGATGGGCCTATATAAATTTGTGGGGCTTATAACTGGGATTTTACGGTACCTTGATTATCTATAAAAAGGTACAGAAACAGCAACGGAAAAGGCTTGAAATTTATAAAGGTGACAGCAGTTCATTGACTTAAGGGCCGGTTATACAGTAAAAACCCGCAAGTAAGAACCTGAAAATTAAGAACCTGTTAGCCTCAGATTTGTCATTTATACCCCCTATAAACAAGAACCTATTTAGCCTAGAAAATGAAAAACAGGTTCTTATTTTCAAAACTCATCATTTAGTGATGCAGAGCTGGGTAAGAATCCTGTCTGGAAAAATAGGAGGTTGCCATTGCTGTGCAGATAAATCAATTAATGTAATAGGGTGTTGTTGAGGGGGAGGGGTGGGTGGGGTTGACTGAAAAATAGGCTGATTACCATTTTATCTTGTAGCTGGATTTTAATTGTTGTTACACAGAAATAAGAACCTATTTAAGAACCTAGATAGCCTAAAATTGTGTTAACTACCATTTAAACAAGAACCTGTTTAGGCTAACTCTAAAAAAATGTAGGTTCTTACTTGCGGGTTTTTACTGTATCATCATTTAATATGTGATCGATATGTATCAAGTTTGTTTTCAATAATCAGATCCTTAAGCTAAAAACTAATTGTGTACTTTTTAGATTTGAACATTTATGATAGAATACTTACCAGTAGATTTTTACTAATGCAATTTAGAAGTACATTGGAATACAATTTCTCGAACCCTCGATTAACCTCCCGATAATTTTAAATATGACTCAAACCAAACCTCGTTTCCCTCAATTGGATTTGCTTCACTCGAACCTTGTTATTTAACTCCTGATTTCTCAAACCCTCGATAACTCAAAACTCCCGCAAGTTCGAACCACTTTTTGGCTCCCGCGAGAAAAATTGACCCTCAACTACTCGAACTTCAGAAAATTTAGAAACCTGACTCTAGTGCCGATTTCAGTTACACTCGCGCCTTGAGGCAAATAAATACTTCCGGATAAGTTACTGGAAATACTGGATCTCCTCGCTCATGATAAAACAATATACCTTACCAATTTGATGCAACATTCTATTTCTTGAATTCCCGACTTCTCGAACCAATTTTCGTTTTCCTTGGCGGTTCGAGAAACGCGATTCCACTATACTCCTCTTTTTTATATAATCAGTAAATAGCAGGCGAAAAAAAATATAATGACAAAGTGTGGGCATCACTCCCTGGGGTTTTCTGCTATCTCCGGTGGGTTGGGATGACATAAACTTCCATCCTCTTAGATTCCCCGGCGGGATGCTCCCTGCGGCAGCTGCAGCACATCATTCTCTTCAACTTCTCCCTAAAACGCTGGTTGACCAAAGCGTAAACAATCGGGTTGATAGCGGAATTCAACAAGACCATTGTGTTAGATCCAGCTAATGAGAGCAACGCGTGCGAGGGTGAATAAATCACCATTGTGTAATTGATTCTGTCAGTCACCCAGCACACTCCATAGACGACACTGACAATAATGACCATCAAAGTGACTCGTTTGCGTACCTTCAACACACTCTATAAATAAATAAAAATAAAAATAGTATAGATATGTTACCAAATGGCAACTGTGGTCCATTGTGTTCATCGTGAGACAAATGAATAAGCATCCATCTATCATAGCAGAAAATGTTCAAACTTCGTCGGTTTCTGTCTCTTTAGTACAGTGCTAAGCTATCCTGCTTTCAATCGAATTCGAATCGATTGATGAACAGGATGCAAAACTAAGCCATAAGTAGCGTGTCCGGGGCAGTTTCCATTCTCGTATTCATCAAAACCCTTCCAACCATCACAAAGTTAATTTGAAAGCTTTTCATAGTTTGAAACAGATTTGAATCTAAAGTTGTATTAACGAAACGTTTCCATTTTAATTGAATGTAGCATTCAGTTCGACAAAAATAATAATGTCGTGACATTTGAAGTGTAAAAGACACAATAAGGGCACGTTTTTTGGGACATCTTCTTGTCATCCTGCTATCAGAACACGCTAACAAGATTATGTTGTTTACATTCTCACACACCAACATTTTCCAGGTACACAAAGTCAAAGTAGCGACTTCTTTCCAAATGTTACCAGATGAATATATGTTCTGTTTTTAGAATGGCCAGAATATGTCCCAAAAACATACCCTTAGTTTTTAAGTCGTTAATTATAATTAAGAACTTCGTTGTTGTTTCTAACCTGTTGTAAATTGTTGTTTTCATTTAGCTCTGTAGGTTTCAACCACAAACGGTACACCACTCTTGAGTATAATGAAAACATCAACGCGACTGTAAACAATGTCAAAATTAGCCAAGACATACTGACAGCTTTGCCCATCCATTCTTTAGGCCACGTATTAATGCAGTATTTCCATTGCTTGTTAAACTTTCTAAACATGAACGGTGGGATCGACAAAATTACTCCAACAATCCAGGAACAAGTTATGATCACCTGAAATGATATCAAGTAAAATGTATGATTCAGTGTCCTACATTCATCCTAAAATTCAATCCCCACGTCCATGCCGTAGGAGATGGAAACAAGCAAAGCAGGGGATTGCTAAGCAAGGTGATGCATGGTGAGAGGTTATAATCTTCTTGCTCTGCTACGCTAGCCATGAAGGGTCATGAAGGCCTGCCTTGCTTTACCCTGAAACGTGCTGGCAAACTGGGACTCTGGTGAAGCAGACTGTACCAATCACCCACCAGTGGATTCAAACGGATTACAGAAACGGAGACAACGCTTAGCGTGACCAGCCGGACTCTTACAATTGAAGAGATCTTGGAGAGCTAGCTGACACCATCTTGTGAAACCCTGCCGGGAGCCAGATGATTGAAACCTCCTCCAACGATGAAGATCAGTAGAAGAGAAACACGGCCAAGTAAACAGCCACAAATAGACAGCATGAATAGAGTCTGCTTGCGCAGCACTGTCAACGCCCTTTTACATGTTTTAATTTATGTTTTAAGTAATAGGTGGCCATTAAGTATTTAATATTATGCTTCCAAAAAAAAAACTACTTAATATCATTCTTAAACAAAAAGCGCTCACGTATAGCCGTGCTGATATCCTCAGCACTTCAATAAAAAAACAAAATGAGGTGATTTCATTGATCGGGAAATTAACGGACGTTCTTTGGCGTCGCTGAAAGCTTTAAAAATCATTGACATTTTTACACTACAAACTAAGTATATCTCAAGCAAGAGTTTAACTCGAGAGCACTTGAGATTCTTAAGTAACACTACAGAAAATTGTGGTTCACGCCTGAAAAGAAAGTGTATTACTTGGAACATAAGCTGTCAATCACTATCAATTGTTTTGCGCCGCTGCACATGTCTTCTAGTTCGCTTTTGTTTTACTTTAGGCCACTTCGAAAAATACTTTAATTAATACTCTTTAAAGTGCAGGTTTGGGTGGTGCTTGATGTAAGCCTGATTTTTCCAATTTCTTATATTTTCAGCACGAACTGCACGTGCTATGCTTTAACTTCTTGGTAATTTGCGTACGGTGCATATTTGTATAAGAACACACAATGCTACGTCCTAGCATTCCCACATGTACTCTGAATTTCATTGTGCCATTCTAACAAAGTAGACTAGAATAATTACATCCCGGTGAGGCCAAGTCTGCACATAAAAGATTATTATGGTATTTTTCGAAATGGGCTATTGGTGAAGTGCCTTCTCAAGTACAAGTATTGTGTAGATCAAACTTGGCGGTGTACTTCGGCTCCTTTGAAATGGACACTTTTTCATGGTCACAAAGTCGGGTTCAACGTAAGTTTATTTTACCCATGCACATTCAAATTCGGTTTCCAGTGAACTGATGATGTCCTTAGAATTAGAAACCCTGGAGTGAAACCACCATCTATATATTTCGTAATGATAGATATATATCTTTTATTTCAACAGGGTAATCTATTTAGCTACGAGGCTGGTATCCAGAGGGGCCCTGCATACATATAAAAAGGGTATACATGTATAATAACTAAAAATAGATCAGATAACATGGCAAAAGCTTAAAAGCAATACTATTTACTATTTAGCTAACTGACGCACGCAATAGATAACTTTAAAAAGTTTAGTGCAGCTTTGCAAGGATAACTGTTTTTATCATCCGTTCTTTTTCAAACCTCGGACGTATTATTAGCACATGCCGTCTTCAGTAGCTATTCATTTATCCTTGAGACACATTTTTGGTAAAGTTTGGTGACAACCGGTTGCTATGGTAACAAGTTATGACGTCATAAGTGGCATGATGTTAAGCCATTTTTTAATTAAAATGCGTATTTTTCACATTTTTTTCGGGCCATCTATTAGAATAGATGTAAAATATTTACGAAATATCGTAACACCGAAAAAACCCAAGGGAGGGGGGAGGGGTTTGCGCAACAACCCCCCTTGTACCATGGTGGGGGTATAAGTTTGCGTGTACGTCCGAGGGTTAAACGTTGAAAAGTTCAAGAATAGAATAGAAAGCGTGCGGGAACTAGTACATCTAAAAGCTTTTTCAACCCAGTTGATCTTTTCTAACATATTGGACAATTTTGTCGCGCGTGCTTCCCGCATTTTCTATGGTCTTAAAGGGACGCTATCCCGCCGAAATATCAAAATATCGCTTGTCTTGTTTTCCTATTATATCGCCAAATGCCACCAAATATACAAGTTCATTGGATAAAAAGATTCTATGGAGCAAAACAGAAGCAGTAGTTTGGAGATATAGTGCAGGATTGCAATGATTGAAGTGGATTACATTTCGTCAAATTTGATTTCATGACAGGCAGTCAAGAAATCAAAATTGCCATTCTTGTTGTGGTTTGACTGTTTTAGCCATTTGCTTTCATCACGATCTTTTTCTTGTAATTTCAAGGTAGTAAGGCAACTTTAAAGAAAGCTCCTGGCTATAATCATAAAAAAAAACCACGATATACTGTATCAGCAGGGACGGTATTTAAATACTTTTCCATGTGTGAAATTTCCTTTTCGATTTTATTGCTGTTTTTTTTTATGGAATTTAGGTAAAGCCAATCCTGACAATAGTTTTGTCCAGACTACTAAACTCTGAAAATAAAAATTTATTAAATAAAATTTCAATTGAACTAAAACATACATTTAAGCTCACCTTAAGTCTGCTCATAGTTAGCTTTCCTTTGTTTCTATGGGGATATACCACGGCGAGGTACCGTTCATCTGCTAAGGCGACCAGAGAGTATACCGAGGCGGCGGCTCCAATCCAGGCTATGTTCGCACCGGTTAGCAATCTGCATAGAACATTGCCTGCCTCCCCATCTGGGTGGGTGAAGGTGTAGAAGAAAATGTACTTTGGTGTTAAAAATATGGCTACAGTCATGTCTGCGACAGCTAAGTTTAAAAGAAGGTAGTTGACTGACGTCCTGCGGAAAGAAAACATTGTTAAATAATGGTAATGTGGGACTATATTTTAGTTACTAAATAAGTAAACGGACAAGGAGAGAAAATAATGATTATTTTCCCTCTTGCATGGGCCACAAAGCACCCGCTATGTCAGTGGCAGTCATAACTAAGCTGTCCTACGTCATCAGCCATTATATTGTACTTTTTTACTGTCGCCTGAAGTAGCTATCGAAATCACATTGTTTATGGTACTCGAGAGGGACTCGATAATAGCACATTTATGGAGAAATAATAAGCCGGCCTGCCCTTCTGTTTCTAGCCTCACTGCTTTCGAGTTTACTTCATCAATAATCCAACAGCGTTTCAAATTGTACAAAGTAAAACCTGTGTAGCGTCACACGATTCGCTCTCGACCGATGAAGTAGCACAACTAAGTCATTCCCGCGCGCTTGGTTGTGATTGGTATATTCAAATCGACCCGTATGCATGAACATGTACATAAAAGCCTTATGCATCGAATTTCCATTGATGAAGATTTCTTACGTGAAACCTTTTACGCATGGAATGAATGTTCTCGATTTTTAGAAATGGATTTATGTATAATCCTTAAACATTTATTTGAGGAAACAACGATGCTGGAAAACTGGAAATAACTATAATATGCCCGCTACACAAAATTTGAATAAAGAAACAAATTATTGCAACTTTTTGGCCAAATTTCATTCCTCCGTAACAGCGATAACCAAATCCAAACACTAAAAATTGTGATGATAAATTACAAAGGCAACAATTAGTCCCCTTCAATCGCGGGAATTGCTACATGCAGTTCATAACGAGCATACAGCTATATGTTCGGTCCATATTGTCTTGTTCGCGCTTCGGTTCGACATTTGTTTTATAAATCCACTGACAATTCGTCAAATTTTGCATTTTCTAAAAAAATATGATCACAAGATGGTTACGGGACCGATGGGAATGTCTGTTGCCAGAAATATCACCAAAAAATAATATTTTTTCTGGCTAAAGGTCTTGACTATTAAGGTCTTAAACTGCAAGATAATTACAAAATTTGTGACTGTTATATATTAGATTGTGCCTAGTTCCCTGGCATACCTCATATCCTGATTCTTTATGATAATAGCACAAACGAGAGAGTTCCCGGTGATGTTTAAGATTATAAGTAAGGACTGCACCGTTGCTATGGAGATCTGAGCTGCTTCAGTGTCCTTGTACACAGACATAATTCAACCAACCACTTTCGTCTTATCTGGGGATATAGATATTAAAACACTACCAGAAGTTTTCTTTAGAAAAATTCCGCCACAAATTTTCGTAACATTGGAAAATTTAACGACTTTTGTTTCCAGAGGGATACAAAATGTACAAAACTCTACAGATCAGCTTCTGCATTGTTATATTGTCTTACCTTTATTATTTTCAATTGCATTACTTTTCTCTTCCTCGAATAGCGTTTTTGCTAATTTGCAGGGCAACTGTATTTAAGTTTATATGTCTAATAAATTTTTTGTTTGTTTGTTGTCGTGTTGTGTACGAACTAAGGTCAGCTAGGATATTTTCGGAGAGAAGAAAATTTTCTGCTGCTGGAATTAATTATTCCGTTAAAATAACCGAAAAACCCAAACTGTATTAATTAGCTTTCACATAGTGTCCCTTTATGATGAGGCACTAAAATGATATGGAAAAACAGTAGAACGCTATTCCAAGCCTTTTCCTCGCATCCCTCGTTAAGTGGCCCTCGTTTTCAAGGCGACTTTGTCATCACTTACAGTGTTTTATCATTGTCTGAGAAAGTGTTCCAGAAGTTGGAAATGGGGTTTAACCGATTTTGATGAAACTTGCTACAGAAGTTGACCTTGGCAAGATAATCCAAAAGCCAGAGTGGTTTTGTTTCCTGACTTTTAGTTCAGAAGTTTCAGGGGGGTACCATTTGAGGCCAGTGGATCATGGAAAAGCACGTTTTACAAGGGTAAGTTTGGAATAGCATAAAAACAAACAAACAAATCCTATTGACTAATTAATTGCATGGTGTGTTTCTATTACAAAGGGTCTTTCAAATCATATGTGCAGATTTGGCAGAGAAGGTTCTGGCAGTGTGGGGGCTGGAACAAGTTTTGGCCACATTTTGAAGAAAAAAACACCATCCAGAATTGCTTCATTTTAAAAGTTTATATTTCTTAACTGCCTAGTTAGCTCAGATTGATACTTATATCAGGAGATACCTCAATGTTAGTGAAATGAAAATCAATAGAGAAAAACTTGGCCCATTAAGTTTCAGGTGCTTTCAAGACCCATTTCGAAGCACACCGTCACAAAATTTGCATATTATTAAAGCAATAATTTAACACCCATTCTAGCTCTATTTAGTTTTAAACACTTCAGTTTGCTTTAGTGAATCCAAATCTCTTTACGAAACCTGTGATAATCAATAAATGTGGCAGTAAACACTACCTTAGAATCTTAAGTTGCCTAAGAACAAGAAAATCAGTACTTACAAAACCAAGTTTTGCACTTTATTTAAGAGATTGTCTCTTAAAACCGGCTGATGATTTTGGTTCGAAAAATAAATTTCTGTCACTCTGATATGAAGTTATTTAAAAGCCTTCACCTTGGCAGTCATGAAAATACAATTCGTTTGATCCAAAATAATATTTGAATTTTTTTACGATTTATTGAAGTTTGACGTGGTAGGTACTAGTTTTATGCCGCTGAGACCCGAATAAATGGAAAACATTTCCGTCGCTGTTAAAAAAAATAAAATTCACTCAAGAGGCCCAATTATTTGTTCAATCTACATATACATCATTGTAGTTTGCTCAGCTATATCTCAGATCTAGATTAATTTCTTATTTTAAAAGTAATCAACGGGTTATTTTACACAAATAATCGAGCGAAACACGAAAATAGCTCACCTTTAAGGCGAAATTTTATAAATGTGGCACCTGATTTAAAGCCATTCTACATATAAACGGAAACTATAAATGACCCTAAATCCTAAGTAAGAATAATATTTCTGTGCACTCCACGTTTCCAAGATTTACAACCGTTTGAATTTCATGAAAATTCTAAAACATGCCAATATAACAACTTGCCTTTAGCAGGATGCTTGGGCGAGCTCAATTTCTAGAATCTCTTTCTTTCCTTCAAGTTAAGAGTTTTGGCAGCTTAAGTCATCCCTAAATCCTGAAGAGTATTAAAGCGGTATGATTTTCATCCAGCACTAAGTTTCAATCGAACTTGTGCCAGGCCCCAAAACTGCCAGAACCTTCTCTGCCAAATCTGCACATATGATTTGAAAGACCCTTTGTAATAGAAACACACCATGCAATTAATTAGTCAATAGGATTTGTTTGTTTATTATTATGCTATTCCAAATTTACCCCTTGTAAAATGCGATTTTCCATACACCAAGTACACCAAGTAAAAACACAGATAATATAACTTACCTCGAAGATGAAGATAGACAGAAGTTGACAATTACCAAAGGAAGCATCTCTGAATGCACACACAGAAAGTTAAGCCCTGTATGGCTATTGGTTTATAAAGCGAAAACAAAACATGAAAAGCTCGCTAATTCATCTCACGTCACTTCAACAGTGACGTTATTCGGTATACTTTTCATTTTTGTTATTTATTTTTAAACAATAGACAATAGACAATGTCCAGTATGATAAATGTTTCCTCTTTCGGAGTGAGTTCACCTCACGCAATGTTCAATGTACTTCAACAGTGACGTTATATGTACTTATTGACTGAGCGGGAGGGCCGGATGGGAAAATATTTGGCTCGAGGTCATGTCGTACGGACCGAAAGCAGCGAGGTCCGTGCGCAATGGCAAGTTTAAATCTATTTTTTTTTCTCGAATATATATAGGTCAAGCCTATTTGTAACGCTGTCTTCAGAATTGTTTGCAAAAGCATTAACCGAGTTTTTGTTTTCACATTGAGAGTTTCTCGGATATTTGACTGCAGTTACAAATTTCTTGGTCAACGAAGACCTTGTGTTTAATGCCATTGTACTAAAATCACTTCGGCAGCAGCGAGGCGTAGCAAGCAGAACGGACAAAAATAGTTGAATATAGACAATATATGTAGAATATAGACAAAAGAGAAAGTCCTAAAATAAACCAGCTGTCAACAATGGTTCAATGCATTTGAAATTTACAGAGACAGTTCATTACATGACAGACTTCGGATCAAAAGCTTTTTAAAATATACATCAACTAGTTTTTAAATAAACGCTTCCCTAACAAAAGTGTTACTTGTGTGAGTAAAATTGGCGTATTTAAAACATTGCGTCTGTGAAGCAAACTGGATAAAACCTTCATGCACAAGGAAAGTAGTTTTTTACGATTGGTATAATATATGGAAAAAATATTGTTTCAATCTGCCGGAAAAACAATCGCATCGACAAATTGACAGAAGGAATGGAGAATCTTTTAATTTTTTTTTATGGGAAATATTCTAGCAATTTTTTTTTCCCAAAAGCTCTAATATTTTTGTTTTCAAACTTTGCAGTGTTTTAAGATCTAAACTAGTAGATTATAAGAGCCGTAAGGTCTTTAAACAGTTTGGGTCGATTATTTAACCCTCGGACGTACACTCAAACGTATACCCCCACCGTGGTACATGGGGGGGGGGGGTGTTGCCACCCCCCCCCCTTGTTTTTTTTTTAAGATGTTGCAATATTTTGGAAATATTTTACATCTAATAGATAGCCCGCGATGTGCTCTACAAGATAAGGTAAATAATATGGGTTGTGATGCTGCTGGTGGTCCGTGACGTCATCCAAAATGGTCGCCAATACGGCCGCCATCTTGGATTTTACTGAAAATTTAAATTTATCGGGAAAACGTGGAAATTGCAAATATTGTTTGCTAGAGATGCAAAATAACATACAATTAAACATTCTAATACGTTTGGTAGCATTTTATGTTTTTCACTGAAAAAAAGGTGAAAAATACGCATTTTTATTCAAAAATGGCCTGACCACATGTTACTTATGATGTCATATCTCGTTACCATAGCAATCGGTTGTCGTTAGCTTTACCAAAATGTATCTTAACAAAAAATGTACAGCTACTGAAAACGGCATGTGCTAATCTTATATGGTCTTGAAAATATCGGAGAAAAACCTTAAGGGGGCGTGGCAACCACCCCCCCCCCCTCCCCTTGTACATCCGAGGGTTAAACGAAGTTTAAACCGGTGTTTAGAAAGTCGTGATCTACAGTGTAAACCGGGTTTTGGTCTACAATTTCAATTTTTTAAACGTAGTACGTTTTTCGTAAACCTCGTTTAGGCGGCGCCTAACAGGCGACAAACAATGAATGGTAGTTTAAACCAGATTACAGCAGGTTTAGACCTCGTTTAGTCACAATATATTGAGTCATGAATGGGATAGCACGCCACAGGCAATTGCGACAATGGTCTAGTCGCTTGTTTTTTTTTTAAGATGTTGCAATATTTTGGAAATATTTTACATCTAATAGATAGCCCGCGATGTGCTCTACAAGATAAGGTAAATAATATGGGTTGTGATGCTGCTGGTGGTCCGTGACGTCATCCAAAATGGTCGCCAATACGGCCGCCATCTTGGATTTTACTGAAAATTTAAATTTATCGGGAAAACGTGGAAATTGCAAATATTGTTTGCTAGAGATGCAAAATAACATACAATTAAACATTCTAATACGTTTGGTAGCATTTTATGTTTTTCACTGAAAAAAAGGTGAAAAATACGCATTTTTATTCAAAAATGGCCTGACCACATGTTACTTATGATGTCATATCTCGTTACCATAGCAATCGGTTGTCGTTAGCTTTACCAAAATGTATCTTAACAAAAAATGTACAGCTACTGAAAACGGCATGTGCTAATCTTATATGGTCTTGAAAATATCGGAGAAAAACCTTAAGGGGGCGTGGCAACCACCCCCCCCCCCCCTCCCCTTGTACATCCGAGGGTTAAACGAAGTTTAAACCGGTGTTTAGAAAGTCGTGATCTACAGTGTAAACCGGGTTTTGGTCTACAATTTCAATTTTTTAAACGTAGTACGTTTTTCGTAAACCTCGTTTAGGCGGCGTCTAACAGGCGACAAACAATGAATGGTAGTTTAAACCAGATTACAGCAGGTTTAGACCTCGTTTAGTCACAATATATTGAGTCATGAATGGGATAGCACGCCACAGGCAATTGCGACAATGGTCTAGTCGTCAACGTGGAAGACGAATTCGAACAGTTAAGAGACCGGTCGAACCCACTTGAAGAATTTGGGAACGAAGATTTCAGGAAGCGATTTCGTTTTAGGAAGGATTCGATAATTTATTTGACTAATATTTTGAAAGAAAGCCTTCAGTATCATACTCGACGAGGACTCCCTCTTTCCCCTATGCAGCAAGTGCTTATTGCGTTGCTGTTTTATGCCACTGGAAGTTTTCAAAGAGTCATTGGAGATTCGTTGGGTATTTCCTCAGTTCATCTTCTTATCTCCTTATTTACATGAAACTAAGAGAACGTTTTATGATATCGCGGGATTCCCATAGTCGGTGCAATTGATTGCACTCATGTGCGAATAATTTGTCCAGATTGGGAAAATGCGATGATATTTATGAACAGAAAAGCTGTCTGGTCCAAGCTCTCATTTATAACTAACATTGTTGCTCGCTGGCCTGGGTTTACTCACGATTCTCGGATTTTTTAGAACAGAGTAATAGCAGAACAATTTCGGGATGGAAGTAACAGAGCCTACTTGTGGGTGATAGTGGGTATGCGTGTCGAGCGTATCTCGTGACGCCCCTACTGAATCCCGTAACTGATGCGGCGACTTGCTACAATGCTGCACACATGCGTACTAGAGGAATTATTAAAAGCTGTTTTGGAATACTCAAACGGCGATTTCCATGCTTACACTCAGAGTTGCGAACAGCTTTAAGAAATACACTCGTCATCATACTAGGAGTTGCATCCCTGCACGACTTTACTATACTACAGAGAGAGGGAGGTCTGGAGAAAAGACAAAAGTTAAAGCATGCATTAACAATCAAAGTTCTGTTTTATTCATCAGACAAAAAACGCATCAGTTTTTGACCCATTATTACTTTTACTTAATTAGGCCGGGAATCATCCCGAGCCGTCCTAATAAAATCTTTCCACACGACCTGATCGGGCATTGCATCTCTTATCTCTTTGGTAATGTCCAGTCCAGTGTCAGCCTTGATGGTGTCAATGTATGTGGTTCTTGGTCTACCTGGATTTGGGTGACCATGTTGGGGTTCCCAAAGCAGCACTTTTGAAGCAGTCTCTTCATTGTGACGAGCACAATGGCCAGCTAATCTTAATCTTCTCGCGCAGATTATTTCACTAACTCTTGGGAGGCTCCCGTATAGCTCCTGGTTGTTCATCTGTTGTTGCCAGTGCACATTCAGGTCCGTTCGCAGCATTCTGGGGAGCATCCATTGACACTCTTCTCCAGCTTCTTGGTCATGGTCCACGTTTCACTTCCATAAAGTAAGACAGACTCCACAGTTGCTCTAAATAGTCTGATCTTTGATGCTCGTGGCAGCTTTGAGGTCCACACTTTCCTCATTTTGTTGCAAGCTATCCAAGCTGAAGCCTTTCTGACCTTGAAGTCATGTTCTGAGTCACTGATCAATGAACCCAGATACTTGAAGTTTCCTATTCATCGTTTTCGGAGGACTCATCAGACCGATGGATTGCCTATGCCCATCTCAACGCACTATTACTTGGCCCAGCTTCATCACCATCATCACTATCCTAGTCAGCCATTGTAGTTGCCTGAATGTTGAAATACGACTTACCATATTCCACCAAATCGTCGAAAAAGTCGATTGGAAGACGCAGCACAGATGCAGGAATGATATCGGCCACCATTTTACTGAATTGTGTTGGGAAAGCCGCCACCTGTTTTCTTGGATTCCCTTGTTTGGTGGTCAAATTATTTACAAGTTTGAACTTTCATTCGTTTCCAGCATCTTGGTATTGTCTTAAAATCTATTTGGTTGCCACTTGGATTTGCCGCGTTAAATTGTTCTAAAACTGCCTTTGAAGCTTCAGACTACTCAGTGTTATCACAACCCTTGTTCTCAACTGCCCGAAATACCAAGTTCATCCGAAGAAGTTTTTCTTCTTCGCCAAAATTTTGTTGTCCAGGATTTTGTTGTGTACATGACGTCCAATGCATGTATTTCATAAAATATACATATACTGTCTTTCGCACATGGACCAATCACGATTTGTCTGTAGACTCCGTGAGTTTCGGCTCGTCCACGTTCTAATAATGCAACTTCAACCAATTGTAGACGTGGTTTATGAAGTCCTCGTCTAAACCGCGATTTAGACTTAAACCAGGTCTAACCTAGGCTTAATAATTGGCCCTTTAAGTCTAGTTGTCGAAAAAATTGCTATTACGCAAAAGTCGTGATGTCATAAGTTCGTTGCTATAGTAACACCGATGTCAATCCAACCTACGTTTTTGAAAAATTAATTATCTCTTCAGTATATGTGTGAAGTAACTTGCCTGACTAAAGCTCAGACGGTGAAGTACAAATGTATCATCCGTTCAAAGTTGGGATGATGTACTGCCGAAATACCCTACTACCCTAAAAAAAACTACCCTAAAAAAACGTTTAATTAACAATTAGCAATAATACTACTAATAAGACCTTAAACAGTGATAAATGTTTTCTTTACTGGATAAAACTGCGGCAAGCCTGATTGTGAATCTTAATTTTAATGAAAGATGTCTTCAGTAGTACACAATATGGGGCTTTTGGGATATGGGAGACAGCCGTCTTTCACACTTCCACCACCGTATAATTAAGTATAAACCTACCTAAGCGGTAAGATGAGAAGGAGAACGCCCGAATAATAGACCTACAAGTTTTTAAAGTATTGAACGTTAAAAAGCTAAAGGGCCGTTTACACAGGCGAGTTTTTGTGCAATTTTTGTCACACTTTTTATCACATGTGTAAACTAGCGGCGATTTGGGCGCGGTTTGTCATGCGATGTCACAAAATATTCGAACATACAGTAAAAACCCGCAAGTAAGAACCTACATTTTTTAGAGTTAGCCTAAACAGGTTCTTGTTTAAATGGTAGTTAACACATTTAAGGCTATCTAGGTTCTTAAATAGGTTCTTATTTCCGTGTAACAACAAATAAAATCCAGCTACAAGATAAAATGGTAATCAGCCTATTTTTCAGTCATCCCCACCCACCCCTCCCCCCTCAACAACACCTTAGAACATTAACAAAGACATTTACATATTTTGCCTAGCTGCACTAAGAATTAACCGTAACAAAAATTTTGTCCTCTGGTCTTTATAAGTCATTGTTACAAAACTTATATCACTAAATGATGAATTTTGAAAATAAGAACCTGTTTTTCATTTTCTAGGCTAAATAGGTTCTTGTTTATAGGGGGTATAAATGACAAATTTGAGGCTGACAGGTTCTTAATTTTCAGGTTCTCACTTGCGAGTTTTTACTGTATTTGAAACCTGATGCAACTTGGCGGCGATTTTGGGGAAATCATAGCAAATATCCCACCCAAATCGCACAGAAATCGCCGATGGATAGTTTACTTCTGCGAGAAAAGGTACATTGAAAGCGCGACAAAAGTTGTATCAAAAACCGCAATTGTAAACTGACCTTAAAACAACACACAATAGTTCAAAACATTCTGTATCCAAGTTTCAGGTCGTTTTGAATCAGTACAAGTTGGGCGCTTTTACTAAACGAGAATGGGATATTCGGTGAAGTGTACTAGTATCGTTACAAAGCGTGCCGCAATTTTTCTTTGAATTCCTAGTTTTTATACTTTTTATAAAGCTACAAACGGAATTTTGTTTTTCATGAACACACTTTATTGTCTTAATTTGAGGTTTAAAGGCATTCCTTGGGTGGGAACAAATATTAATATTAGTGACGTCAATAAAGACCTAAAAACGTTTTCCTGTGTAAAGATTATTAACGTAATTAAAATGTGTGATATTTTTGTGCACCATCAGGCGTCCAACATCAGGTATCCGCCGTGTATTTTTAGCAGTCTATAGGTTGCTGCTGTTATGTACTACATAATTGTTACCTACTGATTACGGTTCTCAGATCCTAACTCAGAGGTTTTAAATATTTCTATTCACCTCGAGTATGAGAGCTTGGGTTTCACAAGGATGTAACTACATAAGCGTTTATAATAAGTAACAGATCTAAATAAAGGCATATCAATCAAT
Source organism: Cladopsammia gracilis (assembly GCA_022457155.1). Classification (NCBI taxonomy): domain Eukaryota; kingdom Metazoa; phylum Cnidaria; class Anthozoa; order Scleractinia; family Dendrophylliidae; genus Cladopsammia; species Cladopsammia gracilis. Next base: position 183,089 of record JAJGOT010000103.1, on the reverse strand, counting down.
ATCAACTTCTCTGAAATACCAAGAACGTGATACATGTAGTTGCAGGGCAATATTTACTATCCAACGTATTAGAATAAACCTGTAATCGTCAGTTTACTTTGTGGAATAAAGACTAAACGATAATCATGACGTGAAATTGCAAATGAATAGGACGAATACTACAATTTTCGTTTTAATGTGAGATTAAAACCTGCAAAACTCATAGCACATAATTGTTTTATATTAGAATCTGGTCTACCAAATCTGTCAAAAATCCTTCTTATTATTTTAGCAGAAACAGAGCGAAGGCAAACGAAATATCGCCAAAATGTCGGCGACATTTTGCCAAGCCCAAACGAACTTTCGCCTAGCCAAAACGAAATTTCGCCATAACGGCGGCGAAATTTAGCTAGGTCAAACGAAATATCGCACAGGCGAAAATTAAGGCAGACGAAATTTCGCGGCGACGAAGCAAAGCCTGACGAAATATCCCAAGCTACCAAACGTAATCGTAAGCAAAAGCTAGTTCATTTTCGGAACACTCTGAACGCGTGCTTAATGTCACGTCCGGAGGCCAGATAATATTGTGCAGACAGCAAAACAGCAAAATGTTTAATAATAGTCGGGCGAGAGAAATCATCAACTTTGCCTCGAGAATAAATATTGTGTCAGTTCAGAAATCTGTTTACCGACCGCGTAAACTTGCGATGAAAGAGATTCATACCTCCAGTAGTCTTTAATAATAGAAAACACACAAACAGGAGAGAATGAATTCTAAGGTTGTTAGTTCGAAGGTTTTTAATTACGAAAAGTAAATTTTTGTAACACGCGCGCCCTACAAAAAAATTCTAGAGTTTGGCGGTCTTGGAAAGGGAATCAACAAACAATATGAGAACGAAAGTGCGAACTTATGTTTCATTTTAATAGAAAAAACACAAACAAGTGAGAATTAACTCAAGGTTGTTACTGCGCCTTTCAATAACATGCGGAAATTGAAATTGAAATCTCCGCTAACGGTTGCGTTATTCCCTGCCGTCAATCATAATTAATACGAAAGCCAACGGACCGTGTAAAAAAGAAAACACACAAAATGGATCAAAATCTACCAATCATAATGCACGGACGTGACCTTTTGGACTCATTTAAGTGAAGATCTGTTTCCTGAGACGTAAGCTACAGTAAGATGATTGACGGCAGTGTAAAACGCAACCGTTAGTGGAAATTTGAATTTCAAATTCCGCATATGTTATTGAAAGGCGCAGTAAATACGAAAATTATGTTTTGTCAAACGCGCTCTACAAAAAAAAATTCTGCTTCTGTTTTGCTCTATAGAACCAATTTTTTACCAATTTAGTTGTATATTTAGTCGTATTTGGCGATTTAACATCGAAATGAAGTGAACAGAATTTAGTATTTCAGTGGAACAGTGTCCCTAATATACGCTATAGTAATGAATGCTAAGGGGTGAGCCATAAAAGGGATGACTCAAAAGGGCCTCATTAAATATTCCTTACACTGCAGGTAAATCATCGTTGTTAGTGTTGAATATTTAATGAGGTCCTTTTGAATCATCCCTTTTAGCCGCGACCGCTCAGGTGCTCGTTTCTCGAAAGTCCTGATAACTTTTCTGGCCCGGAGCTATATTTTAAAAACAGAATCTACGAAACGGTGGCGTAGCTTTTAATCCGTAAACCAGTCGGACCTGTTTCGTCAACTTATAAGTTAATTGCTTAGCTTTTAAAACCAGCAAAATTCGAATCTATAATGTAAAGGCGTGTATGCGCGTCTGTGAAAGTTGTAATAATTATGTTAGCACGCTAGAAACTGAGAAGAAATGATTTTTGTAAAACAAGAGGTATTTTAAAACACGCGCGTTTGGTAAAGTGTCCTAAATAAGACCCAGTCCAAACGTATACGTTTACGTTCGTAAACGCATATTTTTTTTATGCGTTTAGGCCTACCGTCCACACGTAAACGATGAAAACGGTCACCCTAAACGGATATTTTCGAAAACGCTCTCCAAAGTGGATACTTTCGAAAACGCCGTTTACCCGTTTACGTGTGGACAGCGGAAACGGATATTTTCGTAAATGCTGATGTCACAGCTGTTTATGGCACATGCTCAAGTTATCTAGTGCATGCTCAATGCAGATTTCTAGCGTTTACGTATCGTTTTAGCGTTTATGTGTGGACAGGTGAAAACGAATCGTAAACGATGGCTGGCTTCGTATAAACGTATACGTGTGGACGGAGCCTAAAGTTCATTGTTTATCACACTCATTATAATATGAATGGAGAGTGAAGAATCCGGAGTGAACTTTACAAGTTTATTTATTAGTCTTTTGTTCGCTTTAAACTTGAAATACCTTTTCTGATGCAGCAGTTGTAATTATTATGTTGGCACGCTAGAAACTGAGAAGAAATGATTGTTGTAAAACGAGAAGTATTTTAAAAGACGCGTGTCTGTTAACTTTATCGGTATTCGTGAGTACCTGACTGAGAGAATGTCTCACCTCGGTCTCATTAGTCAAGCGTATTGGCCGTTTTCACACCAGAGACAGACAAATCGTCTGGACGGAAAGTCGTCTCAGACGGACAAGTCGTCTTAGTGTGAAAACGGGACTAACAAAATTTTGGACGTAAAAGTCGTCTGATTTTGTCCGTCGATTTGGCCGTCTATTAAGACGATTTTTCGAGGACGATTTAAACGTCTAGACGGATAAGTCGTCCAAAGTCCGACTTAAATTCACACCAGACGAACAAATGGTTGTATCTCGGTCCCAGTACTCGCTAAGGGGAATGGAACTAGTAAAGGGAGTGATGGCTTATCGGAAAATCAAAATGGCGGATAGAAACCAATTCTAACCAAGCTTGTTATTGCAAGGCCCCCTGCTTTCAAAATCGCCTGTTTGTTCGTTCAGATATGAATAGCAAAGCGCACAAATGACGTCAGTACTCATGTTTGTCTGAGTTTATAATTTATTCTTGTTTATTCTTGCATTTCTGACAATAGAAATTCCTTATTAGGAATCCCCTGAGAGTCACTTTTGCTTTGTTTGTCGGAGTTTTAGTTCTAAATTATATAGATAGCCTGAGCCTAACAGCGTCGCTCTTTGAACAGAAAGCCGATGATAAACTTAACTGAGGTGAAAGGTCGGAAGCACAAGAATAAAATTGACGACCGGGCCTATCTTTTAATTTTAGAAATTCTCAAAAACAGACTCACGCGACCGTTTGCACAGTACATTTAGACCGTACAAAAGTTCACAAAAACAACTTTTTCTCCGTCTAGAATAATTAGTACGACTAATTTCCAAATAAAATACACCTGCTGCTTATAAAAATTGTCCGAGAAACTGATTTGGAAATCAAAATTGCAAAAAATACACAAACATATTTGCATAAGACCACGCGTGTGAAGTATCCAAGTCTTGTTTTGTTTTGTTTACATAAAATCGCTTTTCAACCTATGTAATGAATGAACAAACACATAAAAATGGACAACACAATCTTCTTTCGAAAAAATTAATTCAAATCTCCATAAGTTTGTGTTTAAAAGCAAAACGCGAACCATTAAGAGGCCGAGATGTCTCCGGTGAAAGAAATCAAAACAACTGAATTTAATTGAGCGAGTGTTATAAACAATTCTCCCGAAAACTAGCGAGAACACAAAAAAGTCAATCACAGATTGATATCAACATAAATTCCCATCGAAAAATGTATTTTGTTTTACCTTTAAGTCCATCCACTGCTTGGAAATTGTTTAAATCTCCGCTTCTTCAGTTCTGAAACCCGAAGTGACGAACATCTTCCCGCATTGCTCCCATCCTCGAAGCAAGATTTTATCTCTGAAAGCTCTTCTATTTCCACTATAGCGGCTTCTGAGTATCCCATAATTAGTATCCCTGTCTTGAGTAGCAAACCGCGAAAAATTCAGGAGAATTACGACTTTAATTTAAACGGTTTTCTCCGCTAAAACACAGCAGTGTTTTCCCAGGTGACGTGAAAATTGCAAAGATCCCGGTGTGGCGTCATACGCGCATGTTTTGCGACGGTCTACGCGCCCGCGAGTTAATAGCCCTAAGCGACGGCGGCGGACGACGACAGCGGCGGACACACAACGCGCCCGCGAAACATTCCGCTAGCCATGACCATGAAAAATGACGGCCATGGGTTCTATGGTTCTATGGTTCTCTGGTTCTATGAGTATGGAGCTGCGCAGCCGGGCCTTCGGCCCGGCGAGAGCTCCGCTATAAATAGTAATTGTGCGCTTCGCTATTTACGATGACCAACACAAGGTGAGTTGTCTGTCTAGAATTTACATTACACGGACAAATCGTCGGACGACTTGTCCGTCCAGACGATTTGTCCGTCTTCTAGTGTGAAATGGGCCATTGTTTAGTTGTTTACGAAATATCCCGAGCTACCACAAAAAAATAAAAATAAAACGCCCTCTCGCCCGACTACAGACCTTCAGTATTCATGTTTAAAATGACAAAATATTACCCTTGTTATGGGCACGTCAAAAACTGAAAAATAATGAAGTATGACTAGAATTACATAAAGGCAAAAAGATAAAACTGAAAGTGGGATGAACACAATGTTGTCTATGTGTAGTTTCTTGACTCTCCTGGATCCTGAAAGCCACACTTTGGCCTGTTTTAATTCATAGTGCCCTGTAACCTAAAATAATCCAAGGGCTAACCGACGAATGGAGGCTGAAAATCTGCCTTAATCGAACCCAATCGCTCCAAAACTTCACTCGAGTGTAGATCGAAGACGAAACGTTTCCAACAAAATTGAAATAAAGCTATCGATTAAAAAGAGGGCAACTGAAAGAATAAAATAGAAAGCTCTACAGTTATGACTATTGTGGGGTATTCTACATTTGTAACTTGAAGAAAGAAATGGGACTGGCCGCTGCTTCTCTTCTCCTGCTGGGGTGTGTAACTCTGACAGAGCTTTTCGGTGAACTAACTGGACATCAACGGCTGTAAACCGTGTCGTGTTAAAACTAATAGACCTTTTCATGGTTTTTGGCGCCATCTTGGTCGGGGGGCAAACATGGCTACAATTACAGTAAATTAATTGGATTTTGGCGGACTTCGAGCATCTGTAACTCCGTTCAATGTTTTCGGATCTTGACTAAGAATACATCTTTTAAAATATATTTTTGATGAGCTTCTTTTCGTTAAATATAGTGAACAAAACCAAATTATTACAGCCGCAAACAAAATTTGAAAACTTCGCATAAACCCTTGTAATCAAAACTGCAAATTTGCCGCGAAATTACAAGTGACATGAGAATTAAAAAGATTTCTAATTCAGTTTACACAAACGTTGTAGCGTTTGTAATGATCTAATTTTCGATCAGTTTAATAACATAGATAAGATGCACCTTTAAATTTTGGAAGCCCGTCGATGCATTTACTGTAATTGTAGCTATGTTTGCCCCCCAACCAAGATGGCGCCTAAAACCGTGAAAAGTCTATTGAATATTATCAGCATTAAAGTCATTAACATTTGAGCCTATAATGATTGCCATTATAAATGCAAATTTTACTATATTTTTCTTTTGCCAACAAATTCAGAAGGGAGCGTCTGTAGAGTCCGTAGTGTCTTGTTTTGTTTAGTATCAACATTTAGCTAATGCGTTTTGAGAAAAAGGAAAAAAAAGACCTTTTTTTCTGGCTGCCTAACTGACCATTCTAAAATCCTCGCAAAACTCGAGCGAAAATGGCATGACAACTTTGACTGAAGTTGCATGTGACTTAATTTCGTCTGTATCACGTGCACGTTTATCAACATTTTATTGAACTAGCTTGCTCGGTCCGTGTTTGTAAAAAAAAAAAATATCAGTCTTGTTATTGTCTTTTATGCTGGCAGTTGCTTTAGCCCCCGTCTCTGGCACTGAACAAGTTAGTCGATAACATCTGTGTATATCTCTCAGGATTTTGTTCAATTTTTAATATCGTTAAGATTTGTGATTTGATGATTTACATACCAACTGTAAACGAAAAAGAAGTGATCTCGATGAATCGTGTTAATGAATCTGAAATCATATGTTAAAAAGAAAACCGTTTTTGTAAAGTAGAACCCTTTTCCTACGAAATTGCTTTTCCGTTGGCACTGAACTGAATGTCATTACCGTGAAACCGATAATTGACTTAGCATTATCACTAGAATGACATGAAAGCCAAACAGATAAAAACTGAAAGTGGAACAAAAACAAAAAGCCTTGCAATTATATAATAATGACTTTTGTTACAAGGTACCTCACATTTGTCAGACGTCCAACAAATTAATGTTTTGACCGAAAAATTATTATGGTGAATAAAATGTGTACGAAACGTCAATATGCCAACGGGTGACCACTATATATCTTCCGCTTTATTGTAAATTAACCAAGTCTGATTGGGAACGGTTCAGTTCACGGTTCCAAGTATGGCAGGCTGTTGTTTCTCCGTGTCAGTATTATTGCTGGCCTGTGTTGTTTGGGGCGTTTGACTGAATTGCATTGCTACTACACATCAAGGTAACAAACATTTTTAACTTATATACACAAAACCTAGCTCTACTTGGTATGTTATTTTTTTTTTCATGATGCTTTAAAAAACGTAATGGTCAAATTAAATTCGGTCGATGTTTTAACTGAGAGAATAAAAGTATTATTTATTGATGAACCTGAGCCCGTTCAAGAAAAAAAAAACTCTCTTTGTCGGTGACATATGTTGCCATGTTACAAATGCGAACCGAATTCATTTAAAAAGTTTAAAAACGAGAGCGTATTACGATTTTTTTACATCAACTCGATGCACATCATCTTGACTTGCGTTCTTTCTCTCTAGCCTCGTACCGCGTTCTTACTTGAATAGGAATAAAAAAAAAACAATAGTTTTTAATAATTTCAAGAAAGAAGATAACAGTGCACGAACATATTTTAATAAATTGCGTTTTTCAGAGCTAATAATTTTCAAAAAAAAGTGGTTTTTTTTGTTTGTATAGTAGGAACCTTTTAATGGTTGTCCAACTGGTTAACAATTCAGTAGAACCTAGATTTAACGAACCTCTATATAACGAAGTCCTCGGTATAACGAACGATATTCTCCAGCCTGGCAAAATTACAAGTAAAATGTATGGAACAGACCCTCGATAAAACGAAATCCTCGTTATAATGAAGACAATCCGGCAGCCCAAACGTAAAATCTACCCCGAAATAACGAATAAAAGTCAACGAGCGGCAAAAGATGAATGCGGAACAGACCAACAGAAAGAAACAATACTTATAAAAATCACACTTAGGCAAAGGGGGATCTTATAAGCATGACCAGATGAGCGTGTGGAAGAATATGCAACTGGCTGAAGTTCAGATTATCTACATACGCTAAATTATTTCTGAATTTGTAAAGTAAATACAAGCGGCCAACTGTTCTACGAGTTTAGAAAATCTTCCAGCCCAGGTCATTCAGTATGTCAGCCACACTGTCCTGACGATTGTAACGCGAAAGGACCCATCGAGTTGCCCTCCTCTGGACCATTTCCACTTGCGCGATGGTCTTGGCTGTGTAATAATTCCATACAGAAGAGCAGTATTCAACTGTATGCAGGACAAGAGCTTTGCATGTCTTAAATCATTAAGTATACCTCGATATAACGAATATTTTGGATGTTTTTTCCGCAAATTAGTTATAACGAGGTTTTCGATATAACGAACCCTCGATATAACGAACCAATTTCCCCAGTCCCTTGGCACTTCGTTAAATCGATCTTCCACTGTATTTGCAAAACTTTTCTGGAAAAATATAAAGACAACATTAGTAGACACACCCCTCCGTCAAAAACCTTGTCTATGCAGCCCACGTTTGCTGATGTGCTATCCTGCGTCAAAAAGCTATATAATAATAAACATTTTACGTAATTATTATAAAAACGCCTTTTTGAACTAAAAATAAATGTCCGCGCCTTACTGGAATAATATTATTTCTTTTTTCTTTTGTTTCCAAGCGATAAGTAGATCTTGCTTTGGCCAAACTTGAACTTGAACTTGAACTTGAACTTGAAATACAAACAAAAATAAGCCAGCATTTTTTTTTCATACGGCAGGATCTGGTAGTAAAGAAAAAACTTCCATCAGCCGATGACTGCATGTTAGGCTCTAATAAATTGCTTGTGCTATCGTCACCAGTAAATACTAGGATTAAAGTCCTTCGAGCAGATATTTTCTCCATCGAACGAATTGTTTTGTTGGCAAAGAGCATTTGCATTATGTGTATTACATTTATCATGAGCGAGGTCTAAAAAGAACGTACTGATGCTAATTGCTGCACTTATTCTTTTTTCACTGCCGTTAAAATTATGCCGCTTTTCAGAGCTCTCTGTCATAACTTACAAAGGGTTCCTATGAATAATATATCTAGGTAGCTTTTCAATTAAAAACCACTTATGTATTTCCTTCGGACAGAAAAATATATCAAATTTCCTGTGATTTTGTGCGGTCAATTTGATATGTTTTAGTATTATAGATAAACTAATTTTTAACTTGGCATCGTGGAGAAACTGTTATAGGCTAATAAGCTAAAGGAAACTTACCCAAGATATAATATTTATTTCGATAGCACATTCAATGAATATGGTATATTAAGCGAAATTGATGGTGGGCGTAACAGGTGAATTTTGGCCAATTTGCATTTAAACATTCCAAGTTATTAGCAATTAGTGTCTTCAAAAAGGAAGTCGAAGTGCTAACAATGCTTCATGTTAGAGTAGGCTTGAGGTTTGTAGCTAACCAAAAGTTGACATTACAATATTGTGGTAAGTCTTGTAGTTCCAATTTTAGTAGTATACCATGTCGGTTTGCATAATCAATAATTCTATCAAATCTTCATTCTTATAACCACGAGTTTATATCATCACCTCTTCATCTAAAGTAGCCAAATCTAAACAAACCAACAACAGTCATGACACAATATTCAGACAATGGGTCATTCCGTTTACATCGGACCTCAGTAAGGTTGATAATCGGAATCGGTTAACACGATCGACAGATTGTCTTAGAACACACACTAACTTTAATAATCCACGGAATAAATAAAGTCAAATACAGTTTAATCTATCTTTAAGAAAATATTTAATCGAATACCATAATTGCCTAAAAATTAATTTTTTTACTCGCTAGTAAGAGGAGTCTGTGCGCTATTTGCTGTGATCGGAGAGAATATAGCGAGTATATACCCAATACTCGCTTGAAACTTTAATACACATCATGTCTTTATTGAAATGCGTGTCATGAATTCAGACAATAAATGCAAAATTTACACTTTTTCATTTTGATATTATTGTGGTTTATGAACAGATAAAAATATAAAATAAACTTTTTAAGATAAAATAGAACTAATGTACTAAAATGTATAATTGAATGAAAATATATGTTTTTGGGACTTCCAAGGGAAGTTTCAATAAACAATCAGCCATTTTAATGCAAATTGTAGTTCGTCATTTGAACGAAGTGCCAAGGCAGGAACAAATGGGAAGAACGAATATCCAACAGCAAAAAGGAAATATGTCGAAAAGTAGATAACTTGCATTCAAATCTTCACAGTTCTAAGGTCTGAGTCCTTGCTATCCTCTTGTCATTTTTACGACGCTACTGATCCCATCGAATTGGCGAGAAAACGAGGGATGTACAAAACACGTTTCTACTAAATATCCTTTGTTGGTAACCCGCTTGATGCCAGCTTGAATGTACTGTGGTCCATATAGGTGCCGGTATATAGCTGCAATGGAAAGAATTAACATAACTAGTTTTCTAATATTTCTAAGAATGTTTGCCATGCCAATCGCTGATGCATGAAGAAAGATTTGCCAATACAGGTTTAAACAATACATCGCTTTCAGTGATCTTTAATAAGTACAAAGTCACAACTGGTGAAAATTGCAGTTTAGACATTTATGTCCCTGAAGCATATAGTTAAGTTATGTTTTCCTTACAAAAGTGTGTGTGTAAGAATGAGAGATAAAAGTATTTATTATATAACGGGAACCGCGTTGAACTGAATAAAATTACAAAAAGAAAAAGCTCGAGATATTACAAAATATGATAGCGTCCGATTGAAATTTGTTCAGATGGTCTACATTATTACCATATTACTAGTGGTTTCATATTGGAAGTGAAGTGAGTAGTTGATATTAGCCACTTTTGAGACAGTCCAAATTTCTCCCCAGTTTTCACACAATTCATTTCCTGCTGATTCAAGCAATTAACAAAGAATTTTTCACCAGCTAAATTCAGCAGAATCATCACAATTCTGTTAGATTGAGCAGATTTGAAGAAATTATCAACTGTGTGAAAAATGGCGGAACTCGACGAATTTTTGAGGATTTTTTGGAATTCTTGTGAACTGCTTAAACTGGAGGGAAATTTGGACTGTCTCAAAAGTGGCTAATATCAACTACTAACTGCTAAAAATGACCACAAAAAAATAATTTGAAATTAGGCACTTTCCAAAATTTCACGCTCATTTGGGGAGAATATTTCCCACAGTCTCCAATGCCCCAAAGCCAGCGTGTCAATTCCATTTCCCAGAATCACTCTTTTGTCATCTTCCGCACTCAGCGCAATTTTGGTCATGTTTTCCGTGAATAAATGGTGCCCCCTGCTGCGGAAGATACTTTGTTTTCTCCACTGTGTTTCTTTTTTCTTCAAACATTTCACGAAGTTTGCATGCCTCAAACTTTTGGCGATCATGCATTTTTTCACTCCTTTTGCCTTTTGTTTCTCAGTGGTTTCTGCATTCTCCTCAATCAGGAAAGAATACAGTTTCGGTTTCAGGGCGACAAATTCTGTCAGAATGGCACCCCCGCATTCATCTTTCATCAGCCCAATCTTTTTCTTGTTTTCTTTCACAATTGGCATTCCAATCAACACAGCTGGGTGATTTTCTGGGAAATCATTTGTGTCAAACCACTTTGGTACATCTGCGGCAATATCAGCGAAGAAATCTGCCGTTTCAATCTCCAACACCAAAGAATCTGTGTCGGTATACAGGACAGAACATTTTTCCCACTTTTTCTTCACATACCCATAATGGAAATCATACATCAAAGTTTTGGAGAGATCCAAGATTGACATCCCAGCGAAGATGGGTTTATTCATGACCACTCGCGTTTTCCTCATCTTGACCGCAATCAGAAATTCATCAAAAATCTTCACGTCTGCGAAGTTGGGCTTGTTAATCAACTTTTCTGCCCTTTCAACATCTTTCACCAGTTCAATCGAAACTCGTTTTCTCAAGTTTTCCATGGTTTTCCCAAACACGGAGTTGTTCATCAGTTTGAAGAACTCTTTTTCAAATGCATTTTTTGCTTTTGCTCTCAGGGCTGTGTTTTTGTCAATGTAACATTTCATGAAAGGTTCCTCTTTGAATGAAATTCCTCGCTTGATGGCTTTCAGTTTCATTCCCAGGGAAAGATAGAGTTGCAGGTTTTTTCCATGCAAAACCATGCCTTCTTTGTCCCTCAGATTTTGCGTCAACTTTTCCACTCCACCCAGCTTCAAACTTTCTGGAGCCAGGGGAAAATCATTATGGTCGTCATGCAGTTCTTTAGGATAAATGAGATCAACTTCAAGAATACAACCTTGACCTTCAGCATTCACAAAGTTTTCCCAGTTTTGCAAATCTTCCTCGCTCATCCATTGGAATTCTCCAACTGGAAGAGGCTGTGACATTGCCCACCCATAAAGGTTGTTTGCATCCAAATAAACCAGAAAACGACAAGCTTCATCGGGGTTGAAATTCTTCATATATTGGTTGTTTGCTTTCGCAAATCGCTTGAATGTATTTGCGTTTCCCCCTCTGATTCCTTTTTCAATCATCAGTAACATATCCACATCTTCCAGAAGTTCCAATTTCACTCCGGTCATTTTCAACATTGCGTCCCAAGCCATTCCGGGGGCAGTGAAGAAGTGAGCTGGATCCAGTTCATAGTTTTCTTCGCAAAGTTTCCTGAAACTTTCCATGACATCGGCAAGCAGCAACACATCCGTTTTCAAATAAAGATCGTGATATTCTCCCATGTTTTTCACTTCAAATTCTTCCCAGACTTTCTGGGCGTGTTGAAAATCTTTTTTCTTCACTTTCTCCTGATTTAATCGGGAGAAAAAAAGCGGCTTTCTTTGGTAGTTTTTTCTCAAACTTATCAAACCCATCCATGAATTCATAGGGATAAACTCCTTTTCGGCGCATCAACTCGCTGCGTTCTCCAAAAAATCTGGTGGTTTCTTTCAGTTCTTCTTTGGGGAGATTCTTCACCAGCGATTCCAATCCCATCAGCGTGAATTTGAAGGAATCCAGAAATCGAATTTCATGTTTTACGGAAAATTCTCTCCATTTCCCCTCTTCTACCTCTCTTCGTTCTTTTTTCAACTCAAACTTCAGGGAGAAGGAAATATATTTCTCCTCGTTGTTGGGGATGCATGTCACGCTCAAAACTTCATCCATTGTTCCCAAAGCTCGCACAAAAAGATGAGCGTCATAATTTTGTAGATTGTGAAAAAACACAGGGGTGAATTTTGGCCTTTGAAACTTGAGGTTGCAAGATCTGTGCGCTGCTCCCCTGAATTTTCCGGAGAAATGGCAGTGATCTCTGACTTTGGACAGGTCTTCTTCTCCGAATTCTTCTCGGCACAACCAGCATACCGTGGCTTCTCGAAATGATTTCCATTCTTGGCTGGTCATGGGGGACATTTCCTTTTTCGGCAAACTTAGGTGAGCTTGCCTCACATGGGAAATCAATTCCCGAATGAAATCTTTGGGGAGTTCTTCGTTTTCATCTTTTGCTCTTTTCAACACGGGTTCCATTTGCAAAAATGGGGAAACGAGATGAAACGCAAATCCACAGGGAATATGCTCGTGAGTTTTTTGAGTTTTCCCTAAAGGTTTCAGAATAGATTCAAAATCCGCATAACCCACCACAGGCACATGCAGCATTTTCCCATAGTTTTGGAAAGAGCATTCGCCTCCTAAAACTTCAATCCTTGCCGCCTCAAAGTCTCCGCAAATGGCTTTATGTTTCTTCAAACTTTCCACGCTGGGAAATGAATTGAGGCATCTTTTGCAGAAAAATCTTTCATGCCCATGGCGTGAAACTTGAGAGGATGCCAGGCGAGAGAAATTCTTCACCAGGCAATAGTGCGTTTTGAATTCCTCTGTCAGCAGAATCAAATCCACGTGAAATGCCTTTTCTTCCTCGGTAATCCTCAGGGGAAAAACAGATCCATTCCAGCCAAAAACATTCACTGAGATTGTCGGATTTCTTGCTTCAAAAAACTTGATTTTGTCCACGGCCATGGGGAATTCGCAACCATCCCAATTCATGTCTTCCGCTTGTTTTCGCAAATCCGGTGTGATTCTTTCTGGGTGGACTTCAACCATATTTGCGGCTCTGCCCAAGCACCATTTGAAGCACATGTTATCTTCATTTTGCATGTTGATCACGGCTTTCTTGTTCGCCAAGTCTGGGGGCAAAGCAATCCAAGAAGACCCTCGCAGTGGGTTCCAGCGCACAAAATGAATTTCTAAACGCAAAACTTTTTCAAACATCCAATTACTTCCCCTGCGATTGAAGTTTTCCAAATTTTCAATTATTTCTCTTTCCATTTCATCCACAATCTCCGGGTTGTTTCCCAGATTCTTTTTCTGCCGGGAATGGAAAAATGGATCATCAATTATTTCCTCTCCAGAAGCCAAACTGGTTTGGGACATTTCGGTATTCAGAACACATTTCACTTTTGTTTGTGGATTTTCTCGCAGGAGTCTGAGAATATGCCATCTTGCTTTCCGGAAAAAATCTTGGGGAGTTGGGGAATCATCTCCTTGAATAACAAATTGTTTCGCGAATCCTTTCAAAGCGGATTTTCCTTCTTCCACGACCAACCTTTGTTTCCACAATTCAGCGATTTGCTTTTTCAATCTTTCCACCGCGGGATTGGCTCTTCTCCGAATATCAACATCATCCACATTTTCCAACCAATTCAGCCAATCCGAAACCGTTCCTGTGTTTTCTTCAATCACTCTGGGAATGGCTCTGGAAGGAAAAATTCTTCTTTCCGGAATCAAAATAGGCACAAGAATTTCTGGATTTTCGGCATTTAGAGGGTTGGCTCGTCTTTTCCGAGTTCTCAAACGAGTTGCTTTGTTCATTTTGGGCTGATCTAATCCTCCTCCCCAAAGATTCTCAGTTAAAAACTTCACCAGTTCATCTTTTTTCAATCGCGACCAACCTCGCAAATTTGTCGATCGCGCAAAGGATTGCCATGCAGCTAAAGACATTTTTAATGGAGACAAAAATCTTTTTTCCCCATTTAAAATGAAGTTTTCAATTCAGGAAGAAGGACAAGAAAAACAAATTTTTTTCACATTCAAAGAAGCATCAGAAAAAACTGGTCTTCCCTCCAAAACGATTTTGCGAGTTCTCAAATCGGGCAAAAGCAAATACACCAGAAGAACCGACCAAAAAGTGTTCTGGATTCGGGAGGAAGAAGACTCACCATTCATCCAGATTGATGGGGAAGACTTTTTCACCGCAGAGGAAATTCGGGATCGATTTGGGTTATCGCGCACAGTTTTTTTCAATCAACTCTGCAGGAAAAAAACTCATTTTCTGGATTCTCAGGAAAAATCGCACGAAGTCACTTGGGTTTCTCCCAGACTGGAGAAATTCCTGAATCTCATGAGAGTGAAGGCTGCGGATGAAAAATTTATGTGTTCTCGAGCGAGAAAAGGAATGCCCAAAGTTTACACCGATATTAATGCTGCTATGAACACATGCGTTGAAGATTTTCAAGCCACGTTTTGAATTTTTTCTCCATTGGAGAAAAAAATGTCAAGTGAAAAGAAATCCACTCCTCAGCAAGAGGCAGAAAAAATTCAAGAAGATTTGATCTGGGAAAAAGCGTGTGACGTAGAAAGAAACTTCCAAAAAGCGGTTGACATGGCCACTGGTTTTCTCCCAGTCGGACTGGAAGAGGATCGCAAGTTCATGGAAAAATGGATTTTTCACGATTTAATTTATTTTTTATCTCCTCCCAAAAAATGAATCCCGAGAAAATATCTATCCCCGACTGCTCACTCGGAGACCCCGTGAAAAAATCTTCTGGAAAAATTAATTTCTGCCTTCTCCCCTGCCTCCACATGGACTCACGGTTCAAAGTGAAACTCCAAACCAAATTCAAGATTTTCGCTCATCAAGGTGACTCGTTTTCTCTGGGAATCACTCTTCCGGAAGAAAACATCGAATTTTTCAAAGATTTGGAAAAACATCTCAACTCTGCTGCGATGAAAAAGAAGCAGGCAATCAAAGAGATTTCCCCGTCTTTTGCTCGATTTCAGGAGGGAGATTTCACTCTCGTGAAAATCGACAAATCTGAGCAGGAAAAGATTTATGCCAAGATTTATCCCTCCAAACTCAAGCACACGGATTTTTCCTGCAGATTTTGGGAATTGTGCGACGATGGGAAGAAAAAACCAATCCTGAGGCAAAAAGAACTCATTGGCGTTCCTCTCCGGGGGCAAGTTGTGTTTTCAATCAAACACCTTTTCTGCGGAAATCTGAAAGCCATCACATGCATCGTGGACGAAGTTTTGGTGGAGGAAAAGGTGGAAGCTGCCTCGGAATTCGATGAGTTTGAGGACAAGAATGAGGATGAAGATTGAAGTTGGATCTCGCTGAGATCAGGGAGAAAATCTTTTCCAGAATTCAATTCTGGAAAAGGCAGAACTTTTTTTCAGATTGTTGCAGATCCGCAGAATTTGCAATGAGTTGATTCAGTCATCATTTTCTCAAACAATTCAGTTTGTTTTTTCATATCTGCGGCAATCTCTTCAACCCACTTTTCCAAATTCACATAGCTTTCCATCAGCAGGTCAATGGAATCAATTTCGTCGTCACTTTCACTCAGTTTTTTTCTTTTCGCATTTGAATTTGAAGGCATTTTCTTTCCAATCATTTTTTTCCTCAGGGGAAATTTTCAAAATCCATTCAGGGGAAATTTTCCACTCCGGAAAATGAAAATGAATCCCCTCCGGAAAATGCATTTTGAATTTCAAAACCCCTCCGGAAAAAATGGATTTTTCTGGAGCAGAAAACGCCTTCCGGAAAAAATGGATTTTTCTGGAGCAGAAATCTATTCCAGAAAAAATGGATTTTTCTGGAGCAGATATCTATTCCAGAAAAAATGGATTTTTCTGGAGCAGAAAATGCCTTCCAGAAAAAATGGATTTTTCTGGAGCAGAAAATGCCTTCCAGAAAAAATGGATTTTTCTGGAGCAGAAAATGCCTTCCAGAAAAAATGGATTTTTCTGGAGCAGAAAATGCCTTCCAGAAAAAATGGATTTTTCTGGAGCAGAAAATGCCTTCCAGAAAAAATGGATTTTTCTGGAGCAGATATCTATTCCAGAAAAATGTATTTAAATTCTGGAAAAAATATCTGTTCCAGAAAAACGAATTTAAATTCTGGAGCAGATATCTGTTCCAGAAAAATGAATTTAAATTCTGGAGCAGTGATTTTTCTGGAGCAGATATCTGTTCCAGAAAAATGAATTTGAATTCTGGAAAAAATATCTGTTCCAGAAAAACGAATTTAAATTCTGGAAAAAATATCTGCTCCAGAAAAATGAATTTGAATTTAAATTCTGGAAAAAATATCTGCTCCAGAAAAACGAATTTAAATTTAAATTCTGGAGCAGATATCTGTTCCAGAAAAATGAATTTGAATTTAAATTCTGGAGCAGATATCTGTTCCAGAAAAATGAATTTGAATTTAAATTCTGGAGCAGATATCTGTTCCAGAAAAATGAATTTGAATTCTGGAAAAAATATCTGCTCCAGAAAAATGAATTTGACCTCCTGAATTCGCCGGAGCATTCCTCCCATATTATTTGGAGGAAAATTTTTTTCCAAATTTTTTTTTTCCAAATTAATATATGAAGGGATGTCCGGGGGAATGAAAAATCTCCCCAAACGGATTTTGTGATGAAAAATCACCCCCCAAAACGGATTTTGGGATGAAAATCCTCCGGGGATTGAAAATCTCTCCGGGGTTTGAAAATCTTCCGCTGAAAATCAGCGGAAAATTCAAAGCCAAGAAATTTTTCTGCCCATGTCAGCTAAAACTCAGTTAACTAAATTGGAGAAATGATTGGATAAAATTGAGTTTTATCCAGATAAAATGGGATTTTAAATGTGTTATTTCCCCTTTTCTCAGCATAAAAACTGTTGAATTTTGGAATCCCTCCGGAAAATGAAAATGAAAATGCCTCCGGAAAATGAAAATGAAAATGCCTCCGGAAAATGAAAACCCCCAGAATTTGAGTTTGACATTCCTCCGGAAAATGAAAATGAAATCCCTCCGGAAAATGAAAATGAAAATGCCTCCGGAAAAATGGATTTTTCTGGAGCAGAAAATGCCTTCGGAAAATGAAAATGCCTCCGGAAAATGAAAACCCCTCCAGAATTTGAATTGAAATCCCTCCGGAAAATGAAAATGAAATCCTCCGGAAACTGATTTTGGAATGAAATTTCCTCCGGAGCATTCCTCCCATATTATTTGGAGGAAAATTTTTTTCCAAATTTTTTTTCCAGATTTAATAAATGAAGGGATGTCCGGGGGAATGAAAAATCTCCCCCCAAAAAAAAAGATTTCAGAACGAAAAAACGCCCATAGAAATGAATTTGGGATGAAAAATCTCCCTGAAAACGGATTTTGAGATGAAAATCTCTCCGGGGATGAAAATCTTTCGCTGAAAATCAGCGGAAAATGGCAATTCAAGAAAACTTTCTGCCCATGTCAGCTAAAACTCAGTTAACTAAATTGGAGAAATGATTGGCTAAAATTGAGCTTTATCCAGATAAAATGGGATTTTAATTTTTTATTTCCTTTTTTTCTCCGCATAAAAAATGTCGAAATCACCAACGCATTTTTCAATCTCCGATGGGAAAAAAACCAAAAATTTCACTTCCATCAATTCAGCGGCAAAAGAATATGGAATCTCAAATTGCGCAATCACAAATGCATTGAAAAAGAACAACTCAACCATCACCCGGAGGTCGGACAAGAAAAAATTCTTCCTCGGTGAACCAAAAGCGGAAGATTCACAACTTTCTTGCGAAATCGATTTTTCTTCACTCCCAATGGATGAGGAATGGTTTGAAAAATTCAAGATCGCTGTTTCATCTTTTGATGAACTTTGTCGAATGATTACCAATAAATTATTCGCGGATGAAGATATAGAATTGGACTGGAAGAAAAAAGAATTGAAATACAATGGTGAAACCGTTTGTTTCATCAAAATCATTTCCATCATCTGCAGAGTGGCTTTTCAGGTGAACAAAGAGAAAGCCCTTGAAGAATTGGCGATGAAGCTGGGAAAAAAAGATTTTCAACCCCTGAAACGATTGCCATTTGTCTCATCTTTGAGGAAAAATGAAAGAACATTTCACGTTGACATATTCAATAAAATCAGGAAATTCAAATAAATTTTCCCCTGATTTCTTGCATGATTTTTCATTTCCGGGAAATGAAAATTCAACCCTCAAATTTTTTCTCCCATTCAGCTTCAAACTTTTCCAAATCCAACCCCAAATCAATCACAATCCCATCAATCGCTTCCATTGAAAACAAAAATTCAGCTCGATCAAAATTTCCTCCCCGCAAAGCGAAGCGCAAATCACTCAATGTTTTTTCATAGGTGGTGAAAGCGAATTTCGCCATCTCAATTTTGCTTTTCAGATTCTTCATTTCATTCGCTGTTTTCAAAACTAATCCCGCTCCTGAAATCACTCCCAAAACGATTGGGTTCATTGTTGCTGCCCCAGCAATCGTCCCGATTGCAACCAGGCCGGAAGAGGTCAAATTTATGAGCAGATTCATTTTCTTGAATCGACCATGCGCTCGTTTCAGACACCAAAATCTTTTGTGATAAAATCGGAAGAGTTTTTTGATCTCTTCCAGTTCTTCTTCCCGAATTGCGGGGTGGATGTGATTGAAAGCAAAAATGCTTTGTTTTCGCGTGGGTTTCGCTCGGCTCGCCACTCCGTGGCTCCCTTCGGTCGCTTCTCTCGCTCTCATTTTCTAGATAATTTCAAAAAGAAATGTGACTTGGGCAGTCCCAATATTCAATGATCGATCATGTATTCTTGCTGAAAATAATTCTCCTTCCTTATAAACAACATTTGAAAAAGAAAATAATTGAATTCTATTATCTCTGCTAACCCTCGTTCCACTTTGTGATTCTTTATCTGGGAGATATAAAGTCAGTTGTGGAAAAGAAGATGTTTTCGATAAAATTTGGGCATATGCTTTAATTAATTTGCATCGGATGGGGATGACTATATCATTGAAAAAATTATCAAAAAGTATATTTATGGCGTCTCCAGATGATTTTCTAAATCTTCCAATCAGCATGAAATTGTTCTTCAAATTTGAATTGAGCAATTTGTGGCCATTCAAATCCAAGTCAGCCTCCATGACCATTTTCCCGCCCTCAAAAACGAAAGGGGAATCGAAGACGCTGCTTTCAACATCAGGTTGAGAACCAGCAACTCCATATATGATCAGCTTTGCGTTTCCTTTTTCAGCTGACTCGGCAGTTCCCCGCCATTTCAGATCCAGGAAAATAAATTCAGGTGGGGAAATCCTCCATTTGTGCATGTGGATGATGGATCTGGAATACCCCGAAAACTTCTTTGTTGATTGTTGATTGATATTCAGACTGGCGCTCACAACGTCGACACTCACGCCATCCATTGACGCGGGGAAGAATTCAATGCAAATCGTGTATTCTCCCTCTGGGAGTTTGAACATATTGAATCCAAGTCTCCCAGAGTATTCATTGAAAAGGTCTTTTGTGATTTCCAAGTCATAGGCCTTCTTGTTGAAATGATGCGGCGAATCTGGAAAATCACTTATCCCAGTCACTGTCATATGATGTTCAGAGCTGGATTCATCCACATCTTCCATCAGATAGCGGAATGCGTCCTTTGGGTGAGAGGTTGACGTGATATGCGATTCATTTACGTATTTTTTGATCTTCTCTTCTAATTCCATCGTGTGGGCTACCACACCTCCTATCGCATTATCCACATAAGATTTTGACGTGGGTTGTCGCTTCAGAGTTGGCGTTGCAATATTGTTGATTTGTTGCGAGTTCATATCCAGGTTTCCAGTCATTGTTCCACCTTCCAACGAAAGCTTTTTCGCGGATTGGGCATCCACATATCGCATATTTGCGCCCTGATCGGCAACTTCGGGATCTTTCACGTTAAAAATGGTGTGATTTCCCATATCCAAAGCCGTCTCCATTGGAAACGTCTCTTTGCGGCTGAGAAAGATATTTTTGGTGTCATTATAAGAAACCAGGTTGTTGTATGCGGCTCCCAAATCATGCCATGTTTGTTGTTTTGAGTTTTTCACGTTGAAAAGTTCTTTTAAATCAATATCCTTCGTGACTTCATGAGTTGGTTCAGGAGCATTGGGGTGGAATTTTTTCAGAGTGACCATATTCACCGCTGACAAATCCTGGTTTTCATCAGTGTCCAGATTGACGATCAATTTGCGATTCATTTCTATTTCCCCGGGGTTGATGAGTTTTTGTCCCCTGAGATCAAGATCCCCAGTCATATGGGAAGACCCATCCACCTGGAGAGAATCTGCCCGCAATTGCGTTGCAAGCGTGTCAACTTGGTGCTTTGTGATTGCATCCGAATTCCCCGTTCCTTCAGCGATATTGGTCAGGCGTTTCCTTTGCAGGTCGAAGTCCCCTGCTGGCGTCAGCTTGAAACCAACTCCTGGCAATCCATCTTTTCCATCTCGTCCTTTTCCTCCCTGGAAGTTGCTTGTTTCAGACAGCAATCCATTTGAATAACTCATTTTAAATGCTTTCATCAAAGTTTTTGGCAATGAATTTCCTCGGCTTATCCACATACAGGAAAGAGAACGGATCATGCGTTGCTTTCCGATAATCTTCTTTGCTGACATTGTTCTCCCTGCAGATCGCCGTAATTTCTTTGTTGCTTGGGAATTCGAAGATGCAAAAATGCGAGCAATTCAGGCGGATATCTTTTGGTGTTCCGAAATAACTTTGCGAAAGATAAATCACAGAACATTTCTTGTGCCTGCCCTGAATGAAATAATCAATCAATGGCTTTTGTTTTTTTTCGGAAACAAAATCATCGAAAACAACCAGCTTTTGATTCTCCCCTGACAATTCAGAAACTGGGGTGATTTCATCCGGGGATGCTTCCACAACGTCATACCCAGCTTCTTTGCTGATTGGGCGAAACGTTTTCAGCAGATGCTGATATTTGGTTTGGTCAAGATTTTTCGCATAGAGGAAGATTTTATCGTAGAAGAGCAGGCGAAAAATCATATCCAGGAGAACATTTGTTTTCCCCGATCCTGAAGGGCCACAGATCAACATTCTGAAAGTTCGATCCGGCATGAACGGGTGAAGTTGTTTGAAATTCGTGATTGGATCCTGACAATCATAATTTGGAATCTTCATTTTATTAATGAACATGGCGTTCTTCATCTTGTTCTTCATCCAAATTCATGTTTCTGGGATATAAAATGAGTTTATTGAAATGGCAAGAAATGGCTAAAAGCAAATCTGCTTTGGGGAAAAAAATCAACTTTGTTCACAATGCTATCACCCAGAAAAAGTTGGGTGAAGAGACAAGTCAAATCGGACTTGAAAAAATGTTCAAACCAGTCACATCGAAACTGGATGAGGTGATTGAGTCGAATTTGGGGCCACTCCCGAAAATCCGGAAAAAGAAAAAAGCCAAACCAGCGGAGATTGATTATCTCCCCGAAGTCGATCCATTTGAAGATATGGATGTCGAAGGTCTGTTTGATGAAGGTGCAGCTGCGCCGCCGCAAGCAGAAAAACAAATCCGCCCACCTCCCCCAACATATGAAGAAGTTGTGGCAGAGATAGGGGAAGATCCTCCTCCTGCTTATTTTGCAGACGCAGAGGAACCAGTGGAAGATACTAGCCCTGACGCTCATCCAGGTGGAGATGAAGCCAATCAAATCTTGGATAGCTTGGACCTCGCGAATTATGATACTGTGGAGAAAACCCTCCAGGAGCCAAATATCACAAATAAAAAGAAATCGAAATATCTCCTGAATCTTATCACCATTGCAAACTTCCGCAGAAATCAGTTGAAGGGCTACAAATCATCCTGGTCCAAAAAATTCAAGAAAGGGGAAATAACCGAAGAGCAAAAGAATTTTGCACATCAAAGGATAAACCGCTCATTCCAAGCTTTGAGTGATTACATAGACTATTATAACCAGCAAAGTCGACGTCTTGGGCAGTTTGGCATGGGAATCAAGCGCAGGAAGCGGAACGTCTGGGAGCGGAGCGAGCAAAAAGGCGGCGCCATTTCATTTTTCTCCAACCCCGCAGATCTCTTCCAGAAACTTGAGGTCATAGTTGGCTCCATTCTTGCTGGGAATACGAATTCGGACATCAGAAACACTGGAGTTGGCATTCTTGATCTTCTCCTGAAAGAAAACGCCATCAATCGTTCCCAGCATGAGAAGCTTTTCAGAAAGTATTTCAAGCCCTAAAATGGAAATCGAAAGAGAAATTGTCCTGTCATCCTTTTCCGTCAAGACTGGGGGAAACAAACCAGAAAATTTCACAACAAAATTCAATCAACCCATTATTTTGGATCCAAATTCCCAATATGTTGTTGGGTTGAACAGAATTATCAATATGAGTTTTACGTGGTATAACATCAATGCGGCATTGAAAAATCAGCTGATCAGATTCAGCTCTGACGGTGGGAAAACATTTTCCGATATCACCTTTCCCGCTGGGGTTTGGGATTATTCCACTTTGAATGAGGCAATTCGAAAAGCAACAGGCCCCCTCGCAGGCAGCACCCCAGGAAAGAATGAAAAATTCCCAATCAATCTTGCTTTCTCTCCCACAACTTTCAGAGTAACAATCACGCTGGAAGCAAACTGGCAACTTGATCTCGAGAAATCCAACTTCGGCGATCTCGTTGGTTTCGATAAAAAGATTCTGAAAGACAAAGTCAACATTGGCCCCAGAGTTCCAAACCTCAGTCAAGATACTGATATGTTGAACGTGCATTGCGATCTCACAAGTGATTCGCTTGTGGATGGGGAAGAGAGTGATATCATCTTCTCCTTTTCCACATCTGTTCTGCAGGCCTCCTATAGTTTCACTTTGGAACCCATGAGAGTGATGTTCAGCCCTGTGAATAAAAACAGAATAAGCTCCATTCGGATCTGGATCACTGATGGCCGAAGGCGGGTTGTTGATTTGAATGGGGCTGATACAGCATTCTCGCTTATCTTGAAAAAACAAATAAAATGAAAAGTTATGAATTCTCTCGTTTTTTCCACCCCCAGCTGGGGCGGTTTGTCTTCCGGCACAAAGGAACAGGTTTGATTGTGGACAATATTTTCAAACCAATGAGGAAGGTCGCATCAGTCGTCTTCAAGAAATTCGCAAAACCCATTGCGAAAAAAGCCTTGGAATCAGGAATTTCTCACGCTGGGGATAAACTCGGCAAAAAAGCAGTTGAAAAATCTGGTGATTTGATCATGAAAAAGCTGGGAAATATGAGAAAGGGGAAGCCACCAGGCAAAACAAAGCCACCAGCGAGCGAAGCGAGCCGAGCGAAGCTAGCTCGACCACAATCAACCCCTGCGTCAACCTCCGGAGAAAGTTCTGATGCTATATTAAACAGGTTGATCTCTGGGCAAGGAATTCGAAAAAGAAAAAAATGATTTAAAATGGCTTTTCGATCGAATGAATATCTTCAAAGAAATGAATTAGTGCGCTTCCAGCTGGATGACACAATCCGAGCTCCAGCTAATGCTCAACATCAACAAAAAAATGGTTATAAATTCACGATTAATGACCGATCCGCATTATATGATTGGTATAATGCATATTTCGAGGTGCAGTTTCAACTCCAGAAAATAGCAGACGGCGCTGGGTATGCCGCAGCTGACAGAATCACAGTGATCAATGGCGCTCATTCCCTGATTAAACACCTGACAATCCGATCTGCGGGAAAAATTATTTATGATACTGATAATCTGCACAAGGTCTGTTTCACAAAGAATTTGCTAGAATACTCCGACGACTTCAGTAGATCAGTCGCCAAGAACAGTTTCTGGTATTTGGATACTAATGCAACAACCGCTAATACGAATCTTGGATTTGAAGCTCGGCGGGTGCAATCTCAAGCAGTTCAAAACAATGGAGACGGCGGTGCAAAGAACATTAACACAATCATTCCCCTGAATCGTTTTTCCTTTTTCGAAGAGTTGGAAGATAAGATGCTTGTGCCTATGCAGCTTCAATTTGAGATTGAGCTTCAAAATGATGGAGAACTCATTCATATGGCAAACGGCACTGATGCTGGAAGAGTTGTTGTGAATAGGTTTTTGCTTTGGGTGCCAAGACTGACTCCCAAAGATTCACTTTATGACAAATTTGTCAGCTCATTCCTGAAAGAAACGCAATGGAAATATCTGAGGGAAATGTATCAGCAATCTGCTCCCGCAACATCATCAGGATTTTTCCAGATCTCAGCGAGCATCGACAATGTGAGGCATATTTTTGTCTGGCTGAAAAGAACCGCTCCGCCCAATGATGACCAGGCAGAAGACAATCCCTATCTGATGGACACTTTCAAGCTGAATGCAGCGGATGCAAACTCATCCTTGTTGAACTGCCGGCTGGAATATGGAAACGGAGTTTTCTACCCGGAAACAGAGTATGACAGTGAAAGCAAAGTGAGGATTTTCCAGGATGTCATGGCTTATGCAATGCGAAAAAATGATTTTAACACTGGAACACAGTTGAATCTGGCCAATTTCAATTCTCTTTTCCCGTTGATCTATTTCGATCTGACTTATCAAACTGAAAAACCGACAAGAGATCCCAAGCAGTTGATATTCAGGTATCGATTGAACGCAGATGCAGCGGCAAACTTCAATGTTCATGCGATAGTTCTCTATGAAGAAGAAGTGAAAATCGATAAGATTGGAAATGAGCTGGTTATCGTGTGACGTGTGGTCTGTGAAAAACATATCTTGTCATTTAAAATGACAACATATCACCCATATAAAGTAAATCTGTCGGAAGGGCAAAAAAAGAAGCTTGGAAGAGCATTCAAAGCAAACTGCGCTATCACCCTGAGGCTGAAAAAAAATCAAACACGCGGAAATGATGAACTGATGCTGACAGTCAATCAAAAGAACCGAATTGCCAAAGCCGCATCTCAGGGAAAAGGAGCTGAGCTCAAGATATCAAAAACGCAAATCCGAAAGGTAATAAAGCAAGGCGGAAGTCTTTTCTCTGCTATTGTTCCCCTGGCTCGTTCCCTGGCACCCACCCTGGCAAAGACACTTGGACTGTCAGCATTGGCTGGTTTGGCGAGTGAAGGAGCGAGTCAAGTCGTGAAAAAGATAAGCGGGAGCGGGCAAACGGGCGGATTTCTCATTCCCCCAGATAAAATTCAGAAACTGATTGACAATAAACATTTGTTGACAAATAAGCAGAAACAGGATATTTTAACTGCCCTGAATTCAGGAGGACAACTGACGATGAAACCATCAGCAAAACAAGCTGGTGGGGCCTTGGGAACAATTCTGGCTTCCATCGGAATTCCACTGGCGCTGGACATGGTGAAAAATTTGTTTGGGAAGGGAGCGCCAAGAGTTGGTCGCCCCAAAGGAAAAGGAGCTCCAAGAGTTGGTCGCCCAAAAGGAAAAGGAGCTCCAAGATTGGGCACTCCCTTCCAACGCCCGCCTCCATTCATCGGAACCTGGGACGAAAAATGGGATGGGAAAAAAATCCAAAAAAGGAACGGGACTTCTGCTGGGATCGAAAAGTCCATTCAACAATATCCCAGTTCTCGGGGCGATTCTTTGAAACCTAAATTCGTGAACAAACCCCTGAGCAACCTCGATCTTCTCCAGTGGATTGATTTTCTGAAAATTCCCAATTTCAAAGGGATTTTCGCCAGGGATGAAGCCATGCCCCGAGAACACAGCCCCTGCATCATCAATCTTGATTCGCTTGAAAATGCCGGAACTCACTGGGTGTGCTGCGCCCCCGGAGATCGTGCCCTGTGGTATTTCGACTCTTTCGGGATGGGATTTCCCCAGGAATTCAAAAGTTCCAAACCGGTGATTTGGAACAGCAGTCAGTATCAAAACATCAGACAGCGTTCTTTGCGGATATTATTGCCTGTATTTCCTCCATCAATGGTCGCAGGGGAAAGATTTCTATGATATTCTCAAGCCTCTCAGTCTGACTGACTCGGGGGAGAATGAGAAATTCATAAAAGAATATTTCGATTGAAAATGAAATCATATTGCGTGAAGGAAAAAAAACAAACTGAATGCAAAAGTCCATCTGGTTATATGATGGCAAAAAATGGTAGAAAAATGTTTTTCTGCCATTGTGCTTCCTGCGGAATAAAAAAAACAAGATTTGTGAAAGCGAGCAGAGTGAGCCGCAGAGCGAAATCGGGAAACTGAGTCGGCCCCCGCGTGGCGGGGGCATTGGTGAACTTGCGCTGACTGGCGTGGCTCATGCGCTGCCTTGGTTGGGAAAAAAGACAGTTGAAATGGGTCGTTATGGAGCCAGTGAATTATTGCGAAATAAAAACACTCAAAAGAAAGCATTGGATTTTGCGTTGGACAAGATGAAACCATTTCTTGCCAAAACCTCTGCTGATATGATGAATGAGCTGAGCACGGCGATTAGACCAAACAGAAAATATAAGACAGATCGAGCAGATTTGGATGGGGGTGCTTTAGATGTTCATTCCCTGATTGGGAAGCTGCCAAGACCAAAGAAAGGTTTCACTTTGCCTGGACATAATTATACCGGCCCTTATAACCCATTGGATAAGCAAGTCAGATTTGATGAAAAGGGAAAAATTCTCGAAATTATGCAGCAGCCCACAGGAAAAACAGACGCAGTTGCTATGCAACACGATGTGGATTATTCAGTCTGCGCGAAGAAAGCGGATCCGCGTAAATGCAAAAACAAAGCCGACAGGAAAATGGTTGCCGCTTTGGATGCCATTCCCTGGAAAGAAAGACAGTGGGGTCATGCTTTGGCGAGAAACGTGATTGATGCAAAACAAAAACTTGGTCTCGGCGCTCCAAAAAACGGGAAAAGATTTTGAGTGAAGGCCAGTGGACTCAAAATCTGGCAATCGAATTACACCGGCCAATCAGGCGGCGCTTTCCAAAGAGGCGAGTCATAGCATATGGGATTGACAACATCTGGGCGGCTGATCTGGTCGAGATGGGGAAATTTTCGAGGTGGAATAAAGGGATCAGATATCTGCTGATGGTGATCGATGTTTTCTCAAAATTCGGTTGGATTCGTCCCTGAAAGACAAGCGAGGTCAAACAGTGGCTGATGCTTTCCGAGATATATTAAACGAGGCGAAAACCGAAAATGCTCTGGACTGACAAAGGATCTGAATTTTTCAATGGAATAATGAACCATCTCCTGAGCGAGAATGGGGTAAAATTGTACACAACACAAAACGAAGAAAAGGCATCTGTTGTTGAGCGCTGGAACAGGTCTTTTAAGGAGAAACTCTTAAGATGTTTAGCTGCGAACAACAATACAATATACTGGGACAAACTTGGCAAATTACTGGATGAATATAATCATCGTTTTCATTCGAGCATTCGGATGACTCCCGCAGAGGCGAGCAAACAGGAAAATGAGAAAAAAGTTTTCGCTAATTTATACGGAGATTTAATTTATGCTAAACACAACCCGGCAAAATTCAGGGTTGGCGACAGGGTGAGAATTTCAAAGTTTAAACGAAAGATATTTGACAAAGGTTACACGTCGAATTGGACAGAGGAGATATTTGTGATTGACGAAATAAAGAACACAAACCCTGTAACGTATAAATTAGTTGATCTGTTGGGAGAATCAATCACCGGATCATTTTATGAGGCGGAACTTCAAAAGACAACGCAAGATGTGTTTCGAATTGAAAAAGTTATTCGCCGCGATAATAAGCGAAAACTCGCGCTTGTAAAATGGAAAAGTTACCCTGACAAATTTAATTCTTGGGTTCCATTGAGCGATGTGGAAAAACTATCTTAGCGTTTTAGTCCATTGTTTCTTGTTGACTGTAGCAAAATTTTTATCAGAATGCCGAGTTTTATCAGAATTTGCCAAATTTTGATAAAAATTTTGATAAAAAATGTGTAATGCAATGATTGGTAAAAAATCATCACGTGATATTTACCACTAAGGCAACCAGCTTGAATTAGCATTTTAATTAAAAAAGCATACTGTCTATTTACACAAAAAGAACAAATGCGGAATATGAATGTTTCACATTAATATTCACAAAGTCTGTTATTTCAAAACATCGCTTAGCATCGCTTTCGTTTCACTTCGCTTGGCCCGTTTTGCTTCGCTTTACTCTCTTTTAATTCCCGGTGGATTTCCCAGAGAAGGCCGCTTTGCTTTTGGAGTTCCTTTTTGAGAATCTTGTGTTCCTCCTGGAGATTGACAAAAGATTCAAAAGAGAAGTTCAATTGAGTCTTCGATTTCGTCGCTTCGCTCAGCTTCCTCCATCTCTGAATCAGACACAATAAATTCATCATCCGATGTTGTCGGAGTTTCATCTTCGCTTCTTATTTCTTCCTCTGAACATGTGGAACAATCTTCATGGTCACTCGCACTGAGGCTCGCTTCGCTCGCTTCGCTTCGCTCGGCTTCAGTGTAAATTATTTTTTCAAATGGATCCATTTTCTTTCCAATGACATTTTTTGAAGATTGTTTGGATTATTTTTTCTTGTTCCGCCCGTCTGGATGGAAGTTTGAGCAGTTTGAAATCATCTTCATTTGGATTGAAACCGTTCTTCTTCAACAGGGCGAAAAGAACTTGGTGGCAATTGAGAAACTTTTTTCTCCTGGGATGAAGGTCATTATATGCAAGTGAAAAATATTTAAAGTCGTCGATGAGGAATTTTTCCAGGTGCTCATAATCATTTCCGTCGTGACCTGTTATGTGATTAAAAATTGCATGATCGTTGCCATGGACTTTCCACTTGGAAGCTTTGACGAAATCCCTGACTTTTTTTCTTGTGATTTCGTCACGGGGAATTTGGGAGAGAATTTGTTCTTGATAAAATTCGAGATCTTTGAGTGGAATTTGATTTTTCCCCTGATTTTTGCGGATGATATTTTTGAAATGTTCCAGCCTGGGATTTTTGTGAGATTGCCATGTTGTGCGGGTTTCTTGTATAATTTCAGGAGTGAAATCGATTTCTTCTTCTTCAGAATCAGACATTTTCTTTGCCTGGGGAAAAGATTTTGGGATTTGAAAAGAATTTTCCTCTGTGAAAATTCAGCGGAGAAATCTTGAAATTGGCCAATTTCAAGATTTTGTCTTGTGCTGAATTTAGCTTTAGTAGGTGGTAAAAGAGACTTCTGAGACACCCTCAAATTCCCCTGAATTTCACACAAATATTTCCTGCAGATTTCAACAAATAATACATTATTTGTCATCAGTCCAAATCAACAGATACCACGCAATTCTGATGAGTTTGAGCAGATTTGACAAATTGCGGAGTTGTGTGAAAACTGACAGAAATTGTTGAATTTGTCAGATTTGTTGGGTCTGAAATATTTGTGTGAAATTCAGGGGAATTTGAGGGTGTCTCAGAACTCTCTTTTACCACCTACTTACATTATATTTGTCACGATATTAATAGACTGCCAGTTCTTGGTATTTGACCCCCATATCCCCCCCCCCCCCCCCCCCCTTGTCCCTCCAAAAACATAATCAAAAGATTAAAAAACAACTTATTAACGCTCGATTAGCCACCAATAGTTTATGGAAGTTTGTTGTAGATTATTCGACCCGCTTGTGGCGGCGAAGAAAAGGCGTTCGCAAAGATGAAAATGATTGCATGTGGTTTAGCTCACAAAACTTATTTTTCTACCGCGACAAATTATTGATTGTTCCTCCATAGTTTGAAAGCCTAGAGCACTGCTTCATTATATGAGGATAAAAAGGTGTAAGTTGTCCGATGGACACCAAGACATTTCAGGGTGGTTAAGGGAGATACGTTCCCCGTATAATCGGCTGTGAGACGAGTTCTGACTACTGATTAATACTACAGAATTAGCCTTTTAATAACATTTATTTTTTTAACTATTTTGCGTAGATCGTTTCAGATGGGCCAGGTAAACGAAGCAAGTAAACCTAGCTCTGATCAGGTGAACAGAGTCAAGTTGAAAGGGAAGTGTATTGATATCGCCAACCAATCCAGTAAATAAAGTCAACTTTCAGTCACAAATAGCCTGTCATCGAGTCATAACTTGTTGTCTATCTTAATACTTTACAGATGATCAAACTAGAGGTGGGAGCTTAGTATTCTCTTAAGAAAAGCATCCCGTTTTCTCGGAATTTCCTTCGAAGTTTACATTATGTTTAGCAGTGAACTTGTCCATTTTAATGGACTGCCAGTTCTTGGAATTTGACCTCCCCGCTCCTTCTCAACCCGAAAAATGAAAAGATCAAAACAACCTATTGATGAATAAGAATTCAAGAACATGGAGAGCATTTGAAACGCTTACAAACATCTTTATAAATGCTACAAAAAGTAGGTCTGGTTAAACGGCTATCATAATCATCTGTCGGTCTGTCAATTTAAAAACAAGCGCCGAACTTTTTTTGTCTATACTTTTATACCATTGATGTTCATTCTGACTGTTACACAGCAAGAACATGGAGAGCATTTTAAACGCTTACAAACATCTTAGTAAATGCTATAAAAAGTAAATCTGGTTAAAGCGGCTGTTACAACAATTTAAAAATTAGCGCCGCTGAGTCAGTAAATGAAATGCTAATGCTTGCGAATAACAAACAGAATGAGAACTGAATTGTTGTCCTTCTCCATAGTCGCTAATACAGTCACACAGCTAGGACTAAATTGAACGTTTTCTCGGGTTTTCCATGACCTATTAACTGAAGCGTTCGTGCGATTCATAACAGAATGCATATTATAAGGTGTCTTTACGGCTTCTCATATCGTTTATCGATTTAGAAACCGCACCTGAATAACTTAAAAGTGAAAGTGATCTGAAAAAAAAAAAACTGATCTTCAGTCGCAAATTTGTTTTTCAATCCTTTGTGCATCGAGGTTATACGTAGCCGTTTACTGCGCCTTTCAATAACATGTGGAATTTGAAATTCAAATTTCCACCAACAGTTGCGTTTTACACTGCCGTCAATTATCTTGACTTACCTTTCAGGAAACAGATTTTCACTTCAATGAGTTCAAAAGGACACGTCCGTGCATTATGATTGGTAGATTTCGATCCATTTTGTTTGTTTCTTTTTTACATGGTCCGTTGGCTTTCGTATTAATTCTGAATGACGGCAGCGAATCCCGGGGGGGGGGGGTACTCCCTATAATGGGCTATACGGGGATGCTCCGCCCGAAAGGGGTACCTTTTTGAGGCTGGAGGTATATGAAAGGGTCGTGATTTCACGAGTTGAAGTATATGAAAGGGTAGGGATTTCACGAAGAATAGGAAAGGGTACCGAAAACATGCCGTGGAGGCGTAAAAAAGGTAGGGAAAACTGCCATTTAAGTCTTATAAAAAGGGTCTTTCAAAATATATCAAACAGACGATATGAAAATATGAATATGAAAGGGGTATCATTTTCATTGACAGGTATATGAAAGGGGTACCTTTTCTGTCAAAAACGGTATATGAAAGGGTAAGGGTTTGAACCTCGGGGCGGAGCATCCGCGTACAAAACTTTGTTGAGTACCCCCCCCCCCCCCCCCGGCAGCGAATAATGCAACCGTTGGTGGAGATTTGAATTTCAAATTCCGCATGTTATTGAAATCGAAAGGCGCAGCAACCAACAAATACCTTGACTTGCTATACCGCAAAATGTAGGTTAGGTGTCGACTAAAGCGTCAATTACAGGCATAAAATAGAACGGCGACTAAATAGTGATTTCGCAGAACTGTGTTGAATGGTAGTATGAGTCTCGTACAAGGATTACTTCTCTTTCATTCGCATTTTCAAAAGTGCAAATCAGTGATCGTATAAGTATACCAGCTCAAAACGAAAGTGTGGTGTCTTTGGCAGTTACCATGCTAAATACATGCATAAAGAAGCGACCGAATAACTTCAGAACTGAGCTGAGGGTTTTAATTGCGCAAGTAGACATCTCAAACTGGAAATGTTTAATTTCTTCTTCATTCGCATTTCAAACTTGAGGCAATAATCAGTGATCTCATACCAAGTCACCTAAGTCATGATTGTTCCAATTTCTCTTAAAGTGCACCTAACCCCAAAATTGTTTTTTCGCTTAATCAACTCTATGTACGTTGAAAAGTTGAATAGTTAAATATTTCTTGTTTTTAACGCTGCGTTAGTGAATTATAGAGGTTTGAATTTACAAAATGTTAATAAGATGACGTCAAATCAAGACTCGTTTATTATACAACTACTTGTTTCCACCTCCAAGCAATATTTTTTTACAAATCAATTAACTATTAACAGTTTTTATTTAGTGTTTCATAAATTGATTATCCTTAAGCTGTGAACTGCGTATTGTAAATTGAAGTAGAAATAATGGTAAAGTCTTGATTTGACGTCATCTAATTAGCATTTTGTAAATTCAAATCTCTATAACTCACTAACGCGACGTTAAAAACAAGAAAATTCACTATTCGGCTTTTCAACGTACATTGAGTTGATTAAAGAAAAAAATGGGGGTTAGTACGGTATTTTAAGGATCGATACTGAAGCAAGTAAACGTATATCTCCTGGTCAGTTGCTCGGATCAAGTTGAAAAGAATGTGTATTGATATCGCGGACCAATCCAGTAAATAAAGTCAACTTTGAGTTTCAAATAGCCTGTCATCTAATCAAAACTCGTTGTCCATCTAAATACTTTAGAGAAGATCAAACTAGAGGTGGGAGTTTGACGTATTCTTTTTACTTGTTCAATTCCTAGCATTAATATTCTCTTAAGAAAAGCATCTGATTTTCTCGGAATTTGGAGAGCATATGAAACGCTTACAAACATCTTTGTAACTGAATGATATAAAACGTTAGTCTTGTTAAAACGGCTGTAGTAACAATTTAAAACCAGCCCCGCACTACTTTTGTATCATTATGTTGCTTAATCTGAATGTTATACAACATGAGCTGAGCCAGTGAATTAAATGCTTGCGAGTAACAAACACAACGGAATTGTTCTCCTCCATCCTCGCTAATAACACACGTACGACTAAATTGAACGTTTTCCATCACCTATAAACTGAAGCGTTCTTGCGATTCATAACAGAATGCATATTATAAGGTGTCTTCAGGACTTCTCTTATCGTTTATCGATTCAGGAACCGCACCTGAATAACATGAAAGCGAAAATGTGTTGCATTGCTCCAAAAAACTGATCTTCAGTCACAAATTTGTTTTTCAATCCTTTATGCATCGAGGTAATACGCAGCCACAAATACCTTGCTATAGTACTGCAAAATGTAGGTTAGGTGGCGACTAAAGCGCCCGTTACAGGCATAAACTATACTAGGAGCGAATGAATAATGATTTCGCAGAACCGTGTTGAGCGGTAGCATGAGTCACACAAGGATTACTTCCCTTTCATTCGCATCTTCAAAACTGCAAATCAGTGATATTATAAGTATCCAGCTCAAAACGAAAGTGTGGAGTCTTCAGTTGGCAGTTACCATGCTAAATACATGCATAAAGAAGCTACCGAATATTGATGTTTCAGAACTGAGCTGAGGGTTTTTATTGCGCAAGTACACATCTCAAACAAACTGGGAACGTTTTCTTCTTCATTCGCATTTCAAACTTGGAGCAATAATCAGTGATCTTATACCAACTCACCTGTTTTTAGTTGATTCTCCCAATTTCTCCAAAGGATACTGAAGCAAGTAAATGGCTCCTGATCAGTTGCTCGGACGCAAGTTACAAGGAATGGTCAGGAATATCGCCAACCGATCTAGTAAAATCAACCGTCAGTCACACCCTATTAACAGCCAGACTCAAAACTAGTTTGGTTGGTTTTGACTAGTTTCCTTAATTAAGATGCATGTCAATCAGACTAGGTAAGTGAAACGAGCCTGGTTTAAAGCTTACGGGCATAGGTAGACATGAAATGCAGGAAGTGTGACGACTATTCTAAAAGCTTTTCCAACGGATCAACATAACAACAGCTCCCATTTTCTGTTTTAGAACGAGTGGGAAAGAAGAAGGTCTGATCACGATATAAGGAATCAATTTTTATCGTTGTTGATTGTCAATGGACTTAAATAATTACCCACAGCCATGTTGTGTTTCAAAAAACGTGTATCTTTTAAAAACCAGTTTTAACTGGTTGTTATTGACCAAAAAAAGCAATGACGTGATGACCGCGTTCAGCATCAAACAAACACGACGCGCTTAGCAACGAAATATAAAGTCACTGTCGTTGTTACGTGACGTCCAGACTGAGTGATCGAGGTTCACCAAACAAATACATCAAGTTAGAAGACAACATGCAACAGTGGCTGTCCCCGAAACGTTGCCACGTCACTGATCAGTAAGTTTAATTGCCTCTCTCTGTACTGACAAACCACTTAATTATTAATAAAGAATTCTGTAAAAAGTGGCTTGAACCGTCTGAAGTTGTCTTAATCCAAATTATCTTTTCTCTAAGACGAAACCAGAGAAAGGAAATTGATGAATTTCTTTTACTAGTTCCTAGCATCTTATAAGAAAGGCATCCGGCTTTCTCGAAATTTCCTTCGAGTTTTACATAATATTTAGAAGTGAACTTGACCATTTTATGGAATTTGACCTTCATATCCCCCCCCCCCCCCCTTCAGATCCCTTCAAAAACGTAAAAATCAAAACAACTTATTAACGCTCGATTGGCCACCAATACTTTATGAAAGTTTGTTCTAGTATTCGATTCGGTTGTGGCGGGCGAGAAATAGGCGTTCGCAAAGATAAAAATGATTGTAAGGAATGCAGGCTGAGTGCTCGAGGTTTGCCAAACCAATACATTGAATTAGCAACGAAGACGACATTGCACTGTCCCCGAAACGTTGCACGTCATCACTGATCAATAAGTTTAATTGCCTCTCACCGCACTTAATTATAAATTAAGAATTCTGTAAAAAGTGGCTTGAACCGTGTGAAGTTGTCTTAGTCCAACTATCTTCCTTCGAAGACGAAACTAGAGGAAGGAGCTTAATGAATTTCTGTTACTTGTTCCTAGCATTCTCTTAAGAAAAGCATTCGGCTTTCTTGGAATTTCCTTCAAAGTGTACATTATGTTTATCAGTGAGGTTGACGATTTTAATGGATTGCTTGTTCTTGGAATTTGACCTTCATATCCCGCCCCCCTTATCCCTCCAAAAAATAAAGATCAAAACAACTTATTAACGCTCGATTAGCCACCAATACCTTATGAAACTTTGTTCTAGATTATTCGACCCGGTTGCAGCGGGCGAAGAAAAGGCGTTCGCAAGGATGAAAATCATGATTACAAGCACAGTACTTATTTTTCTCCCGCAATAAATTACTGATTGTTCCTCCATAGTTTGAAAGCCTAGAGCACAGCTTCAAGTTATATGAGGATAAAAAGGTGTAAGTTGTCCGATGGACAGAAAGATGTTTCAGGGAGGTTAAGAGGATATGTTGCCTGTAATCGGCTGCGAGATGGGTTCTGAGTAATACTACGGAATTAGCTTTTTAATAACATTGACTATTTTGCGTAGATAGTTTCAGATGTGCCAAGTTACAGCTAAGAGTGTACAATGATACTGCAAATTAGTTGAAATATAGTTTATTCCTAAGAACTTAACATATATAGGAACCAAAAAATGCAGTTTTTATTATGATGGATACATTATATAGATAATAACATAATAATATTATATGTTTGTTTCTAAGTGACTTCTCCAGCAAGAAATACGTAAATAATTTTCATACATATTTTAGCGCATTGAAGCACGGCGTCGTAGTTTTAATTAGGGCGTCATCCCTTAGATTTGTTTCGAAATAACCGCCCAAGCCGGTCTATAGATGAGTACCAGGGAACTTATGATGACCGGGGACACTTGCCACTGACTAACATCAAGGGTTAGGAGTATTACTTGTAGCCATTTCATTCCATAGACACCACATTAAAGGGAACCTCCACTGTCATAACAAACTGACGTTAAATTGTTGGAAATAAAGTCGAAATTTCCATTATCTCAATAAAAAATAGAAATATTTTTTCAGTGTACAAAGAATTAATATTAAACACTTAATGACTGGTCCTGAGGGAAACAGTGATTTTGGTTCCCGAGAATCGCGATGTTTCCCGAGACGAAGTCGAGGGAAACATCGAGATTCGAGGGAAACAAAATTTACTGTTTCCCGAGGGATCAGTCATTAAGTGATTTGTTATATAGCAACAAAACAAAAAAACACAACACAAGACAGTTTGAAAAACGCGCCGAGCACTCGATCCACCATAATCATGCCACCTTTTGTCACGGTCTGATCACGGTCTGATCACGTGCGCTAGCGGGCAACAGTGCAATGTTACCCTCTGACGTCAAAATTGTTGCCCGCTTTCGCAAATGTTGCCCGCTTAGCACAATTGGCGGGAAACAGTTTGTTTGTTAGATGTCATGTGACGATGAATCAACCAATCAACACGCGCGTTGTATTGACGAAAACTCCAGCTATATAACAAGCATGAATATCGTCTAAGTATTTTTGCCTTTAAATTTCCCGCGCCCCGCCATTTTGAATTTTTATGACGTCATAGGATTGCCGCTATTGTTAAGAATAAATGTTCTTTTGCATACAACCGTGATTAGACAACCGTATGACCTCATAAATATTCAAAACGGCAGCGAGCGGGAAATTTAAAAGCGAAAATCGGCGATATTCATATCCATTTCTTTGTACAAAAAATTGAAAATTAAATTTAGACATTTCCAACAATTTAACGTCAATTTATTATAACAATGGAGTTAAGCTCCTACATTGCATTACATGGGAGTCACTAGGCTAATAAAGGCAAGGGTAAGGTAAAGTCATACATGAGCCACAGGGAACCCACACGGCCGGAGCTTAACCCTGTGTCTGTAGCATGAAGCAACTAGGAATATTGCTACTCCTCTTTGGATCGGATGGAATTAAGCTTTTACACAAGTTGCTCGGCAACTTTTTGGCAACTTTTGGCCTTTCGAGCAACTTTTTAGTAGAAACTGATTTTTTTGAGTTGATAAAAAGCAACTTTTGAGCAACTTTTTCGTGAAATGAGCAACTTTTGGGCAACTTTTGAAAATTTTGGGGGCAACTTTTGAGAGATATCCGAGCAACTTGTGTAAAAGCCTAGATGGGATGTTACGGGTCTGACAAAGGCATAAACCTTCTGTGAGTAGCAACCCATGAATTCGGTCACGTGCTTAGTTTGGACCACTCAGATGTCTTAGTTTCAGTCATGTTTCCTTACTACCAGTACAACTCTAACATGAGCCTGCAATAAGATTATAATGCCGCTTTTCAATCACTTTACGGTGAGTTCTGGAAGCGTTGACCGAGGTAAAGTAAAGTTAGGACACACTCAAATAAAGGGGTTTCGGTGGGGGAAGGGGTGGGGAGAAGAGTGAAGCTGAGTTGATAAAGAAAATTGACCTCCGCAAAGAGATTCAAAAGCCAATATTTCGAGTACTAGCCTTTTATCTGAACGAATAGAGCAAATATGAATGTCAGAGCGAATACGATATGATATAAATTTGGTTAACGCTCGAAACGTCAGCTTTTGAATATCTTTAATCCTTTAACGCCGAAGAGCGCCAAAGATCAAAATGTAAGAAAATTCCAGAATTACGCTTTTGTATAATATTGAAATACAAATGGTAGACATTCAAAAGTACTCCTGAAGAGGTTTCATTTGATTGGTCACACCATAGGATTTCGTCCACAGACTCAAAAGTTAGAACAAATGGTACTATGCAAAAGTACTCCTGAAGAGGTTTCATTTCATTGGTCACACCATAGGATTTCGTCCACAGACTCAAAAGTTAGAACTACACTACAAAATATACATGTGTCCATAGCTGACTCTGGGAGTGAAAGAGTTAAGGTGGCCAATCAGTACAATATCAACTCGGTTGACTGAAACCAAATTAAAGACACAGTCGGTTCACAAGTGGCCCACTACGCCTACCCTGGGTGGAGTGTTAGTTTCTTGTCTAAGGAAACGCATTATTCGGATAGGTGCTACCGTCAACTTCAGATCCATGGTGGGATGCGCTACTGAGCCACTAGACCAACGCGGCTCGTGTCACTTAAAAACAACCCCTACATCCCCACAAAAAAAAAAACTTTAAAGGAGCCTTGTCATGGAGAATTTAACGTTTTTGGATCAAAACTACTTCAAATTAAAACTAAGTACCTTTTTATAAGACACAGAATGCTTTTTCAACACCAAGAGATATCAGGTGAATTTTCGAATAGAAAAATGTGCAGAAACCAGAGTGGGTGTGGCTCACATTGATTTTTATCCCTAAGAGGTACTGATTCTTTCTGAAATTGTTTCCAGTTCCTTATCTTTACCCTCTCCCACACTCTCAGCCTCCGAGCCCAAGAGCTTACTCGCAGGCAGGAGCTCATAGGCTTAGTTGTTCCTGTCAGCATATTTTTCTGGCTCGATACCCTGAAAGAATATCAGAAAAACTCTCACTGATCATTTTCGATTCAAGCACACACTAAGTGGCACTAAACTACGAAGATCGCCCTTGTTATTTTTATGTGGGAGACCCCAGGGGTTAATCTCTACAGTCAACGCAAGACAAACACAACCCCATACCTGCATGAAAAAAATGTCATTTGGTAAGCCACATAAGTCCAAATGAGAAGTGATAAAATCACCTTATTTTCACTTCTTTCCCCCGAAACTACATGTAAATTAGAATTTTTGATTCTTTAATTCGCAGGCAAAAAATAATAAAGCTGCCGCAACGAGGGCAAGTGTTGTACCGAATGTTGGCGCAGTTTAACAAATAAAAAGAAAGCTAAACCAGTGTTGCACGGACATAAACTGCTAGTAGTTCCTCTCTGGATAGACGAGCGTGCGAGCAAATCACACGGTGATATCGACCGAGCGAGCAAACGTAATGCGAGTTTCCCCTCGGCTAGTTCGTTCGCTCGCTCGCTCGCCGAGCTTGTTTTCGTGATCAGCTCGCCCGCTCGACTGACTGAAAAGGAACAGCTAGCAGTCTAGCACGGAGAAAGATACAGAATTCATCATGAATCGGAATGCTTTACCTTGAACATACAAGAATCGGCGACGGTAGACCAGATTGCCAGACAGTCCGTTGTTATGCACGAATTCTCAGAAAACGGTAAAGAGAAAGGGAATGCAAAGATGGTCGAAATGGTCTCCCGAGGAACGAAATGTGAGCTTCGCGCCTTCACTCACAAGTATCGGCGCTTCGCACCTCGCCCGTCGCAAGCTTCAAAGGCAAAAACCAACCAGTTTTTTTTTGAGTCAACGATCAGAGTTCAAACTAAATGTGGGTGATACTGGGCGTCTTTTATAGCTTATGATATTTTCAGTTGCTGACAGACTAGGGAAAGCTATTTGAACACTTGTCTATTGTCGATAGTTACATAGACTATGGGACAAATATCCACCCCCGGAACTGCTACATTTCAAATGAGGATGGAAATACTTATTTCAATGTCCGAGACGTCGGCTCAGTCATCCGCTGTCGCTTCGATTCATTGTTGATCTCATCTCACCAACCCCACATCGGAACGAATGCATTACACTGAGGGTGGTCACAGCCAGGATTTTGTTACGCCCTCAGTGGTTCTTTACAAACAAGAATAGTTTACAACTCACATTCAGAAACGTATATGAACTTATTAGATCGTACTAAACTGCCAAGCCTTCTTAATAGGAGATTACAAGACATAGTTATACTCATGTACAAGGTTAAATATGGGCTTGTTCCGGATTTCATTTGTGACATTTTCAGTACTAAGTCTTGTAAATATAATTTAAGGAACCAAAATTTTGATATTCCTAGATTTAATTCTGTATTATATGGTAAACACTCTCTTAGATATCTTGGACCCTTTTTATGGAACAAGCTAGATAAAAACATCACTGAAACGAGCAGCCTATCTAGGTTTAAGTGTCATATTAGAAGTAGGGATCTTACTGAACTGATAAACGGCAACAATTGCTCTGCGTGTGTTATTTGTACCTCTTAAGTTGTGCCCGTGTTCTGAAAATTGTTTTTTATTATTTTAGAATATTGTAAATGTATATATAATATATATAGGATTATACTATAGCTTCTATTATAGCTTTCTTATTTCTTAACTTTTATTTATCATACTATTCATTATTTATTGTATCTTTATGTTGTGTCCCCAATTAGCGCTAGCTAAATACATTGACACATGAATAAAGTTCATCATCATCATCATCATCATCATCATCATCATCTTTGTTAAGTCCCCATTGGCGGGACCGCCATTTCTACTTGGTCATCGGAGCCACAGTACTTACTCCTTTATCTTATTCATCCTCAGTGGGTACCCTGTGTGTACCAGAGGCATTTCTCACGCTCTCTTCTCTCTCATGTTACACTTGCCGGCTCTTATATTTTCGGCCCCGACTTGTCATGAACGCGTTCCTCGTTAGAACTAGAACCTATAGTATCCAGTGTACTCAGTAGAAAATGTGGCTTTATAAAGCTTCACAAGCCTTATTATTGTACTTGGAGTTAAAGTTAACAAATTCAAAACAGAGCTCGCGAAAATATGTAATCAAACCATAGAGAATCCAAGGCTCAAACCGGGATTGCCCTGGATTGCCACTCGTTTTTTGCTCTCGGTAGTACTGAGTCTTGGTAGCAGTTTACCTTACTACGATTTACAATTGTAGAAGGAAGAGGTTTTGCTTTATAACAAATGCGTTGACTGACTGACTTGTTTCTCATTTATTCGCAGATTATCCGGCAAAAAAGCAGAAGACGTTTACTGTTTATGACACGATCCAGATAATAAAATATTATCAATAGAGCAATTGTAAGCAAAACCAAAATATTTGTCTCCAACACTTTGCAATGATTTGTCCTCAAAGAAGTACACCTTCTCAACCTGAGAAGGGAAGGAGAGCGGCCTGGGTACGAGGGTGTTCACTACTCTCGCAGACAATAATACTCGCAAACAAGTCAAATAAGTCGCAACCGAGTACAATAGCGGAAGGGGGGACTCTTATATCAAAGTGACAGCGGAGGTGGAGGGGAACATAGAAAATTTTGAAAAGAGCCCTTAAAAAGCACCAGAATCTCGTTTTCTAGGCATTGATTAGCATCAAAACAACAAAAAAAGAGCACACGATGGGACTATGATTAACGAATAACGAAGTTAATTACAACAACTAAAGTAAGCAAGGTTAATACTACATGTACGTATGACATTTAATGCGAGAACGACATAATAGAGCCCAAACTGAAAGCCACGAGACCCAATCAGGTCGAAACAGCAGTCCACGGTTGCATTTTGGCTTTCAGTTTGG
Organism: Cladopsammia gracilis; assembly: GCA_022457155.1. Lineage (NCBI taxonomy): Eukaryota > Metazoa > Cnidaria > Anthozoa > Scleractinia > Dendrophylliidae > Cladopsammia > Cladopsammia gracilis. The sequence goes on along the minus strand of JAJGOT010000103.1, from coordinate 141,425 downwards.
GCTTAATCATGTCGTTGTCGCGTTAAATGTTCTACGTACTATCAGCTTTGCTTACTTTATTTGTATTACAATTTTTGGCTGAATAGATCTTCTCTAGATCCTACGTTCACCAGCAGCATTTTCGTTCTCGGTCCTTTTCTTCTTTTTCTATTAATTATAACATAGCAAACAAGGGAGGTTCTAACACCCCCCCCCCCCCCCCCTTCCCCCCTCTTTTAACGAGGTGGGGGTATAGCTAAACTTCGACCCCAGTGTTTTCTCTTTCAAAACGGCGGCGCAGAGAAACCTAGAGACAAGGCTACAACAAATTGTTGAAGTATTTGTCACGCGACACATATCGTTTATGATACTTTAATTGTTTCCAGCTGCTCTTTTTTTCACGGTCGTCTTGCAATCTGTAACCGTTGTTGATGCGGAACGAAAACATTTCATCATGAGTCAAAAGACAAAATACTGCACGGTTCTTGGAGAAGACCCTGGGGACGAGGCAGGATATAGCTTTGCTTGAGAGAGTAGTACCAGAACAAAAGAATTTCTTCCAAGGGAACTGTAAGGGAGTCTCTGTTCGAATGACCACAATAATTTTGTGATATTATAGCTTTCATTATCGTTTAAATAAAATGCAAAGCTGATCGAACAGCTAAAAATGCGTTTCTTTATTGCCCATTCATTATCGTTTGGCTCACGTAGTTACTTTAGACGTGGATCGCGATGGAGACAAAAACGATAAATAAAGCTATAATTTCAAACTACCACGATCAGAATGACCACATATTTTGCGACAAAGAATTTCATGCTATTAAAAATATAGATTCGTTTTCTTTTTTCAAATCAAAACTAGCGACGATGATGTGTACGTGTCGACTACTACGAGAGAGTATAAGGGACCAGTTTATTTTAGTGCTACGCATACATCAGTACAATGAAATGTTCGAAATCTGAATCTATTTAGCAAAATATCCTGGGCTAAAAAACTAAAGACACTAAAAAAATGCATATCTGGCTGGTGCATAGATGGAAGATAGATGACCGCGGCGTATGGACCTTAGTCTGAACCTACGAATACAGCTACTCTCAGCATCGGCAAAATCTATTGCTATCACGCTAACGCTCTAACAATGGGAACCGATAAAGGAATGAATGAATAAATGAATGGATGAATTTATTCATTTTTATTTTTTTTTTCATTACAATTTAATGAATGAATGAACGACGTCTTATATAGCGCACAAATCACATGTTTTATGGCGCTTTACATACACTTATGAGAATGAGATCAGACGTCAGCTCATGAAGGCACCTCAGAAAGTCCCCATCGGTCCATTGTTAATATTATCTCCTTCACCCCGCCCAACATGGTATGGCACTGAGGGTGGTCACAGTCAGGGTTTTGTTACGTCCTCAGTGGTTCTTTTACGTTCCTATCGGAGACGGGATCGCCATTTCTACGTCGTCATTCGAGCCACGTGAAGGTCTAACCATTTGCAGATGAAATAGCAAAGGCAGCACCTTCGTCCTCAGTTATTTTAAGACCCTGAGTGTTGGTCCAGCGCAGAAAAAATGGCTTTCCTATCAAAAAATTTGGGGGATAGAAATACTCTAACAAGGCTAGAATTGAATAAAAATAAATAAGAGGGAACATGGGTTATGATCAGTTATGATCACTTAGTAAGAAGCGTAGTAAAAAAATAACTGAACATTGATAGAGCATTTTAAAAAGTCCCTTTATTACAGATAAAAGTCATTACCATATTTACTCGCCAACTCCAATATTTTAATGTTGTTTACTGTAAACAGTCTGAAGAAGGCTAGGAAGGTATTTATCTACTTAAAACTCCCACTTATAAACAATGTGGAGGTCCATTAATTTTTCTATCCAAGTTAGACCTCGTACAAAAAAATTACTGGGGTAATATTTTTCAATTAATAATAACATTACTGCTCCTTTTCTAACAAAAAATTAAATGGACGAGAATAAACTTGACGTTTTACATTTTTGCTCTGATACTCTTGGAATAATCGCCGCTCTTAAACCAAGTACTTTAAAAAGCACCGCGCTCTTGTTGGAGGGTGCAGCGCTTATCGATATTTTTGCTGTTACTGTGATTATTTTATCTTGTCGGCGCTTATTCGGGGACGGCATTCCTTCCACTTGTACGATACGTGTATAGAACAAATTGATTATATTTAATTATAGAATTTCAAAACTGCTTTTAAAACTTTTAACATTTCCTTAATTAATTACTTAACTGCTATCCTAATTTATTTCAAATTGTGGAAAACAACCAATCCAATATATTTTATGGCATGGCTGCGGTGACTAAGAATTACTTCGATATTACGTCTAAGTCTAATAAAACGTCTCCTGAAGTCAAACTGTAATCAAGGAATATATGTCAGCCTAACTCAGCCGCTTGCTTTTATAGTCAGATTACTGACACACTATTTTAGCTGCCTTTCTGAACAGGCTTCCTAGAGAGAAATGGAACTACACAAAAGCACCACTGGGTACTCTGTTAATACAGACATTTAGACACTACCAAATAGTAGCAGGATGAAAAGAGCTGCAGGTTCAAACTAAACACTGGCATTTTGTCGGGGGAACAAACGTAAAACCCAATCACTGATATTTCGAGCAGATCCTTGCAATTGAATGGAATTGAATTGAATAGTTACCCGATATCAGTCGCCCAATCATGAAAATCCCTTTTTTCATGAAAGTACTAGAATACCGATGCTTAACTTACTTCTATCAGATTTCGGGTACGCCGCAAAGATTTCGACATCAACAGTTATGTCATGTTGCTTAGCAACCTAACTTATGAAAAGCATGGGCTCGGACATGAGCTTCCGATAAAAAACAGTTGTTTCCCCGACTAAACCGATCAGTCCCATCAAAAAGTACAGGAAGGGAATAATTATAAGTATACACAGAAACCCATAAGTGGGTTGAAACGTGTAACGCGCATTCACAGCTTCTGAATATTCATTTTTTTCTTAGTACCATATTTGGAAACCCCTCGGTCCCTCGAGATTGGAAGCAAGTTGTTGAAGCAAATTGATTGGTTAATAATTTTATCTTGATTTTCCAAATATGGCTGTAACAACTTCTTAGCAAATTGAATAATCGGAAGCTTGTTTTGAAGCGTGCAAGACACAGCTGCACGTTTCAACCCACTGATACCCAATATTCTTGTGACTCTAAGAAATCCTGTTACCTTTATGTTTATTAATGCGACAGAATGAATCTCCAGTCACTGTCGGCGAAAATAAAGCCGAGATGAGATTATTAAATAATAAATCTATAGGTTAGAATTCAACATTCCAACAAACATATGATCTGTAATTTCCACTAACACCCATGGAAAGTCACTCTGTAACAGTAAATTTACACAGCTACGCACGAGCAAAGAAGAGCGTTGATCACACTGCTGCATCACTGATCAGACCAGTTCAGTTCTCGTGTTCTTAAAGGGACACTGTCTCACCGAAATAATACAATTTCGCTTTACTTATTTCCATGTTATATCGCCTATATTAATTGGATAAAAAGTTTCTATAGAGCAAAACAGAAGCATTAGTTTGGAGATAAAGTGCAGGATTGCAAGGGCGGATCCAGGAATTTCTGAAAGGGGAGGTTGTGATGTTGTAGTTATTTTTTTATTTCAGGTAATTTTTATTTTTCCTTTGTTTCAAATTCATTACCATATATTACCATACCCGAAATAAATGGAAAAATAAAAATTACCTGAGATAAAAAATTAACTACAACATATACCTTAAGAACTTGCCACGCTATCTTCTAGGTGGGGTGGGCGGGGGAGTGCGACTCGAAAAGCGTTTGTGAAGTTGAGATATAAATTATATTCTATTATTTTTATGAACCTTAAGGGAGAGACATGAAGAGTAAAGCAACCCCTCACCTGGATCCACCCCAGAATTGCAAGGATGAAAGTGGCATTACAGTTCAACAAATTTGATTTCGTGACAGGCGGTCAAGAAATCAAAATTGCTATTTTTGTGAAATTTTGACTTTTTTAGCCGTTATAGTTAATAATACTATTACCTATAGAAAAAGAAATGACTTCTTTTCTTTCATTGCTTTTGGCGATTTTTTCTTTCTATTTCAAGATAGTAAAGCAACTTCAAAGCAAGCTCCTTGCCATATTCATGAAAAAAAAACATATTATCCGGAGAGTTTCCCTTAAAGTCTTTAGTACTATCTATCCAGATCTCGATTAAATATTCTCTGGCTTTTACTAACCATATCTGAATAATTGCGACAGATGGAAACTAACTTGTTGTAAATTTGTATCTTGGCATCATTGGTATACCATTCTTTCAACACCAAGTGCGGGGAGCGGCGGCCGAAATAAACGGTAAAAACCGTATAAACGCCGACAACTGTAGCCCCCAAAAGAAGGGCTATAAAAAGCGAGAGAGCATGAAGTTAGAGCTAGTTCATTACCGTAACGTAACTGTTAAACACTCGCAATTAGAAGACACTACCGTTAACTTAAAGTTGCGAAAGTAACAGTGGTCGGTACTACTTCTTTGTTTTCTGCACGCCATCAAATTTTCAAGTTCGAAAGACATCCATACCTCTGCATTTAACTGACCATAACGTTTGAACGAAATTAAAAGATATCAAATGAAAAATATTAGACCCGGTTGTTTAGACAAGCGATGTTCATCCCCCGTTTCTTTAGATCATTTCTGGCTGAAGCGGAACTAGATTTTGTGAAGGGTGTACTTTTAGAAATCACTCGCTGTATTCCAAACGCGCGTATTAATACTGTTTTTCCAAATAGCTACGCTTTCGGAATCTTTAATTATTAAACTTTCAGAAAATATATTAGTCCATGGGCCAGAGTAGGTTCTCGGTACCACCAAGAGGGACAAATTATTAGTGATATCAGGTTCAAGGTTATCTCGAGATGTTTCAAAATTCACCTGATAGCAATCGTAAAAGATATATGACTTAAAACAATGTTATTATATATTTAGTTAGATTAAAAGCTGAAAATTTTCTAATCAACGATGAAAATAAAAGAAAAACGATGACTTGAAGATTTGAAAAGCATCATGGGTAAATTCCAAGATGGCGGAGCCGTTATATGGTAAGTACTTTATATTTCTTGTCAAATTCTCCCAATTTGAGATATTTATAACGTAGACATTAAGAGATTTAGGATATGAATGCCTAAACTACCTTATCGAGAATTTAAAGTAAGAGTTTTAAGAAGACGTTTAGCTATTTCAGCCAATTATCGGCAAATGAACTTACAGACATTCCAGATCGGCGATCGATTAATGCTAAATTTCTGACGACTGAATACACCTTATTCATAAATGGCGGCCGATTTATTATTCTTTTATATGTATGTTAATTCGCCTCACTGGCCTCGGTAGCGCGTGCAAAATTCAAAAGAATTTTTTCTCGATCTAACATGAGGCCAGTGAGGCTAATTAACATAAATATAAAAGAATAATAAATAGGCCGCCATTTATAAATAAGGTGTGTACCGTTGAAATTTAATCTGTTTTTAATACAACAGATCGAACAAAGCGTCTTCGTTTAGATATGAAGTGTATTATTCATTGCACTGATAATGATAGTGGCCATTTAACTTCCCCTCAAGACATTGACTCTTGGAGATCATTACTGAATGCTGCAACAGTTCGAAATTATAAGCCAGTGCTGGATTTGGCAAAGACTGTTGATGATGGACAAATTCCCTCGGTAATGTATCATAAGAAATGCCGCAGTGCTTTTACATTAAAGCGAGAGTTAGAAAAGATTTCTCAAGCTCTCTACAATGAAAAGATTCGTGATAGTGTGGTGGAAACTCAAGAACAAAGATCTGCATCCAATCGACAAGCTCCTAGCACAAGTAGAACGTATAACCAGATAATTATGTATTTTCTGTGAAAAAAAAAAGCAAATATGCAAGAGCCTCAAGAAGTCGAGAACCTTTAATTCATTGCACTGACTTACGTGCTGATGACTCTATCAGAACGATCGCTGTTGCTAAGGGTGATAGTAGGATTATTGCCGTTGTAACTCGCGAATTGGTAGCCGCAGAAGCATGCTACCACAGATCATGCTATCGTGATTACACTCGACCCGCAAAAGTGAGTAATTTCAACCCAGGTCCCGAGAGTAAAGAGGGAGATGATGGTGTTGATGAAAACTATAGGTGCATAGAGTCCCAAGCTTATGAGAAACTGTTTGAGTTCATTCGATCTGACTTACTAGAAAATCCAAGATTAATCAAGATGGTCGACATGAGAGACTTACTGTTGTCCTTCATGCGTTCAATGGGCGCAACCGAAATTACTGAATCGACCAATAAACACATGCGAAGGAAGTTAGAAGTCGAATTCGGTGGCCTGCTGCAGTTTGAGGATCTACTAGACAACAATAAGCTTTTTGTTATTCCCGATAATATTTCAAAACTCCAATTGGCTAGAGAAATGGCAAAACTGTCCCAACAACAGGAAAATAGGAATGTTCCACATAAGATCAAAGAAATCCAACAAGCTGGTCTATATATTCGAGATGCAGTTCGTGCAAATAATACAGAAATATCATGGCCTCCAAAACCTTCGGAACTATGCGAGAGCGCAGTAAATATACCAGTGGAACTCAATGCCTTTCTTTATACTGTTTTAACTGGAAATACAGAGATTCCAATCGAATACCCTCAAAGAGTACAGCGCCTAATTAACTCTTTCGGACAGGACATTATATATGGCGTGAGTGGAGGACGGCAGAAACCACCCAAGCAAATACTGTTACCTTATGCTGTTAAATCATTGACAAACAATGTCGAACTTCTATTCAGATGTTAAACCGGTGTGGACACGGAATCGCATATTCGCAAATTGAAGAAATGAACACAGCGCTTTGTCTACAGAAAATAGCCCTGACACCCGACAACGAAATTCCTCTACCCGAAAATATCCAACCGTATATTAGCATAACGCTTGCGTGGGATAATATCGACCGATTAGAGGAGACCCTGTCTGGAGCAGGAACGTTACATCGAGTTAATGGAATTGCTGTCCAGGCTAGACATTTTGGTCCCAACCTCCCCCCGGAACCGGCAATCGAGTTAACTCGAACAAGGAAGAGAAGCATTGATCCTTTGGTACGCTCCGAAGTTCCTCCTTATAATGCTGGGGATCGCTGTGGTCCTCGAGCTAGAAAATTTGTTGAAGTAACCTCTGCAGAGATGCTAGCAAACGCAAGAAAGAAGAACTTGCTTTGGATCTCTCCATGCAAAAGAGAAGCAAAAAATAAGTGGCTGGACTGGATTTAACATTTTCGTCCGCAATGAAGTGCAAGTCTCTAAAGACAACATTGGATATCTACCAACGATTGACTCACCTGCAACTGACATGGCAACTGTTCACGAAGTTCTAGTACAGTCCCTTAAGATAAAGAACACACTCAAGCTGAATAGAATCATCCTCGTCTTTGACCAAGCGCTTTATGCAAAAGCAACTGAGGTCCAGTGGAAACAAAGCGAGAAATTCAAAGAAATTGTGTTAAGGATGGGGGTATTTCATACAGTCTGCACCATGTTGTCAATTATTGGAAAACGTTTCCATGATGCCGGCTTAAGGGACCTTTGTGTCGAGTCAGGTGTGGTAGCAGAAAGATCTGTTTCAGGAGTCATGGATGGCCACAGGTATAATCGTGGTGTGCGATTTCACAAGCTGATGTATGAAGCCCTAATGAGACTGGTATGGACAGGATTTAGGTCCTGGATAGAAGAGAATCATAAGGATGCCACGAATTTGGTTGATGTCTTCTTTAATGATCTTGAGAAACTGTATAACAATATCTGCGAGAAAGAGTTCAAGAAACACATGGCAAGCTCTTCTTTTGCTGAATTTGTTAAGCTTTTTCAAATGTACATGGACTTCCTGCGACTGGAAAATGGCAAGCTGTCAGAATTCTGGATGTCATATATTGACATTGTGGAGATTCTTCTTGGACTTTTGAGAGCATCCAGAGAAGGTAACTGGGAACTTCATGTATCATCTATCAGGAAAATGATTCCATGGTGCTTCGCATATGACAACCTCAACTACGCCAGATATTCATCTGCTTACCTGTCGGAAATGTCACATCATCTCGAAGAGGATCACCCAGATGTTATAGCTTACTTCAGATCTGGAGGATTTTCTGTCCAGATTGGAGACGAGAACCCATTCGGTAGAATACCTGTGGACCAAACCTGCGAGGAGACTGTAAACAAAGACACCCTGACAGCTGGAGGAACAAAGGGATTCAGCCTTAAGCCAAGAGCCGTGAGTAAATACTACCTGATAGCTGAATATCGAAGCACATTCATGCGACAGTTCAAGAACATGCTTCATTTGGGCACTTCGAGCACCCAACACACCGATCTCCAACCAAGTCGAATTGCGAGAGACGAGGCAGACGTGAAATTGTTGCTGTCAATGCTGGAAGGAAGCTGGATCAATCCATTTCAGAGCGACCAGCAAAACCTAGTTTGTCTATCGACTGGTAAACTCGCCACTCCAGAGATGGGGAAAGATTTGATTCAGGCAAAAACTGTGGGAGAGAAGGCGTACAAGACTTTCAGTGAGGACAGACGAGTCCGACCCACCGAAATTGAAGTTCAACGATAAAACGACCAAAATTAAGCTGAAAACGTTTGGCGATCTCTCCAAGAAGTTGAAAAGAGGAACAGGCAAGGAAATGATAATTAAGGCTGATCGAGCATTGTTTGCCCAAATAATAATCGTCGCCGAGAACAGAAAGTTAAAGATGAGCGATGTTGTCTGCCACCCACTCGGACCCCTGCCTTGGGCCTTAGCTTCGGCTGATGGGTCTCTAACAAACTTCTTTTTGCGATTCAGTAGCAATTTAAATTGCAATAAACAATCAATTCATTACGCCGTTTTAAGAGGGTGGCAAAGGGGGGGTACCGATCACGCATCACGCCGAATTTTTAAGTGAAATCACGCATCACGGAGAAAATTTTTAACCAATCACGCGTCACGTAAATAAGGAGTAATCCCGCATTAAAATGGTAACAAAACAACGTAGAGTCGGCGTAGCCTACTTATTGAATGCATTGATATTGTATTCAATTTTTTTTGGAAGGATTGCATGTTAATTCACGAATCTTAAAATGAAATAAAGGGTGTTGGCGGGCCTAGCACCGGCCTAGCACAAATCCTACTAGCGCGTGGTGTGGTTGTTATGACCTTTGTTCACTCGGTTTTTTTGCTGGTTTAACTTTTACAGTTTAGCCCTGACTAGTATATCTTTTAAAAGATCTACCCCTCTTGTGTGAAATAAGGGGAGGCTCTTTATAGATTTGTCTTAGTAAAGGTTGTGATTCTATTAAATGCCATTTGTCCATGAGGATCTGTTTTAAGTTAGGTACACATGGGTTGTATTGGGTAATACATGTATTTTTTTGCGAGCTTTTGTTTTGTCTTTGAGAGCTGATTTTCTGTTATAGAATATTACTTCTGAGAGCACCTTCTCGATGAGATTGTTAGGGTAGCCTCTTAGCCGTAGGTTTGATTTGAATTTATTGATGTTTTCCTCGAAAGTTTCCTTTGAAAAGTTCGTTCAATTCTGAGGAGTCTAAGGGCCTCTCCTTTGAAGAAACCTTTCTTGACTCCCGGTGGGTGACAAGATTTAAAGTGCATGTATTTCTTCTTAGCATTATCGGCTTAATTTCGTTTTGCTTGTCTTTTGCGGTCAATGTGTTTCTTATTCAGATATTTTCGTGTATCTGAGACCTTCTGTTTAATTTCTTATCAAGACTCAGGGAGCACACAAGGATGAGATTCAACTGTTTATTATTGGCATTCTCAAGTTCTGACATGTTTTTCACCACTGAGCGCGAATTGTTTCTGTATGAGCTGGACTCTCTCTTGTACATTTACGAGTGGCTTAGTGCCTTGTTTTTAGGCTGATTGACATGGCTTAGTACCCTACTCGCTCTTCTTCTTTGATATGAATCAATTTCATGATAGTGGAATTTGATTAGTGCTCCTAGTAATTTCTGTTCTGCCTGACATGTTGCCTGCTTTCTTATGGTTCCGATTTCTTTCTTGAATTCTTCGTCGGGTCTGATAAGTGCCCTTTGGCGTTGTAGAGTAACGTCTTAGGACAAGTCCGGCTTCTACCTTGTGAGCTTCGAGTTTTCTGATTGCGTTTTCTGATTTCTCGATTCCGTCCTTACCGTGCCAGGAACGGATTCTCTGGACCCACCACGAAGATCAAAGGTCAAGAAAAGACTGGACAGACCTTCAATTAGACAATTTACGTTGAGTCCTTTGAATGTAAGCTTCTAGTTTTTCAAAGAATGTCGAAAGCATTAACGTATCACGGAAAAATAAAAGGTAAATCACGCGTCACGCGCTTCTAAAATAGCAAATCACGCATCACACTGCGCTATCTGATCACGCATTACGCCGTTAATTTGGGCACAATCACGCATCACGCGGTTAATTTTGGGGCAATCACGCGTCACGTAAAACCCCTTTGCCACCCTCTTTTAACTCCACAATCAAGTAAATGACGTCATAACATCACGTGATTTCAGCAAGAAAGCTACTCATTTCACATTGCTATCACCCACCAAAATGAACTAGAAGGTTCAAGGGTTCCAAAAATATATGATAGCATTTGTCCTCCTGAGTGGTACCGAACACCCTATTTTGGGGGTCTTGGCCCATGGACTATATTGCTTGCTGGGGTTTTAATGAGGTATAGAGCAATAAATAGCCACCAAAGCAAAGTGGTGTTTTGGGATAGCCTGATACCAAAGTAACGTTTTGCATTTTAAACTTTATGGCCGGGTCAAAACGACCAAACTTAAATCTGTCAAAAATAAAATAGTGCAATCGTCAGTTACTGACTTTCAAGTACAAAGATCATCTCGTCAAGTAAGCGCAAAAAATTGTATCTGAAATTGCGTTAATTTTTCGAAATATGTTGGTAATTATGCTGTCGATGATAACATTTGTTAATAACTCAATCAGCCAAAGGGAAAAATCTCGGTATCTCAAACAGTGGCACATCCACACTAACAAGTAATTAAGGCCCCATAATTATGGCAAAGTGAATTCACAATTGTGTATTCTTATATTTATACTTTTTAAAAACTTAGTCGTGCCAGATTCTCTCAGTTTGTCAAAGATAAATTAAGTAGTCGTTCCGTAAACGGAACTGTGTTTGAAAACTTTCGTTAGAATACCGTCTTTTCAAAAATCTAACTCAGTCTGAAATGCAGAAACGGAAAGTTCTCTCATTAAAATACAGCATTTTCGGCGTTTGATTGTGTCCTAGCAAGGAAAAAATGCCCTCTATGTTAGCCAATCGCTATTACTTTCGCCATCTATGTTGTTTTATTAATTAAAGTTCATATCTTAACAAGACTATGTATTTCTTAACTTACATACTAAAGGCTCTCACGATTTTGCTATGCGGTATTACAGAGATGAATGAGTGGTAATATTTCAAATATTAGTTATAACCTGTGGTGGATCTAACCCCTATCCCCACTATTTTGTCCCAAAATTAAGGCATTTTCACTCCGCCCTCCGCCCTCCGCCCTCCGCCCTCCGCCCTCCGCCCTCCGCTTATCCCACCCCCCTTTCCAGGGTATACAAAATGCAAAGTTACATATGTTTTGTGTTTTACTGCAATTGCTATAATTGCCGCTGACTGTCTTTGCTGAACTGCTGTCTCATTTCTATTGTTTTTATCCCATGTGCTACATCAGCGAAGCCTCCCCTCTGCGCAGCCTTATATGTTGTCTGCTTTCTGAATTAAAGCCTTGTAATGCTCTGTGTAGTATAATACTAATTTTAAATTTTAATATCAATTACAGCGATTGCTGTTATACCAGTTATACAAATGTAATTTTGCACTTTGTGTGCCCTGAATGAGTCACAAAAAATACGCACGGATAATGCGTTCTGGCTTCAAACCGGGATACAAAGGTGTAATACGACAATCTACCTTCTAACACGCTCCGATATTTAGCGTTTTCTCTTTTCCTTATTGGGTAAATGACGTCATAGTCTAATAATAAATTGAACTATAACATATGCTTCATTGACTGGAGGATTTCCAGTCATCAACCAAATAGCTGAAAAACAGCGTTTCGTTAACAGAGGAAAACAATTTATTCTCTTCACTGTCAAATAACTGAACGACCACACCGCTATTCTTATTGCTTAGTCCTTCAAAATGCATTCTATGTTTCAAAACGTTTATAGAGAATCATTCTTGTTATGATAAACATAAGGTATGAAAAATACACTCCAGGGCGCCTTAATTTTCCCCCTTTTCATTATCCTTTACTTTCAATTTCCTTTCGACTAGTTTTTGGATGTTTGCCGCCCTTATTTTAGCGTCTTCTTGCTTTCCAACATCATCTAGATTCACTTTTAGTTGTACGATTTTAGCTCTAATTTCCTCATACTTACAATGAATCACACGGATTTGGTATGCCATTTGCACTCCATAGGCCATCAGGCCTGCCGATACACCAGCAGCCAGTTCGGATACACCGTAATACATAGCGCCACCTGAAAAGAAAAGGGGGAGGAAAACTTAAACTAAACTAATAACAATCCCTTTACGGATGTGTCTGATCAAAATGGTATCAAGTGCTTATGCATTTCCTGAGTTTATATTATGGACACGAATGTTTTGAAAGTCCTCAAATTTGTTGGTATTCGACATTCTTTTTAGTTTACATTCGTGTCCGCGCGCAGACTGCTAAAACCAATGGCGAAATACTGGGGTAATTTGAGTGACAATCGTCTCACTCAGGCAGATATATAAATTAGAGCTGATGCCGGTATTTACTTCGCCCACAAGCCACTATAAAGTTATGGGGGAACGGGACTGCGTTAATGACGCTCATGCAGCGTTATCAGTTCTCGGTCTTCTAAACGGCCAATCTAAGGCCCCATCCACACGTATACGTTTTTTTTCGTAAAAAAGCATAAATTTTTATGCGTTTAGGCCTCCCGTCCACACGTAAGCGATAAAAATTGTTTTCCTCGATTTTTTCCAAATTGTTCAGCCCCACCCATACACTTCGGTGTCTTTGAAGTTTAGTCGGAATTGCCATTTTTTTTTTCAATTTGCGAAACACTGGTCGCATTTTGAAACTTGATGTGATGACAGATTTTCACTTAAACAAACACAAATTTGATCAATTAATTAACTTCCTCTTTTCATAGTAAAGAAACTATTAGAGAACAATAAGCAACAACTTGTTTTGTGGGTGCCAATGGGGAAGTGGGTAATGAAATGCTCAGAAATAATACTTTTTTCCGCAGTACTGCTAGGTAAACATTATCGGATTAAGCCTACAGCCCACGGAGATACAGACCGTGGATGGGTGAGGTAGTTGGGCCTCAGGTTGCACCCACGCGAAAGCACTCCTGGGTAGAGAGGAGGTAGTTGGGCCTCCTCTCTGATTGGAGGTAGTAGGGGCTCCTCTAACCTAGATTCTAACCTACAGCCCATGGAGATACAGACCGTGGATGGGTGAGGTAGTTGGGCCTCAGGTTGCACCCACGCGAAAGCACTCCTGGGTAGAGAGGAAGGAGTTGGGCCTCCTCTCTGATTGGAGGGAGTAGGGCCTCCTCTAACCTAGATCGGAGCAGTACAGAAAAACTGGAGGGAGTTGGGCCTTGAGAAACGAGTCTATGGGGGCAAAAGTGTGATGAGAGGAGCACTTCATCCCCATTCCCTTGTTCTTTATTGAACGATCAAGTAATATCAACTAATTATAAGGTATACGTAATTACCTGGACAAAGCCAGTTACGACTTCATTAATTTCAAGAAATTGGACTCAATTCACCTAATTTTAACCATCCTATATGGAGGTGGTGTACATAAGAATAGCTAATAATATATAACAATATATTCATTTCCTATTGTCTGGATATGACATTGTGGATTTTTTTTATTATTATTATTATTATTATTATTATTATTATTATTATTATTATTATTATCTAATAGGGTACACTGAGTAAAGTGAAGGGAAGCCTGAGCAGTGGGGTGGGTTGGGGAGGGGCACGATTTAGGAACTTGTGGCTACGAGCACGAGGAATACAAGAATGAACGAGCATACTCCGATTATGCCAAGAGATGACAGCACTAGAATTTCCTTGGATGAGACACCATGTGGGGTGTGACTGGTTGTGTCACGCAAACCGGAAGGCAGGTACGCCCCAGGCTTAACCACGTGATACAAGAGTTGTTAATTAACTATAATTTATTGCAGTGCTCCAATAAATTAGTATAATTTTCCTAGTGCAACCAGGCCCTAAATGTATGATTTTGCGAAACAAAACTGAAGACAATAGCGCGCTTCGGCTATTGTTTGTTTATGCAATTTTGAAGGCATGGACCAACGTAACAAAACAGAAGCACCGGATCCAAATTGAGGATCTAATCAGCTATAAAGAATAGCAATGAACGAAAAAAAGCAAGGCTGATTCGACAGTGAAGGAATATGATGAAATTTATCCAATATTTCGAAAGATACAGCCTTTCTTCTTCAGAGTATTACAAATAATGACTATGGGTAACTAGGACGTTACAATTTAAATTTAAGTATAGCGTGCAATATGATGCTTTAATGACATATAATACAATAGAAACGTAACCGTTGAAGATATAAAGCTTAAAAAGACAAAACCGCTACAAAAGAGATTTGAAATGAAAATAGAAGAACATGTAACATATAAATAGAAGTAGATATAAACGGAAATAATGGCATTACATTTCATCCTTTTTACTCATTCCAGAGTTGTTCAAGAGTGTTACCTCTATCGATGAGATATGCTTCTCTTGCTTTTCGTACAGCGTCACGATTAGAATGAATAAGTTCGAGTGGAATGAGTGTTGTCTTTAGCTGAATGGTCGCTAGTGAGGAAATGTTCTGATACTGTAGTGGGCTTAGATATGTTAGCTGGGTTGTCAACTGTTCTGCGGTGTTCGTTACTTTTCCATTGTAGCGAAGCCCCACCATTGTAATATACCATTATACTATTTGCTGCCGGCAGGCAGTCTACTAATCGTGTAGGCTTGTAGAATCGAGAATCTCTGTCCTTCTGTCCTTCTGTCTGTCTCGGTTTTCCGATAGTAACAATGAAACATTGTTTGAGAACCAATCAAGAGCGGTAGAAGATCTACGAAACCGTCGGCAGTCTCGGGAGAGCCTCGGCATCCAATCAAAACAAAGTAATGACAAGCCGACTCGAGCATGCATAGGCGATGCACGACTAAGCTGTTTCTGTTTCGACGCCATATTGGACTGGTTTTCAAGCTGTTTTGCATGTCCATTCGACTTGGTAATGTCTAAAAGTACGCTGGAAATCAGTTAAACATGGACAAAGGTTCTTCTCAGGGCCAACGTAGTTGCTGGATCTCTGTTGAACAAGACGCTGTGGGAGCGTATACATGTACTTAGCTTGGGCGTCGTTGTATTATTGTTAGGCATATTGGGAAATAAGCCTACATGTCTTGGGAATCTGCTAAGGAATCTGCATGCACGTTAGTTCACGATTTGATAATAGGTAGTATTGGAATAGTGTGAGCACGCTAACAAAGAAGCGCGTTAACCTTCAAAAACAAGAAGACGGAAACGTGCGAGATCGCACGCAAATTATTAAAATAGCGTGTCCACTGTGTCAGAATCTTTCAGTTTTATATTTTGTCTGGTCCGGAACCGGGGTCAAAACAACTTTTCAAATTGAGAGTTTTGCTGGAAGTATTCCAGCCATCATTATAATAAATTTTGAATGAAACTTATAAATTTAATCAAAGTTAACGACAGAAGTAATAATTTAGGGCGAGAGAAACAAATTTAGCCCTTTCTATATTTTTTCAGTTGAGGTAAAAATGCTGCAATTTGCATAATGTGAAAAGTAATTTGAAACCTTCCAAATAACACAACGCATCTTGCAAAATATATCCAATTTCTAATATTCCTCCGTGTCCGAAACAAAGAAAAGAAAATTAAATGAAAAAGGTGATCACTTTGAGGTTATTTTCGCTCGAGAAACATTCACCTGATTCACTAGCGCAAGCGAAACTCGCAAGAAACGATCATTGTTTACATCCTCATCGGCGGTGAATTTTTGCACCCGAGGCTGTTTTGTTCCTCCAACTTCACGACTATAAAAATTCATGAAAGGCAAACAACCGAAAGAAGTGAAATAAATTGGGATTCCAATGACGCTTATATTTCTTCCTTCGCTGTCCAGTGTTCACTTTTTATTAAACAAACGTTATGTTTTCGTCTATAAAATCTAATGCGGATGATTCGAGAATCGGGAAAATAACCAGCACGAAATCAAGACAAATAGACTATTTACATGTGGGAAAAATCTGAGACCTTCCGGAATGCACAGAACTAAAGGATTTTTGCCAAATTCCACGGCGATGGCGTAAATTTGATTTATGCCAACCCGACGTTTTCAAGATTCTTATCCAGCTTAACCAGCATCTCGCAATGAGGCAGCACTTCACTTCCAATATGGAACTACTAGTTGTAACTAGATCTTATCACTTTCAATAAAGATGTGCATTATTAAAAAAGAAAATTGTAGCGGAGCTCTGCGGCCTGAAGGCCCTTACTCATAGAACCAAAGGAGGATTTTTTCAGGTATCAGGTATCCCATGATGCAACGCGAATGAACTATATTATCAACTGAAAATTGCGTGACCAGTCATTTGCCATGGAGTTCTCGAAGCGAGCGCATCGTCTACTGCGTAGATTTTAGCAGTCAAACATATATCACATCGTCCAATCTGGCTTGTTGTAGGTTCCTAACGGTATTTAGTACACGTTTGCTTAACCCAAAAGTAAAGAGAGCGGCGACTCTGTCTATTTCTGAACACAGACAAATTGAAAGGCATCGATGACAATTTTAGACTTCGATTTCCGGATTTCCGGTAGATGAAAAAATATTGCCATCTTGAACATCAACAATTAATTAACATCAATCATCAATTAACTTCGAACCGAAGGAAAGTGTCAAACGATCATATGATTTGACCAAGCTCATGAAAGGAAGCTGCAATTGCACTAAATACGATATTTCCTTCGACTGTAAAAACCAAAACAAAGAATCTACGCGATCGAAGCGAATTTCAACAACGTTTTGGCGCCGATTTCGACCAAAATTCAACGGTCATAAATTCCAACAAAACGTGGGGACTTTAGGAGACCTTGTACTGCATTTAAAAGAGCTCCACTCTCCGGGCACTATGAGGCGTAATTTTATGCTAAAGTCCCCAGGATTAAAAATGAAACACGGCAAAACAGAACAAGGGTTAAAACACAACAAAGAAACGAAGCGGATCAGCCATGCATGCCACTAGAAACAAAGACAAAGATATTGCGATACACAGGCAAACAGGCTCCGAACAAACGATATCTAAGAAAACTTTAATGTACATAGAAGCCAAATAACGATTTGATTCACCTTTTATCGCGTTGGAAACGAAGAAAAAGTCTCGTGAAGATCAGTAAAATTTCACCAAGTGTACTCGCCATCGCTGAAAATGTGACACATCAGGATCGATAATTACGCGCTAGGTGTCATGGGATACCTGAAAAATCCTCCTTTCGTAGAACCTATGCCCTGCATTTTTCATGGTCATGGCTAGCGGAATGTTTCGAGGGCGCGCGTGTGTACATGTGTGTCCGTTGGGCAGGGCTATTTCGTGGACGCGTATGACGTCGCAAAACATGCGCGCATGACGCCACACAACATCCGGGATCTTAGTAATTTTCGCGCGCTTCCCGCGGCTAGAAACAGGGCAGTTCGCAAACGCTTGCCTCTGCGCCAGTTAGAAAAACCACAGAGAAAGACAAACAAGACACGCCAATTCCTGAAGCAAAGAAAACGGACCCTAACACTCGCGATCGTTCTGGATATGACGGCGAACAACCTTTGCCGAGAGGAAAAACATTGGACATACGGACAAACAATAAGCTTAAACAGAAAAGCAAGCTAGTTATTAAACTGTCTAAATGTGATTTGCATATGTAATTTTACCTGAAAAAATTTCTCCATGTTTTTGCATTCAGAGCTAAATTACAACTTTGAATATCCGTGGTTTTGGCAATGAAGCCAAACAACGCTCTGTTTTTGATTTTGCGAAAAATTCCCGTTCCGATTTTATTTGTTTACAAGAAACTTTAGCGACAAGACAAAATGCGATAAATTCTCTGACAGCTAAATGGCGCGGTAAAAGTTTCTGGTCGCTCGTTCTTGGTAAACAAGGCGGCGTTGCCATTCTTGTCGCTGAAAATACTGATTTCAAATGTTTACAACGGAAAAAATATTCTTCTGGTAGAATTGTTAGTGTTTTAAGTAAACTCGACGACACGAAAATTAATTTGGTTATAAATACTTAAGCTTATGCACCCACGAATCCACGTGAACGTAAATGCTATTATAATACAATTCATGAATATTTTTTCCGAACTCTTTTAAAATTATTGCTGGCGATTTTAACTGCATTTAAATTCTCTGATCGAAGATAAACGGGCTCTTATTAAAAGAGATAACTCAGTGAAAACCACCATAGAAACGCTTGAAAGAGAAATTCGGGCCATTAATTTATCCCAAATGAGAGAAAGCAAATTCGTAGCAGAGTCAAATGGCTTGAAGACGGGTGAAAACCTACCAAATTCCTTTTTACGCTCAAAGCAACACGTGCTCGGAAAAATTATGTTCAATCCCGATTTGTAACTCCGCCGGTGTTAAAGTCTTTTCACAAGACTCCGGCTCATTTCGATTTTTACCGTAATTTGTACTCGCAAGAACCTATTAATTTAACAGTCCAAACCGAATTTTTGAACCGCTTGAAAACAGACTAAGTGAGAGCGAAATTTTATCCTGTGAAAGATTTTTATCTTTGGCTGGAATTTATTCAGGGAAAACCCCCGGTTCAGACGGATTACCTCAAGAATTTTACGCTAAATTCTGGGATCTTTTAGGCCCTATTCTGTTCGAAAGCGTGACTAGATTACTTTACAAGAAAGATGATAAGAAAAACCTCAAAAATTGGTGGCCCGGTCATTTCGCTACTCAATGTTGCAATTACAAAATTTGTTCTAGCCTATTCCAGGCGTTCAGATAGTGGGAAAAGCGCGAATAGTTGGGGAAGGCGCGAAGAAAAGTGAGCGAAAAAAATGCGGGGAGACTATTCGCGCTTTCCCCACTATCTGAATGCCTGGAATAGGCTAAATTTGTTCAAAAGCTCTTACAAACAGACTTTCAAAAGTGTTACCCTCGATAATTCAAGAAGATCAAACTTGTTCCGTCCCAGGTAGGACGATTTTTGAGAATTTATTTCTCTTGCGTGGCATTCTAGATTATATAAATGTTACCAATGAAACTGGTATCTTGCTGAATATTGATCAAGAGAAAGCCTTTGACAGGGTAGAAAAACATTGGTAAACTTTTTACCAATGTTTTGAGTGGTTTTGGATTTGGTCCTAATTTCCAGCGGTGGATTTCGACATTATACTGTCAAGCAAATATGAAAATTATAGTTAATGGTTTTTTGACCGAAGGAATTCCGCTCGAGTGGGGGGTGAGACAGGGAGATCCCCGATCTCCACTTTTGTACATTTTATGCGCTGAAGTTTTGGCTTCCAGAGTAAGAAAGGATGATGCTATTGAAGGTTTCCTCCTTCCAGAAGCCTGAGGAAAGCGTTTTAAATTCGCCAATATGCGGATGACTCCACATGTTTTGTAAAGGACATTTTTTCTTTAGACAAATTGTTTACCTTACCTTCACAAATACGAGACAGGTACAGGGACTAAATTATTGTGGCAAAGACAGAAGCAATGAGGTTAGGAGATTGGTGCTCACGTCCGAACACTCCTTATGGCCTGGTTTCCACGCCTTTCCAAGCTAGATTAAAATTTGAACCTGTGGAAGGGTGTGGGGTGTTTTCACTCCCACCCTATCGGCACTACTCAATACCTGGGTTTTTAGTTAATGTTAAGACTATTTTCTTTTATCTGCTGACGACGAGAATGACATGCGAGCACGCTTTTTCATTAAGACCATACTTTATGGAATATACGGGCCACTACGGTAAGGGACATAAGGAATGACATCACAACCAGTTGCAAATTGATTTCTCCGGAATGACCGAACAGAAATTTTCTGCTTTGTGGTATCATCCGAATATTTGTGAAATACAACAGTCAAAGCTTGTGACTCTCATAATTTAGCTACTGGCAGCTCATCATTCAATACCAGAAATGACTAAAGTAATTATGTGTAAACCGGAAAGGACTTTCAAGTGGATCAAATGACCGGAAATTAACTTTATAAATAATCCCTCATGGACTAGACTTTCAAGTGTCTGTAAACCGGAAGTGACCTTGTATTATTGTAACCGGAAATGACTAGTTTAACTCAGGATGCCTTGTAACCGGAAATGACTCGCCTCTCAGGATAATATTGTCAACTTTAGAGATTTGTTTTTGATAAATAAAAAACATTATTGTTGTGTTTAGCGGAGAAAACGGTTTGCAAAATCGTTTTTCCCTGCATTTTTTCGCGGTTTGCTTACTCAAGAGAGGTTTCATGTTTCTCAAACAGTGGTCAAGACCGCATTTGAGGCTGCGTAACTCTGCCAGTCAAGCGTTTTCGGAGGAATATAGAGCTAAGTTATTATTTTTAAACCTGATTTCGTCTTAGGAGAATTGAAGCTAGTAAATCATCGAAGCATTTGTTTTGAGATAAATTCAGTCCTTTATGACCCAATGACCGCGGCCGTGCCGGCCAAAACCGGCCGTGATTTTACATTATTATACATTGGTGTCACTAGTTCGATTTTGATTGGCTATGAGCACGCAGCTAATTATTGCTTGCTGTTTCTGTTACGTCATACCTACAGACAATAGTTTTATGCATGCAGAAGTGACGTCATACCTACAGACAATAGTTTTACGCATGCAGAAGTGACGTAAGTTGTTTACTTACAAGTTGACTGCTGTGCATTGATCACTTTTTTGTGCGCGCTCTTGTCTTTACAAGTGCAGCTTAGGAATATGCATAATAAAACAATTATTGGATTCGGTTTTCGCATGATAGCGATAATTATCAAGGCCTCAGTTTGTCAGTTTCATGGACCGCTGAATTGTGGCCATTTTGGACCATTTTCAACATGCTCCTGTTATTGTAACATTCGGCGTTCTACAATGCCTTTTACACAGTGAATTAAACATCTTTTTAACCTTCTTTTGCAATAAAATTTTGTCGGAAATGTTAAGTTTAAAAATCATTTTGGTCTTGTACAAGACATCTATCTTCGCCATGTAAACAAGAAGGCAAATTTAAGCAAATTTCGAATTGATAAAATGCAGTCTGGTATATGATTTTTAGGCAAAAAACAACACTACATTATAGCTAAATCTGTCTTTTATTTATTCTGAAATTATTTTTGGTGGCCCGCAAATACAGCGCTACTGAGAGATTTTATATCCGTGAAGGCTATTTTTAGCTTGATACCAACTTCGCAGTATATTGCGCTGGAAGTACTTTCAATGACGGCGAGCTTAAGAACGAAAATAACTCAAAGAACTGCGAAATTGGCCCTTAAGCAGGTCTGTTAAATTATGAAAACAACATTTACATGTTTTAGGCTATAATATTTATATGATTTTGTTTTTATCTAGGACGCATTCAGTTAGAATATAAATTATAATCATATGTATCATTGATCGACTTTTATGCCGACGTATCAAAATACGGCATAAGTCCTTGAACGGCTCATGTTAAAATAATGTTTAAGTTAGCTTTTCTCGCCTTTTCCTTGTTGTTAGCAGCAAAAATACAAGAAGTCTTACAGAGCTAGCTAACAAAAACCATGACTTGCTTGACATTACAGCATTTGATGTTCGCAAAATGTTGTTACAGTTTTTATCTCGTTAATGCGCATGCGCATTAAACGAGATTTCGGAATCAGTCACGAAAAAAGGGACAAAAGTTGTTAACAAAATTTTGTGGACTTTTGTCCGTGGGAGTTTCTTCCTTCTTCTTTATAGAAGCTATATTAGGGCATTGAAGATATGGTTGGTTAAACTGGTTAGGA
This sequence comes from Cladopsammia gracilis, assembly GCA_022457155.1. Lineage (NCBI taxonomy): Eukaryota > Metazoa > Cnidaria > Anthozoa > Scleractinia > Dendrophylliidae > Cladopsammia > Cladopsammia gracilis. The sequence goes on along the minus strand of JAJGOT010000103.1, from coordinate 119,258 downwards.
TTTCAAGAAGGGCGTCACATACTGCACCTAAAATTTTTGGGGAGCATCCCCGGACCTATTGTTAATTTCCCTAGGGTATTGGGATGTCAGAACTTGTTATGAACTTGTCATATCTCACATTACGTTACCGCAAAGGCATTAAGTTCTTCTTAAGTTTCGATATCTCACGTTACCTATCAGCTTCAATCATTTGTCGTAAAGCCATTAAAGCTGCTTCAGAAGGGTAAAAATAGGTCAAATGCGTTTTATGGCAAACGCAGTTTGAGAATTTCACGGTGTATTTTTACGAATGGCGACGTTTTAAGAAAGTTAAATGGGACGGGAAAGTTTGTGTTTTAATATGAGCGATATGGCAGAGCAAAATTTGCGTTTGTTCTATTTTTGAAACATTGCTATTACGGTTTGATTATGCAATAGTATGGGAAAGACGTCATAGTTTTGTTGATTTAGCTACCGTGCACAAGGAAATTTTGCAGATTGTCCGACTGAATTTGTTTTGCGGGAGGAAATTTTTGCGGGTCGCGGAGACAGCTAAAATTTCTGGTTCTATTTGCTATTCTTCGACAACCACAAAGTGATTACAGTGGCAGTAAAGCTCACTGTCGTTGCAGATAAAAATTAAACTGATCACAGTACGCGGGTGGCGGCTTAGAATTTTAAACATGAACGCTTATCAGCATAAGTGGAAAAGCGTTATTTCCTGAATTATTCTAGAGCTCTCACGCAAGTATGAACCTACCTGCAATGATCTATCAAGAAACGAAACATAATTATTCTCAATTCGCAGTTCTGACTCAAATGAGTTCAACTTTTATATTCAAGTTCCGATGAATTTCATTGCATTCTCAAATGCTTGTTCATTTGGCTCGGATGGTTTTATGCCGGTGGATTTTCAAGATCAGTTGCTTATACGCGCCACACTGTGAAAGAAATTTCCGGGAAAGTTTAAAATTTTACAAGATTTTGGTCTATTCTTTTGCCAAATAATTCCATTTCAGTGTAATCGATTTTTGTTACAGTTAGCGTAAACTTCGAGTTCTACGAAGGGTTCGAGTTTAATCAATTTTTGCATAACCGGAATTCAACTGGATAAAAATGTACGACGATAAGTCGTGCACTTGTAATAAGCTGAGCGTGCAAGGCCTAGCCGTGTGGTTTTAACGCAATGAGAAGTTCGTAGACAATATAATAATTAAGGCCTTTAAAAATCAGTTGAAATCATTAATTCAAATGGATGGACTCAATACCTATGTAGTTTACTCTTAATTCAAAAGATAAATAGTACTGAAATATTTATGAAGAGGAATTTAACCGTTGCAACCCCTTTAAACTTCGTACTGTACTTATCTATATCCTTGGTGCACTGCATTAAATTTTTCTTAATAGGTTTTTAGAAGACTTACCTTCTACTTGCAGCTGAAAAAGCTAGGCTTAAACGTAGCAGTCGCTAGACTGTCAAAAATGCCAACGAAGGTTTTAGCGAGCTCCACGCAGCTATAAAGCGTAGCGAATACAAGCTCAAATTACAGCCTTTACTGAGACACTTACGATACGACCAAAAACAGATCGCTGCATTCACCCCTCTCATAAAATAGAAGTCTGTATACGGGTGAACATTTCAAGTTCGTTTACCTACAGGTTGCAACTGAACTGACTGAAAATTCTAAAAACTGACAGGAATCTTCTGCGACACCTCCTTTCAACAACCTTGACGGGCTTTTTTAATTTCGTTCCTATTACAAATTAAGTTATCGTCTCTTTCGTAGAAAAATACGTAAACATTGGGAACATCAAACTTTAAGAGGGTATAAAGGAAAAGCAATATAAAGCAATGGATGGCAATCTATCCGTTCCGATGTTAATCGCGTAACTCTTTCCTCCTTTCCGGTTCTAGATTTCTGTTCGTGAAATGACCAGATCAAAAACCCCCGAAAATAACCTTCAGGCTGATTAGGGTATTACATTTCACAATTCCAAACCTGAAAAACTTAGAAATTACAAAAAAAAAAATAATAAACATAAATATATAGCGTTAAATAACGCGAAAACGGGAGGATTTTTTCCGGATATATAATTGATACTATCCATTAGATTATTACAATGGAACTCAATTCATTCTATAGGTGTCAGAACATTCACTGAAGCGTGATGCTTGAAGTTGTTTCTCGCGGCGAATTTGCCTGTAAAGAGCTATAAACCCGGCGCAGCTTTTTCTCGACAGCTACAGCGAGCTTACTTTACCATTTTGTAAACAAGGCCAAACACACGACAAATTAATCTAGCACTGCTAAATGAGGGTGCTAATGGGGGTACCCAATTGTCAGTTAACTACTATTTTTTCGGCCAATTGTCAGTTGACAAGAGGCTACACTGGTAGCCTATACTCATGCGCTTGTATAAGAAAGTTTTATGTTTTTCTTTTTTAACTGGGTCACGCTGTCGGAAATCGGTTCATTTCAATATTTTCATTCATTGATCTTATCAAGTGATTTAGCTTGACAAGTAGGAAATTACGTATATCAGTAAGGCTTTTAAATTTGCAAAGTTAAGATAAGGTTACTTTACAGGCCATGTGAATGACCAGATTGAATGCGTTTTCGGGATTGGTGAACATTGTGACTAAAGATCTAGGGACTTTGCGATTAAATCATTCTTACTTGAGAATTGTCATGGACTTCTTGTGCCAAACAGAGGCGTTCGCGACAACGCACCCCTTCCCTCTCAACGAATTTTGCGTGACGTAAGCCTTGTTTTGTTTACATAAAACCAGAGACAGAGAAATGTATGGAAAACTAAAACAAGCAACAGGCCCCCAAAATTTGTCAGTAGAACTCTTTGCCGTGTAGCTTTAGTTTATATATTTTATAGAACAGCCGCTTTACGAAAATTATTCGACATTAGATTCTCATACAAAAACCATAATTTCTCACCTGTCAAGATAGCTTCCAAAACCGTAATAAGGATCGTCAGTAAGATGTCTGTTTGATACAGGATCGTACGCAGAGAGTATGGGAAGGAAAAAAATCGAAACTCGCTGATGCTTGTGTCCAATAAAATACGGTGTGTCCACTTACTTTGGAATCTGCTTAATACAGGTTTTAGTGTAATCAGAAATCTTACTCATTTAATCTAACACTGAAAAATGGCCCGTGTGGTCAACCCCGGGGTCAACCCGCGTTCGCGTGCTATGTATCTCACTTGTCGCACTTCCCATGAGAAAAGGTAGCTCCATTTCCAACTGAGCCTTTGTAACAGCTTTCCCGTCGATCTTCTCTAATCGGAACAACTTTAAATCAAACTCACCGAGTCCAAACTTTCCGCTTATTGTTTGATTATATGTCCATTGAATTGTGCTTTCTCATGTCAAACGGTATGTGACTTATATGTCATTCGAATGCCGATCCTGTGTCATCATCTCGATTAAAACTCAGAATAACTTTGACCACGCCACTCGACGCCATCACGGAGATCAAGGTCAACGCTCTACGACCCTGGTACCTTTCACATATAATATCGGTTATTATTTTTTTCTGAAGCATCTCAGCGGTCCGGAATCCTAAATCCTTGAATCTGATTGGCTAATCGCGCGCTTTCCCGCGCTTTCAGCCGGTCCAGCTTTTTACGATACGGACCGAGGTTACGGACCGGCTTTCACGATTGCCGAATGACACTGAATTGATTTTCTGTTGATGAACTGCTTATATCATTGAATTTTCTCGTAAATTATGAGCCCAGACGAAAGCTAGCAAAGCGAAAGTGAATTTTTATTGGCCAGATATAATATTTAACGACACAAACAAAGAAAACAATGAAGAAAACCGGCAAAGTTTCATCATAGCTGACATCGGCTGACATACAAAGACCAGACAACACGCTGAAGATCTTAACTACGCTTAAACCAGGCACAAAAAGACTCAATGAAGAAAGACAGAACAAACTAAATGGAAGGAGAAATCAGCCGTAAAAATAAAGACCAATTTTATTCCTCGAAAAGGCGAGTACAAGTTTCGATTTTATGATTTATTGATTTTTATAGTTTTTGGGTTTGTTGTTGCTTTTTACAAAGCGGCATTTGTGGCAAAACATTAAGCTTACTATAATAAGACTGATGCAATCTAGCGCTTTTTTACAAAGGTTTTGACTCCATTCGGTTTAAGTGTTCTTATTTTTCTGGTTGTGTTTTTTCTCCTAATAGAGATTCTGTGAATTTTTTATTAAAAAGTCTTTTGTCATTCTAGTCTTGTACTAGGTTTGTTGTGAATAATTTACACGCATTTAGCGATCGGATTTTACGAGATAATTTGTACTTTCACTACATCAGGCTCGGTTTGTATGCTTTTATTTCTCGGTTTTTACCTTCTTTTATCTAAATTCAAGAAAACATGATTTTTAAATTAGAGTAGCTCAGTCGGTTTAAGCTTTCGCCCGCTATAAATAAATTACGCTCGACTTTTCTTTGTAATAGAAAAATTTGAAAAGTTTTTAAAGTTATAATTCAGCTTTCCACGGCTTCGCTGTAGGCAAGAACATTTCTCTATCCTCACCGGAGGCAAACACAAGAGCCCTTTATTCTACCAAGAGACATAAACTGATAGCAATGAGTTCACTTTGCACATTAATTTTTTTTTGTTTATGAATGGAAAGTTGTGAAGATTACCGAGTTAATTTAGATTTTGCGCGCGTTCTGTCAGTTTAGCTGTACGCGGCGCGTAAGAAACATTTCTTGGAAAGCTGTACATGAATGATTTTCACGGCGAATCGCAGAATTAAAGTAGGAAAAAAATAAATAAGTTATTTACCGGCCTAGGTCGGTCCGTATAGGAAAAAACTGTGCCCTCGGTCTTGAGTACGGCCCTCGGCCTACGGCCTCGGGGCGTACTCAAGACCTCGGGCACAGTTTTTTCCTATACGGACCTCCCGGCCGGTAAATAACATATATATATGTCACCTGGTCACGCAGCGAGGCAGGTAAAAGTCACAAAATAGCTTTGCTGTTAGGAAAAAACTACTGTTGCTATTATTAACAACAACAATCGTTAATTTAGTATAATTAATAGAATGTCACTTAACTGTTACCGTATTTTCTCGATTAAACGCCGGGCCCCGAATAAACGCCGGGTATAATAGAGGAAGTTGTAAGTAAGCTCCTCAAACGTTTGTTTGTGGTATAATAAACATAAGATTTAAGGGCAAGGTACAAGGCTGCCAAGAAAAACGAATAATAACCCTTTCTTAAAAAATGGCGGGCGAGAAAAAACTGCTGATACAAAGAAACGCCGGGTCCACAAGGCCAAGTTTAAAATAAACGCCGGGGGCATTTAATAGAGAAAATACGGTAACTTTTCATTTATCAGTTAACTACTATATTTTTGGGCAATTGTCAGTTAACTGTTAACCCCATTAGCACCCTCCTAAATGCACTGGTATTCTGAATTTCACTTTTGCCGGAACGCAATTGGCATGAAAACAAAACGAAAAAAACTCGCTAGATAATAATGCCTTTTGTCACAACATTTCACCCACGACTGAAAAACCTTAAACAAATACTGATGAAAAATAGAGTTTCGTTCAAAACCAACCATTCCTGAAAACTATTTACAAAACGCCGCCTAACACATCATACAAGACGTAAATCACTTAACGACATACTCATAACAGCCAAATTTGAAAGCCAATATAAATGCACCGCAACCGCAAAACCACATAGCGGAGTCGGTGCAGGTCTGTCATGAACCTCATTTCGATCTAAGGGAAACTAAAAAAGTGACCGCCAGGAGTGGTGCCCTGTTTATTCGCTCCAGACCCAATATTTTCTATATAAGTACGTCCACAGCAGACGTGACCGAAAAATGACCACGTGATCACCATTTTCCCGCCATTTTTCACGTCAAAATATATAAAACAGCAGACTTGATACTTTAGCTAACTACAAAACTTTCCGTTTCATTATGCAAGAGTAGGAACAGCAAAATACCATAAATTTTGACTTTCGTTCTATTTTCGAATACTGCTGGAAAGTTGAAAAAGAAATGGCTGATAGCGCGATGTCTGCTAAACATAGCTCAAATTGTCCCGGCACGGGGAAAGGCAACCCTAGAGAAATGACATGTTGTTACGGTCTCCTTCCATTAGATTCGGCACATGTGAAGTTCAATGTTTGAACCTGGCCTTACTTTAAAGAATATTAAAGATTCAGTCACCATTTGTTGTGTCAATTGATATTTTGATAATTAATATTAATATGTCATCCGATCAGATATAAAGTCATTGCACGTGACGTACAGTCGAACCTGTATATAACGGCCCTGTATTAAGCGGCCACCCTCTTTTAAGCGGCCAGTTTTCAAAGTCCCGATTTTTCGCTCATACAAAGGCTGTATTTGTTACCTGTATTAGGCGGCCACCTCTATTAAGCGGCCGCGGCCACCCCGTAGCAGTCCTATGTTTGTTTTTCTTTGTTATTTTTACCTGTGTTAAGCGGCCACCCTTGAACGGAAACTACGTATGTCATTTTATTCGATCCATCATCACTATAAAGAAATAACATGTGCAAAGCTACTATACTGTGAGCTCATAATCGGCCGTTTAGTATCGTTAACGCTTTCCAGATGTCTGCAATGTGCTGAAGTACAGTACAAAATCACGAACGCAAAAAATGTTCGTTTTGAATATGCTTCATTCTTTAGCTAGAAATTCCTCTTTAATTAGCTTGTTCTTCAGCCATGTGATGGAGAATGAATCGCCTTCAAACGTATACTCGCAGGGGATTTTCTAGGCCATAACCTCCACCTCTGTTAACTCGCTTGCCCTTTAATTACTTTAACTTTCCCGTTGTTTGTTGTTTGTTTATATATTATACCTTTAATTTACAAGTTGGCACTGAACTTTGTTTAAAGTATTGATCTCGTGAAAATGTGTTGATTGTCCTATTGTTTCCTTGCATGAAGTGTTTTTGTGTGATAAGCCATTAAAATTGACATTGGACCACGCCCAGTGAGTATTTTTACTGTTCCTGTATTAAGCGGCCACCTGTATTAAGCGGCCAGTTCCTCAAGTCCCGAGGGTGGCCGTTATATACAGGTTCGACTGTATTATCGATCACTTGATAGGTTTGTGGGCTTTTAATTGTTTTGAAATTGCGGCAATCTATTGTATTTGATTTAGAAAGTCTTTTCCATTGTCAAATATCCCAACAGAAAATAGACAATGAATAACTGAAAATGCACTGTGTAAATTGAACCAACAACACATTTTCATCGTCAACTAGCTAGCAAGGCGGGAAAAGTCTTTCACTTTCACTTCACTAACATCAAAATTATTTACATTCACACTCGTGATTCTTTGTTACTCATAACTTTTTTTGACTTGCACCAACACGAATTTTCAAACCAAGTTCTCTCAATCTTCTCTATCCTGCCAAGAACCATATCCAGTTGACTACTGTGCCTCGCATTTTCTACATAATGTCTGATTCTACAACGCCATCTTTACCATATTTATTTTATATTTATTTTAGATTCTTCTTTTTTTAACCTCATGTTCCAACGCATTAACGAGATGGCTTAAAGAGCCCTTTGATATTATTTACACAGAGTATACTCACATTGTGAAAATATCCGTTGACTTCCAAATGTCGCAGACATAAATGTACGAGAAAACATTAAGGACAGAAAAATATCCTCACATTTAGCGATTCAACACATAAAAATCCCTTCATTTCCCAAGGAACCATCACTCGTAAATAATACGAGGTCAGTGAAAGGTAATAAAAGAGTTGGTTGCGTGACCTAGTCAAGTTCACATGCACTCCAAGTGGACCGGGGAGAGATTATTTTATAAACGAAAAAGCTAATGAAGCGGGCCGCAGGAAGGCTTAATTGCATTTGAATCCCACAACCCCAGAATCGAACGAAAATAAAGGCCGAAACTGAAAGAACTGATTCGATACTACAAACCACTTGTCAGACTTGTCATTTTCCCGTGGGTACCCCTGTCCGTCGCTACCATTGCCTTGCTAGATGCGTACTTACTTTCCTAACCTTTTATTTAAAATGGCATAGTGTTATATTAAAATGTTTATATCAAGGAAATAAAGAAAAGAAGGGGAGGGCTAATATCCAGGCGGTGGAGGGGCTTATAAACGGAATATTATTTTTGTTTTCAGGTTGATGGACCTACAAGTGGGGGGGGGGGGGGGGGGGGTGGGGGTTATAACCGGCATTTCACGGTATTCAAGTATATTCAAGTAAGGCAGTGTAAGGCACTTTCCTCGGCAATGCTGGAACTGTTAATGCCAAATTAAGACCTTCTCCTTGCCCTGGCTGATAGTTTGGCTAACGACGTCGGGCATCCGCTCACAGTATTTAATGATTCCAGCGCCTTCCACAAATCAGGGGCATTTTTCTGGTACAACTTCTCTCGACACTAACGTCGCAATTTCAGACATTTTCTGAAGATACCGTTGTCGTGTCCTTTCACTGATTCAGGAATCGATTACCCTGACTGATTTTATTATAATTTCATTCAAGCCACAGTACTCCAACTGGTTAAATTCCTGATTGGCTGGAATTTATACCTCCACTGTCAGAAGAATCTTGAAAGGTTTCATCAGTAGCTTTCTGAGTGGGTCGGTTGCACACTTATTTCCGGTTCCACACTTATTTGTGGTTGCACCATGATTTCCGGCTGGGATTTAAATTATTATTTAAAGGCAACTCTTTTTCTTCGCTAGTTTTTGAACGTGCCTTCTTTTCGATTCTTTCGCCCTTTCAATCTCAAAAAAAAAAAATCCACCCGACAACAAGCCTTACTTGAATACCGTGAAATGCCACTTTCAAACTGACAGAAAATATCCAAGACGTTTTTAGTACAAAATAGTCGACATAGCTTCTTAATCTCGAATTTTGTTATTGATGCGATTAATTAGTAATTGAACTTCGTGTCGTACAATTCAGGGGTAATCGTGCTCGTAATTTCAAATCGTCCTCGCGCTACGCGCTCGGCCGATTTGAAATTACTCGCCCGATTACTCCCTGAATTTTACTCCACTCAGTCCAATTACTATTACGAATTAATTTGGTACGCCTCGACTAGCATCATGTTAGCTAACTGCGTGCCAAGAAATTGTACCGATGCCTGTAATTACGATAATAAATGTCTTGTCTTGTCTTGTCTTGTTTCGTTTAATAAATACTCTCCCCTCGTTTCCAGGGTCTCCCTTCTTCCCGCCCCTGGCCCCAGGGGGCGGGAAGAAGAGAGACCCTGGGAGCGAGGTTGACTTTCCCCGTGCATGTGAACGTGACTAGGTCACGCAACCAACTCTTTTAGGACCTTTCACTGACCTCGTATAGAGCGTTTTCACTGACGTCATATCAAAATTCAGAAGCCGTTTTCGATTCCAAAATGTTTATGGAATTGTAGAGAGTGTAAAACTACACATCTGGGCCAAATTTTGAAGCGCAAGAGCATTTAGTTCAAGAGTTATAGGCGAACGAGTGTTAGACATTTTTAGTAAGAAATGTATTGAGCGGCCATCTGGTACACCAACATGGCGGCCAAAAATTCAAAGCCTTAATTACACCAAAAATCTCATCACAAAATATTGTATTCACTATAATTGCCATTAAATCGGCTCATAAGCATCTATAATTCAAAAATAACTTTCAACTGGTTCAATTTTGTTGATTTTCACGGCTTATTTGAAATAGCGTAACGGATTGCGTGACACATTTAAAACCTTTATAAATCGGAAGCAAAACATCGTTAAAACCTGAAACTTTTTGTGAAAGATTATAACACTGGTATCCATATACCATGTTAGAAACAGCTTTGTAGGATGTATACTTTAGATTTCTTAATTTTTATGACGTCATGTGAAAACGCTCTATTATTTACGAGTTTCCTTGGGAAATGAAGGGATTTCTATGTGTTGAATGACTAAATGTGAGGATATTTTTCAGTCCTTAATGTTTTCTCGTATATTTATGTCTGCGACATTTGGAAGTCAACGGATATTTTCAATGTGAGTATACTCTACGTAAATATTGCCGGGATACGATAATGAAACTGTAACAACATTTTGCAAACATCAAATGCTGTAATGTCAAGCAAGCCATGGTTTTTGTTATCTAGCTCTGTAAGACTTCTTGTATTTTTGCTGCTAACAACAAGGAAAAGGCGAGAAAAGCTAACTTAAACATTATTTTAACATGAGCCGTTCAAGGACTTATGCCGTATTTTGATACGTCGGCATAAAAGTCGATCAATGATACGTATGATTATAGCTTATATTTTAACTGAATGCGTCCTAGATAAAAACAAAATCATATGAACATTATAGCCTAAAACATGTAAATGTTGTTTTCATAATTTTAAAGACCTGCTTAAGGGCCAATTTCGCAGTTCTTTGAGTTATTTTCGTTCTTAAGCTCGCCGTCATTGAAATATACTGCGAAGTTGGTATCAAGCTAAAAATAGCCTTCATGGATATAAAATCTCTCAGTAGCGCTGTATTTGCGGGCCACCAAAAATAATTTCAGAATAAATAAAAGACAGATTTAGCTATAATGTAGTGTTGTTTTTTTGCCTAAAAATCATATACCAGACTGCATTTTATCAATTCGAAATTTGCTTAAATTTGCCTTCTTGTTTACATGGCGAAGATAGGTGCATGTTTTGTACAAGACCAAAATGATTTTTAAACTTGACATTTCCGACAAAATTTTATTGCAAAAGAAAGTTAAAAAGATGTTTAATTCACTGTGTAAAAGGCATTGTAGGACGCCGAATGTTACGATAACAGGCGCATGTTGAAAATGGTCCAAAATGGCCAAAATTCAGCGGTCCATGAAAGCACCCGCGGACTCGAAAGGCTAATTTTCGACTTATCGTAATTTAAAAAAAAAGTAAAATGAAATCGAACCTTTTAAACCCATTTTCGAAACTAGGTCACTAAATAGGTTGTTTTGGTAAAATAAAAAGAAATTCGAAATTTGGCCTCTGTCCCCGGATTCTCGATATTTACAGACATCCGCTCTTAAATATCATTAATATTGGCCGCTATTGTCGTCTGGTTTTTTGTGAAGTGATGAGCGACGTTTATGTTATGCTTTACGTCGGATAGAAGATGGCTTCCCCTTTTCTTGCAGAGAAAATATTTAAATAAATACATTTTTTGCAGTAGCTGCATTTCAAAACCTCAAGCGTGCATTATTCCGTTAGCCGAGAGCATGAAAAACATATTCTATAAACCAATCAGAACGCACGCTTTAATTAAGGTTACAGTGTACCTTCAGATCGAAAATTTATTGAAAATTTTTTTATGGCATTAAAATAAAGTTTACAGAATGAACTTTCATCCAAAAAAAAAAGTATCGAAAAATAGTGAAAATTGACGGAGAAATAACGGTATAACTTTTGTGGGCGGAGTTTGTTTATTAAGCGATATGTTTTTTTAAGCGCTGTTTTCTCAAAGTTAATTTTTCGCTTGTTGGGGACACTTTAAAGAGCTACAACTCAAAGGGAATTTGTTCGATTTTCCTTAAATTTGGACAAAAGCTAGGCTAACATATAATCAACAAAAACGTGTCGGCGAATTTCTTAATTCCAAAAACTTTTTCGTCAAGAGGCATTTCCGTGCGATCATTCCAATTTTTTTTCTCCCCTTTTCGAAAATGTTCTGTAACTTTTCACTGCAATTGAATATGGAAAATCGCCGACACGTTTTTTTAGCGCTTCGTGTCCGGAAATCCGAGAACAAATCAAATTAGCAAAATATAATAACCGCTTTGAGTTATAGCGTTTTAAAGCTGATTCGGACGTTCGAATTTAGACGTCGTAAAAAATTTGACAATTCATTTTATTACCAAATGGTTTCCATATTTAGATAGCCAGCTCTATAAGCTTTAATTTGATATCTGGGTTTAGGTATATTAAGTGTAATCTTAAGACGCTAGAGCTGTTATACTGGAGACACCCCCGAAGGTACACTGTAACCTTAAGTTATAAAATCTAACCTGCGATCAGATCAGGCGCTCTTTTTTCGGAGCGGGAGAGCACGAACGCGCGAAAGTCGGCGGAAGGGCGAGGGGAAGGGAAAAAGAGAGCCTGATACAATTATTTAACGAACCTTCTGCAAAAAAGTCAGGATATGACTTTTTTCTGATTGGTCGTAAAACAAAAGAATCAATGAGCTGCATTCAGATTGGTTAACTGGGTTAGAATTGTGACTTCCGGTCTGAAGCATGCATGTGCCCAAAACACCAGTTTATCATTGGGGCCGTCGCGTTGAATGTTGAAAGTGAATTGTCATCGGCTTTGAATTTGTCCCTTCGAGATTTTATTCGCATGTCCTTGAAGGACAAGTAGAAAGAATGTATAAGACGAATTTTTTGTTTGCGAGAAGACGCTCTCGCTCTAACCAGTCTGGTAGAACTTTAATAATTCAAAGAGCGTTTTCTTTTGCCCAAAATAAAATTCTGTGCTTCTTATGAACTTGGAGTCTATCTGCTTGGCGAATTATTGTGGAGCCGTTTTGTTGCAATGTCAATCCTCTGACAATTTCGTGAGCTTGCTGCTGTAGAATGAATGAATGTTTATTATTCCGACGCTCTTGATCAAATCTGATAAAATAATTCTTTTACCTGTTCCATCTATTTCTACAGTGCACCTACGGTTAAACTGGTTTTGCAAAAGTACCTGTGCTTGTCCAATGATTTCGTTAGCGACATCTCAACTTGCCACTTTTTACTGATCGGAAAACCAAACATTTTCACGAGCACTGAGAAATTATATGAAAGCGACAAGTCGCAAAGCCTGCCAAGCGCCAACTGTTAACAACATGCAACGTGATATCCGCTTAATTCTGATTGGCTGCATTTTTTGATAACATCCCTGTTGACAGATTTCTTAATTTGGGGCGGCAGGCGGGTCGTTAAATAAATGTATCAGGCGTTCTTTTTTTTCCCTCCCTTCTTTTCTTCCCTCTCCGCTCTCCGCCGCCAACTTTCCCTCCGAAAAAAAAAAAGATCGCAGCCTGATCGCAGTTTATATATAATCTGGCCATTCTTTTGTCTACAATGGCGTAACAATATCAGATGTAGCCGGGAGGGTCCAAAGGAGAGTATGTACTTACCCACAGCAGCACCTGCTGCGAAACATACAGCAGCAGTTGCTTTACGGTTAGCTGCTTCATTTTCGGCTGATATGTAAGAAGTTGCTTCCGAATCAAGCGATTTCCACGCGTCGTCTGCCTTTTTTTGCCAACTTTCAGCTAACTCGATCTCACTTTCAAGTTCCATCACAATAACTTCAAACTCAATCATTTCCTCTTCCGAGATTTTGAAGTTTCGCTTGATTAATTCTTTGAGCTGTGTAAAAGTTAAAGCAATAAGAAAAAAGTTAAAGAGGGCATGTACGCACTTAAATATTCACTCAAACATAGCGGGAACTGCTTAGACTAGCCCAGTTCTTCGATCTGTGCAATCGAGACGTGACCAGGAGCTAGGACAATGTCAAAGAAGTTCGTCACAGGTCAGATCCCGGCATCGCTGACACGTTTACGGACCCAAACATAATACCTTGCATCCTTTTATAGGCTAAAAATCACACAGATTAAGAAACATATATATATTTTTGTAAAATAATGCAAATAACTCCTTAGGGAATTAAATCATTTTCCTGTTATTACTAAAAGCGATCAACAATAGGACTTATGAATATTATGGTTCCAAAAGGCCAGCGGATAATATATGCGCGAAGCTATCCCGCACCGGCCCGTCTCAAAAGTCGAGTGGAATGATTTTTTGGACCAGACTACACTTAATATGTTCCACATTGTTTTGTGGCTGTAAGTTTTAAAAAAACTTGCCTTAGAATTTAATTTGTTGGTCAAAGCATCAAGGACAGCATTTTTTTCCCTAAGCATTTGAAGGTGGCGTCTTATCCCTTTAAGCAAGATTTGTATTGCTTCCGGTAATTTCGATTCATCCTTCCCATCCGTTTTTTCCCAATCATTAAGTGCTGATTCATGAGGAGCGACGTTACATCTCGCAAGAACATTATCGCTAAAAGTCTTTTCCAGAGTCTCAATTAGCTCACTGTTTTCGTTTTGGCTTTTCTTGACAACTTGCAAGTTCTTTTCCATGTTACCCAAGTTGTCAAATTGCGCTTTAATCTCGGGAGTATGTGTGCCAACTTCTTTCATGAAGTCCCTTGCTGATTGGAGCGCAATTGCGGGTGCCATGCTGTCGGTGCTCTAATTTCCTGCAATGAAGATGATGAGAAAACTTTCTTAACACACACGATAGCTAATATCGCTTTGTGACCGTACAAAATATCTATTTATTGGTTAAAAACAGGGCAAAAAGATTGCTTAAAAGGAGTTTAACCTTTTAATTCGAGACTCGGCGATCAGTAAAGAAAGATTTAGCGGATATTTAAGCTTTAACTTTGGATACGGTCACACCAGGGCGGGTAGGGAGGTAAGAAACGAGGCCTGGGACCAAGTAACAATGTTCTCACAACTTGCAAAGCGGTCCACCTACATCATGGCCAGCGGTGTTTACAGAATAAACCCAATATATTTTGAACGGGGCGATCGGCGAAAAGGCAGGGAGATGAAATCTAATCTTTTTTTGTTTTTCTCGAGTTCGCCTTCACGAAAGAAAATATTTAATGAAGGCGCGATATTTGTCCTTTGTTGTTGAACGTAGGGAGAGTGAATTGATTTTTACCGCTAAACTGAAGAAACACGTGATACGGGCCCGACAATTTTTGTCAAATAAGATACATTTAGGGATGGACCATTTTATTTTTGAGGGGGGGGGGGGGTTGGGCAATTTTTGCTTGGTAAGAATTTTTTTTTTCGCCTTTGGGCTGTGCAAGAATTTTTTTTAGTACCTAAAGGTTGTGCACGAATTTTTTTTTTCCATTTTTTTTTAGTCTTCATATTTAGTATCACCAAAAATGAGCATTCCATAGTTGTTTTTTCACGCAAAGAACGCAAAGCACTACATGAGCTAAAACATAGCACTGAAATTAACCTTAAAAAAGCGGACAAGGTAATTACCACTGTTGTCATGAACAAAAGCGATAAAATACGAGAAGGACAAATCCAAATCGATGATCTAAACAATTACAGTCCTCTCGCCGAACCCATGGTTAAAGAGACACATAACAAGGTGTCGCGTCTGATTTCAGAACTACACCAAAAAAAACACATTGATGATATGACAAAGAAATGGCTGTTACAAACACCAAGAATACCAGAATTTTACACCCTTACAAAAATTCACAAACCAACCGTCACAGGGAGACCAATTATCTCCGGTTGTGATGGACCTACAGAAAGAATATCATCTTTTGTTGATACACTACTTCAGCCTATATCGAAATCACAAGCTTCTTATCTTAAAGATACGACCGATTTCATAAATTTTATTGAGAAAACCAAAGTTAAAAAACGAACATTTCTTGTATCGATGGATGTCACAAGTCTATACACAAATATACCACAGGAAGAGGGTATTATTACAGTACGCACAGCATACGAGAACTTTCACAAAAACGACCCTCCCATACCAACACATTATCTCAGAGAAATGCTTAGACTAATTCTCAAAGAAAATTCCTTCCAGTTTAATGGAAAGAACTATCTGCAAATACA
This sequence comes from Cladopsammia gracilis, assembly GCA_022457155.1. Classification (NCBI taxonomy): domain Eukaryota; kingdom Metazoa; phylum Cnidaria; class Anthozoa; order Scleractinia; family Dendrophylliidae; genus Cladopsammia; species Cladopsammia gracilis. The sequence continues at coordinate 103,594 of JAJGOT010000103.1, read as the reverse complement.
CGGTACTGCCATGAGAACTAAAATGGCCGTTGCCTTTGCAAACATATTCATGGCGAACATTGAAACAAATTCTAAGCAAAAACGTCTCTAAACCCACAGTTTGGAAACGTTACATTGACGATATATTCTCACTATGGGACATCAGCAAACCAGATATTGTACAATTCATCGAACAAGCCAACTCACATCACCCTACAATCAAATTTACGGCTGAAATCTCAGACATTGAAACTACATACACACATTTTACCTCTTGTCACCCACCAAGTGTTAAAATAGGATTCGTGAAGGGCGAAGCCCTGAGACTCCTACGAACTAATTCTTCAAAAACCACTTTTGAGGAAAATATTTCAAAATTTACAAAACGCTTGCTGACTAGAGGCTACCCAAATAACCTGGTAGAAAAAATCCTATCAGAAGTAAAATTCACAGGAAGGGAATCGGCGCTTAAACAAGATAAACAAACTCAAAAAGACATTTTGCCTTTTGTAACACAATACCAACCATCAGTGCCAAACATCAAACAAGTTTTAATGAGAAAATGGCACTATATACAAAACCAACCACTTTTAAGCAAATTTTTAAAGAACCACCTATTATATCCTTTAAAAAAGGAAAATATTTAAAAGATACACTCGTTAGAGCAAAAATATAAAAGGTTCTCATATGTTTCACACCGGTATAGAGATTGTGCGGCCTGTCACCCTTGCTATTTCCTGATAAATATATATGAGATATGTTGAAGATAGCTGAAAGTCATTTTATAATACAAGTTATATTTAAATATAAATGATATTTTAAGACATGATTTTTATAATATACCAGATTCAGTGAAATGGTTCAAATTTATGTTTTACTACAAGAAATGGATGGAAATGTTGTATTTTCGATATTTATGATATGAAACACAAAGAGGTGAATTATTTTACAAACAGTTTAACAGCATTTTTGGTCTGTTAAGAAGCTTCTGTAGAAGCAGAAGAAGGGGCAGAAACATAGACACTATAAGACATTACAGTTATTGTTATTTAATAAATATATATGAGATATGTTGAAGATAGCTAAAAGTTATTTTATAATACAAGTTATATTTAAATATAAATGATATTTTAAGACATGATTTTTATTTTATACCAGATTCAGTGAAATGGTTCAAATTTATGTTTTACTACAAGAGATGAATGGAAATGTTGTATTTTTGATATTTATGATATGAAACACAAAGAGGTGAATTATTTTACAAACAATTTAACAGCATTTTTGGTCTATTGAAATAAAATTGACAAAAATTACAGATTACCTTTTTATTTTCTCTAACAGGATCCTACCAGTAGAAAGGCTTGCTCGAATTTTTTTTTCCCCTGGCCCACTGTGCATGATTTTTTTTTTCTTGACTTTTGCTGTGCAGGAATTTTTTTTTGGTAATTGCCCAACCCCCCCCCCCCCTCAAAAATAAAATGGTCCATCCCTTATTTATTACGGCTTAACTACTGTGTATCTTAAAGCCACATGATTATGAAGCTGTGATATTAATAAAATCGTCACGAAAACTGAGTCAAAACAACAGACAAAAAATGTACAAACTAACGACCTAAAATAAACTGAAACATATACACTTCATTGTAAAATTCAGTTACATATATTAATCTCTGCATAACATATGATTTTCACTCCAACGATTCCAGTACAAAGCACAGTTATTATTGTAAGCTCAGTGCCCTGAACCCGCCGTCTAGATCGAGTAATAAATGCTTCCGATTTAAAGTTATTTTTGCATTATAAATGCATATATGCCGATTTAATGGAACTTTTAGCGAATACAATATTTTGTGGTTTGATTTTTGGTGTCATTAAGACTTTTAAGTTTTGGCCGTCATGTTAGTGCGGCTGAGTTGGGTACCAAAATGGCCGCTCCATACATTTCTTTCTAAAATGGCTATCACTCGTTCGCCCATAACCCTTGAACAAAATGCTTTAATTTGCACTTCACAATTTGGCCCAGATGTGTAGTTTTAAACTCTCCACAGTTTCATAAACATTTTGGAATCTAAATCTGTTTATGCTGCTGAATTTTAATATGACGTAAGTGAAAACCAAGAATACAGTGTATATATTTTTGTAAAATTCATTAATAATTCATGAGGGTGATGACCAATCCAACAACAGTATACAAGTCACATGTATTCCTTTGTAAATCCCAATACATATATAAACTGTCTGAAAGCACGGGGAGGGTTTGAATAGGTAGCAGGGAATTGTTGGGGTTGATGAATGAATACAGAATATTGATTAACTTCATTAGTATTCTGTATCTAGATACAGAATACTAATGAAGCCAATAAGTATTCTGTAACTGATACAGAATACTAATTATGTATTTGTAACTCAGCCGAATCTTTTTTGTGCTGATATGATAAAAAAATTTAGTGACATTTCGGGGTTACATCTTAATGTTAAGAAAACCAAAGCTATTTGGCTGGGAAAATGGGAAACAAATAAGACCACTCCCTTAAATTTGAAATGGTTACGTTGCCCGGTAAAAGTGCTAGGTATCTATGTTTCGTATGATGAGAAAAAAATTATGAATATAACTTCATGTTAAAATTGAGGAAATTGCAAACAAAGCTAGATATGTGGAGGGCAAGAGATCTGACTTTATTCGGGAGAGTTTTGATCATTAAGTCTCTGGGACTAAATCGCAACTAATTTATTCAATATCTAATCTTAATGTTCCAAAGGAGATTGCGCCTATATGATTAAAAAGAAACTATTTAGTTTCCTCTGGAAAAATAAGAATGACAAAATAAAAAGAGAAAGTCTCTATCAAGATTTAAGCACAGGCGGAATTCGTATGGTAAATGTCGAAGTGATGATTAAAGCTTTAAGATTAGCTTGCATTATTGGATTCCTAGATTACTATCCAAAGGAATCCGAAATTGGAAAAAAGTTCCAGACCATTTTTTTCAAAATGTGTGGGGGTCTAAATTTCCTTTTAAGATGTAATTATGATCCAAAATACTTACCCAAAATCCCAGTTTTTTTATAGCGAAATTCTTAATTTCTTTAACGAACTAAAATGTCTCTACACTAGTGGTGATAAACTGAATGACTTAATCCTGTATAACAACAAAGGAATTCTTATCGCAGGAAAGTATTTTTATTATAGTGAATGGTTAAAAGAAGGCATTCTCACAATTAGGGATCTCCTAGATGAAAATGGCAATTTCTTATCATTCCAAGATTTTAGTAAATAATACCATTGCCATTCAAATGTTCTTCAACTTTACCACGTTATCAGTGCCATACCGAAACATTTGCTGACAAAAGTGAGACTCTGTGAGCAAGTCATCTCAAAAGATTCATATATGAGAAACTCTTTTAAATTCTCGCTAAATGAGACTATTGAACTAAACTTTGAAAAAATAACTAATAAAATAGACTTAATAAAAATGGCAGTCCTCACAGTCATACAGGTCCGACGAAATGGGACAAACTTTGTCAATAAGCGAAGGTAATTGGGAAAACATATTTTCATGGACAAAGAAAATGTAAAGAAAATAAACTTAAAGAATTTCACTTTAAATTTATACACAGAGCTATTTGCACCTGGGTTGTCAGAGCTTACAACACCTATCAGAAATTTGCTGAAAGAGGATGTTAAGTTTGTCTGGAATGACAGTGTCCATGGAGAGTGCTTTAAGCGTGTTAAAGCAGTGATAGCTTCTGCACCTGTTCTAAAGTACTATGTCCCAAGTGTGGAGGCTGTGTTGCAGTGTGATGCTTCTCAGCATGATCTTGGTGCTTGCCTAATGCAGAATGGGCAACCGGTGGCGTACGCGTCTCGTTCTCTCACTGACACTGAGTCAAATTATGCTCAAATTGAGAAAGAGCTAGCTTTATTTTTTTCTCAGAGCGCGAGCGGGCGGAATTTTGCGAATCCTGCAATATGATTGGTTCCGGGAGCGGGCGGAAATTTACGATCTTGCCCGCTCACTCAACGATTCCGCCCGGGTTGCGTAGTTGAACAATCACGATAATTTGTGACTCCGTTGTTTTAAGCTTGTGAGCCTGGTATTATTGAATTTTCTCGTCAAATATGGACCCAGACGAAAGCTACCAAAGCGAAAGCAATTTTATTAGCTAGATAAAATATTTAACGACATAAATGAAGAAAACAATGAAGAAAACCAGCATAGTTTCACCATGCATAGCTGACATCGGCTGACCAAGATCCGAACTAACACGCTAAAGATCTTAACGCTTCAACGAGGTATCAAAAAGACTCAATGAAGAAAGAGAGATTAAACTAAGTGGATAGAGAAATCAGCCGTAAAATTAAAGGCCAATGTTATTCCTCGAAAAGGCGAGTACAAGTTTGGATTTTATGATTTGTTGATTTTATAGTTTGTTCGGCGTTTGTTGTTGTTTTTTTTGCAAAGCGACATTTGTGGCTTAAAAAATTACTGTGATTAGACAATCTAGCGCTTGTTTACAAAGGTTTTGACTGTATTTGATTTAAGTGTTCTTATTTTTCCGTTTTTCTTTTGCTTCTAATCGAGATTCTGTGAAATTTCATTGAAAAGTGTTGCCTAAATTTGTCATTGTAGTTTTGTACGGGTTGTTTTCAGTTAATTTATACGCATTTTCGCGATTTTACGAGATAATTGTACTTTAACTACATTGCTCGGTTAGTATGCTTATATTCCACAGTTTTTGCCTTCTTTTATCTAAATTCTGTAAGTTTTCATTCAAGACGATATGATTTTTAAGGTGGTTCGATACAGTTTTCTGGAGACCATACCAACATTTTTCAATCGGCTTTTAAGCGGCCTTCTCCAAGTCAGATCAACGTGAAATTTTCACCACTAACTGGTTTTGAATTTAAGTTTGGCAAGATATATTTTCTGGTAAAATCGATATTACCATGACGACGATAAGCAAGAAACTTAGAAATCAGTAAAAGTGAAATTTAGCGCGTTTAAGATTTCGGATTGAAAATCCCACATAGGCATCTTAAAATATGGTATATGGCACATATATTTTGCAAGAATAAAAAAATTCTGTATGTTTGAATTAAAATAAATCGCAATAACATTTCAAACCTTACTATTTGTGTACTGTAAATAAATTGATCGAGAGATTAACACTGCTTTTGTGAAATTACTTAATGATAATGTCAAAAAGTAGCTTGATGTTTGAAAAGCTGTACAAGTATATCAAGAAAAGCTGTACAAGTATATCAAGAAAAGCTGTACAAGTATATCAAGAAAAGCTGTACAAGTATATCAAGATTTTACAAGCTGTACAAGTATATCAAGATTTTCTCGGCAAATCGCAGAATTGAAGTAGGAAAAAATAAATAAGTTATTTACCGGCCTTGGTCGGTCCGTATAGGAAAAAACTGTGCCCTCGGTCTCGAGTACTCGAGACCTCTGGCACAGTTTTTTCCTATACGGACCTCCCGGCCAGTAAATAACATATATATAGTTTTTGGTGTTGAGAAATTTGAGAGTTTATGGCAAGAGGTTCAAGGTAGAAACTGACCACAAGCCATTAGAGTCTATACTCAAGAAGAGTTTGTTGAGTGCTCCTAAGCGTCTTCAGAGAATGATGCTGCGTTTGCAGAACTTTGATTTTGAAGTTGAGTATAAGAAAGGCACACTTCTCCATTAAGCTGATACCCTTAGCAGAGCTTACCTTCCAAGTGACCAGCTCAGGGGTTCAAGGGAGGATGTCCTTCTTGCAGTGAATGCTAGAACTCTTGTTGAGCAGGAGGTTGAAGAGATTGATTCACTGAGTTTTGTGTTAATCAGCCCTTAAGGCCTGGTCAGAGTCCAGAAAGCAACTGAGGCAGACAGTGAAATGGTCCTCCTAAAGACCATCATTCAGGCCGGGTGGCCAGACACCAAAGAGGAGGTTCCACACAGGGTCCAGGGCTACTTCCATTTTAGAGATGAGTTGTCAGTGCAGGATGGTTTAGTGTTGAAGGGGGAGAGATTAGTACCTCCACTGAGCATGAGAGAGGAAATTAAGCAGAAACTGCATCAAAGCCATCTTGGAATACAGGGTACTCTAAGAAGAGGAAGAGAAGTGGTTTACTGGCCTGGCATGAATAGGGACATTGAAGATTTTATCTCAACTTGTGCCATTTGCAAAAGTTATCAATCTGAGCAGCAGAAAGAGCCAATGATCAGTCACGAGATCCCAAGCAGACCATGGGAGAAAGTGGGCTGTGATCTGTTTGACTTTAAGGACAATTACTATCTGGTATGTGTGGATTACTACTCTGACTACTTTGAGTGTGATATGATTTTTGACAAGAAGGGCAAGGAGGTAGAGAATGCTGATAAAACTGCTCAGAGTATTGTGGGGAAGGCACGTGTTGCAAGAACAGATCCAAACCTGGCGCTTTTGGATTTCAGAAACACCCCAACAGAAGGGATTGGTAGTTCTCCTTCTCAGGGACTGTTTGGTCGAAGGACTAAAAGTCTCTTACCGACTTCTTCAAGGCTACTTGTTCCTGAGATGGTCCGTGGTGTTCCGCACAAGCTGAAAGAAAGGAAGGCCAAACAGACGTACTATTACGACAAGGGTGCCATAGAACTGAACAGATTAAAACCTGGAGATGTATAGTGCGTTTGAAATCAAGACCTGACTCGCAGGAGTGGACAAGAGCTAAGGTCGATAAGGAGGTCGATGTTAGGATGGCCGTACTTACAGAAGGAATCGGAGGCACCTCAGACAAACCAAAGAGCCATTCTTAAGAGCACCACATGTAGAGGTTTCAACAGACTTGCCCCAGCAAGGCCAACCAAGGATCCAGTCTGCAACTATTAACCACCAAATTTGCCCTCCACCTTTGTCTGTCAGTTTGGAAGTACCAACCAGTCCTGCAGTCATCCAGCCAGGGCCAGACGAAGCGCGAGCGACCCAGTCCAGTGATATAGTCTCGGCCCCCGCTTTGGAAGTTCCCGCCTGCAAGCCGGCAGCCACTGTTACCACCACTAGAATTGGTAGAGTGGTCAAGAGTAGAATTGGTAGAGTGGTCAAGAGTGGTCAAGAGTGGTCAAGAGTGGTCAAGAGTGGTCAAGAGTGGTCAAGAGTGGTCAAGAGTGGTCAAGAAACAGAGTGGTCAAGAAAAAGAGTGGCAGAGTGGTCAAGAAACCACTCAGATATGACTCTTTTTACTAGCGTTTGTTTTGAACAATTAAGATAACTGGAACTGAAACTTTTGTAGCCATTTGTGTATTTAACTTAATTTTATTTTATTTCCTTTTTTTTCTTTTTTGTAAAAAGGGGGATGTGACGATATTTCGTGTATCTTACATGACGTACATGTATCTTACATGAAGTATGAATCAACTTTATAAAAAGCTCCCGTATGTAAGCGAGCTTGCGTTATTCAGATTAAACGAACTAGTAATCCTTCGAGTTGTTTGTGCTCGAGTTCTTCTCTTCGCCAACCGTTTCTCGCTCTTTGGTTGAACCCATCGTTACAGAAACGTTGCCACGTCACTGATCAATTAGTTTAATTGCCTCTCGCTATATTGACAAAGTGGCTTGAACCGTGACTGCAGTTGTCTTAATGCAAACTATTTTCCTTTACTAAGACGAAACTAGAGGATGGAGCTTGATGAATTTCTATTACTTGTTCCTAGAATTCTCTTGAGAAGAGCATCAGGCTTTCTCGGAATTTCTTTCCAAGTGTACATTATATTTGTCACGATTTTAATGGACTGCCAGTTCTTAGTATTTGACCGCCATATCCCGCCCCCCTTGTCCCTCCAAAAACATAATCAAAACATCAAAAAACAACTTATTAACGCTCGATTAGCCACCAATACTTTATGAAAGTTTGTTGTAAATTATTCGACCCGGTTGTGGTGGGCGAAGAAGAGGCGTTGGCAAAGATGAAAATGATTGCAAGTGGTTTAGCTCACAGAACCTATTTTTCTCCCGCGACAAATTACTGTTTGTTCCTCCATAGTTTGAATGCCTAGAGCACTGCCTCATTTTATGGGAAAAAGAGGTGTAAGTTGTCCGATGGACACCAAGATGTTTCAGGATAGTTAAGGGGGATATGTTGCCTGTAATCGGCTGCGAGATGAGTAATTCTCAGTGCTGATGAATACTACAGAATTAGCCTTTTAATAACATTAACTATTTTGGGCCAAGTAAACGAAGCAAGTAAACGTAGCTCTGATCATTTGAACGGATTAAGTTGAACTAGGGAAGTGTATTGTTATCGCCTGAACTACATTAGAAGAAGACTCAGATTCTGTTTATTGAAGAGCGTTTTAATTGCAATTAGAGGAGTTCGAGAAAAGAGATTGAAAGAAAACAGTGCACCAATCTCTTCTCTCTCATTCAATTTGATTGATTTTGAAAAAGGAGAGTAACTATAAGAAAGTGGACAATACTAATTGAGAGCTTGTTAGGCGACATAAAACTATAATGATTATTCAGATACTATTATTTCACTGTAATATTTTTTTATTTGTTTTTAGAAGTTTATATAATATAATATATATTTTTTTAGAATGTAAAGACAGAACCCAATCTTTTCTAAACTTAATTATTCAATTTGTGGGCGGCACGGTGGTGTAGTGTCGGACTTTCAACCTGAAGATCGGTGGTTCGAAGCCTGGTCTCTGCCGTCGTGTTGTTTCCTTAGACAAGAAACTTTACTCCACACTGTCTCTCTCCACCCAGGTGTATATAAATGGGTACCGGCGACAAAATGCTGGGGGTAACCCTGCGATGGACTAGCATCCCATCCAGGGGGGAGTAGCAATATTCCTAGTCGCTTCATGCTATAGAAACCGGGTTTAAGCTCCGGCCGTTATGAGCCTTCTGGCTCGGATGCGCGACTTTACTTTACTTTAATTATTCAATTTACTTTATTTATATTTATTTTTTTTATTCTTCCACATTAACATTGTATTTTTAGCTTGCAAAGATGTAATTAAAGGTTGTTAAAACTTTAGCATTGATATCGCCGACCAATCCAGTAAATAAAGTCAACTTTCAAATACAAATAGCCTGTCATCGAGTCAAAACTTGTTGTCTATCTTTAGTTAGTACTTTAGAGATGATCAAACTAGAGCTTAATATTCTCTTAAGAAAAGCATCCGGTTTTCTCGGAGTTTCCTTCGAAGTGTACATTAAGTTTGTGAGTGAACTTGTCTATTTTAATGGACTGCCAGTTCTTGGAATTTGACCTCGCCGCTCCTTCTCAACCCGAAAAATGAAAAGATCAAAACAACCTATTGATGAATAAGAATTCAAGAACATGGAGAGCATTTGAAACGCTTACAAACATCTTTGTAAATACTACTAAAAGCAGGTCTGGTTAAATGGCTGCTGGCAATTTAAAAACAAGCGCCGGACTACTTTTATACCATTATGTTGTTCATTCGACTGTCACACAACAAGAACATGGAGAGCATTTTAAACGCTTCAAACATCTTTGTAAATGAAAAGTAAATCTGGTTAAAGCGGCTGTAACAACAATGTAAAAAGAAGCACCGCGACACTACTTTTACCATTACGTTGTTTAATCTGGCTGTTACACCGGCAACACGAGATGAGTCAGTAAATTAAATGCATGCGAGTAACAAACAGAACTGAATTGTTGTCCTTCTCCATCCTCGCTGATACACACACGTAGGACTGAATTCAACGTTTTCCATGACCTATAAACTGAAGCATTCTTGCAATTCATAACAGAATGCATATTATAAGGTGTCTTTCTCTTATCGTTTATCGATTTAGGAACCGCACCTGAATAACTTGAAAGCGCAAACTGTGTTGCATTGCTCTACTCCCCCAAAAACTGATCTTCAGTCACAAATTTGTTTTTTAATCGATTATGCATCGAGGTAATACAAAGCCTTTTAACCCACAAATGCCTTGCTATACTGCAAAATGTAGGTTAGGTGGCGGCTAAAGCGTCAAAAACAGGCATAAAATAGAGCGGTGACTTAATAGTGATTTCGCAGAATTGCGTTCGCACAAGTTTCATTCGTATTTTCAAAACTGCAAATCAGTGATCTTATAAGTATACCAGCTCAAAACCAAAGTGTGATGTCTTTGGCAGTTACCATGCTAAATACAAGCGTAAAGAAGCGACCGAATAACTTGAGACTGACTGAGCTGAGGGTTTTAATTACGCAAGTACACATCACAGGAATGTTTTCTTCTTGACATTCGCATTTCAAACTTGAGGCAATAATCTGCATTCAGTGATCTTTATACCAACACACCTTAGTTGATTACCTCAATTTCTCTTAAGGATCGATACTGCAGCAAGTAAACGTAGCTCCTGTATGATCTGGGATCAAGTTGAAAGGAGGTGTAGTGATATCGCCGACCAATCCAGTAAATAAAGTCAACTTTAAGTTACAAATAGCACTGTAAAGAATCAAAACTTGTTGTCTACCTAAATACTTTAGAGACGATCAAACTAGAGGTGGGAGCTTGATGTATTCTTTTTACTTGTTCAATTCTTAGCATTAATATTCTCTTTAAAAAAGCATCTGGTTTTCTCGGAATTTGGAGATCATTTGAAACGCTTGCAAACATCTTTGGAAATGCTATAAAAAGTAGGTCTGGTTAAAGCCTGTAGTAACAATTTAAAAAGAAGCCCCGCACTACTTTTGTATCATTATGTTGTTTAATCTGAATGTTATACAACATGAGCAGAGTCACTGAATTAAATGCTTGCGAGCAACAAACAGAAATGAATTGTTTCCCGTCTCCATCCTCGCTAATACACACACGTAGTACTGAATTCAACGTTTTCCATGACCTATAAACTGAAGCGTTCTTGCAATTCATAACAGAATGCATATTATAAGGTGTCTTTCTCTTATTGTTTATCGATTTAGGAACCGCTACTGAGTAACTTGAAAGCGAAAGTGTGTTGCATTGCTCTATCCATCCCCCCAAAAACTGATCTTCAGTCATGCACAAATTTGTTTTTCTATCCTTTATGCCTCGAGGTAATATGCAGCCTTTTAACCCACAAATGCCTTGTTATACTGCAAAATGTAGGTTAGGTGGCGACTAAAGCGCAAGTTACAAGCATAAACTAGAAGCGACTGAATAATGATTTCGCAGAACTGTATTGAGCGGTAGTATGAGTCTCGCACAAGGATCACTTCCGTTTCATTCGCATTTTCAAAACTGCAAATCAGTGATCTTTTAATTATACCAGCTCAAAACAAAAGTATGGTATTTTTGGCAGTTACCATGCTAAATACATGCATAAAGAAGCGACCGAATATTAATGTTTCAGAACTGAGCTGAGGGCGTTAATTGCGCAAGCTAGTACACATCTCAAACTGGGAATGTTTTCTTCTTCATACGCATTTCAAACTTGGGTTAATAATCTGTGATCTTAAACCAACTCACCTTAGTTGATTATCCCAATTCTCTTAAGGATACTAAAGCAAGTAAATGTGGCTCCTGATCAGTTGCTCTGACGCAAGTTACGACTGGGCGAGGAATATCGTCAACCGATCCAGTGAATCAACTTTTAGTCACACCCTTTAAATTTTTAACAGCCAGAATCAAAACAAGTTTGGCTGGTTTTTACTAATTTCCTTAATTACGATACATGTCAATCAGACTAGGTAAGTAAAAGGAGCCTGGTTTAAAGGTTACGGGCATCGGTAGACATGAAATGCAGGACGTGTGACGACTGATATGACAAATAAGGGGGATGTTACACGTGACGATTCTTCATGGAACATTGTTGCGTTAAAAGTTGACACCGTGTAACATAGCGAGGACGATTTTTAACGCAATATTTTGTTGCGGCAACGTGTCCCAAGTTGGTGCAAACTCTTGCAACTTGTTGCTTCAACACACTGTTGCGTTAAAAATCGCCCACGTGTTGTGTTACACGTTTCGTGTAATATCACGGCTTAACTACGATACGCGATTGCACGAACTTCTTGCGCAAAACGAAAACCCACATAGAGATTGCTTTTATCTTCATTCTCATTTTAAAAAAGCAACAATTAGTGATCTTATACCAGTTCACCTTAGTTCGTTATAGATAACTATCCTAAATGCTTCTCCAACGAATGAATGCAACAACAGCTCCTATTTGCTGTTTTAGGACGAGTGGGAAAGGATAAGGTATGATCGCGATATAAGGAATCAATTTTTATCGTTGTTGATCGTCAATGGACTGACATTACCCACAGTCATGTTGTGTTTCAAAATACGGGCATCTTTTAAAAACCAGTTTTAACCGGTTATATTATTGACTAAAAAAATGTAATGACGTAATGACCGCATTCAGCATCAAACAAACACGATGAGCTTTATAACAACGAAAATAAAACGTCATTGGACTTGTAACGTGTCCAGGCTGAGTGATAGAGGTTTGCCAAACAAATACATTAAGTTAGCAACGAAGACAAAAATGCACTGTCCCAAAACATTGACACGTCACCGATCAATTAGTTTAATTGCCTCCCTCTATACTGACAAACCACTTAATTTAAAATTAAGAATTCTGTAAAAAGTGGCTTGAACCTTTACTGAAGTCAGTGTCTTAATCCAAACTATTTTCCTTCAAAGACGAAACCAGAGGAAGGAGCTTGATGAATTTCTGCTATTTGTTCCTAGCATTCTCTTGAGAAGAGCATCCGGCTTTTCTCGGAATTTCCTTCAAAGTGTACATTAGATTTGTCACGAGTTAATGGACGGCCAATTCTTGGAATTTGACCCCCATATCCTGTCCCCCAAAAAAACACAATTAAAAGATTAAAACAACTTATTAACGCTCGATTAGCCACCAATACTTTATGAAAGTTTGTTCTCAATTATTCGACCCGGTCGTGGCGGGCGAAGAATAGGCGTCGCAATTATGAAAATGATTGCAAGTGGTTTAGCTCACAGAACTTATTTTTCTCCCGCGACAACTTACTGAATGTTCCTCCAAAGTTTGAAAGCCTGGAGCATTGCTTCATTACATGGGAAAAAGAGGTGTAAGTTGTCCGATTGACACAAAGATGTTTCAGGGTAGTTAATAATGGTAATAGGACTGAGTGGAATCCTCGGTCTACCTGTAATAAAATCATAAGAGTGATTGACAAAATCGGTCGACCGCGAAGCGGGAGTCCGATTTGTTTCACGAGTATGATTACAGACAGAATTGGACGACACGAAGTCCTGTTACCAATTAATCATAACTATAACAAAATTTGAGGATAAAACGTTAATGGTTACACGTTTTGCTGATTAAAAACATAACAATTAAGTGTGTTTTTAACCGAGATGCAAGCACGGAAAAAGGATAGCGCGCACAAATGACGCGTACTGTCCAATTACATCGTCCAATTACAAGCATGACGCGTGAACTGTTCAATTAAATGCTCTAATCGGGCCTGCTGATAACCAATCAGATTCGAGAATTTTTTATAGTTTTGATTAAGGAGGATATGTTGCCTGTAATCGGCTGCGAGATGAGTCCTGAATACTGATGAATACTACAGAATTAGCTTTTTAATAACATCAACTATTTTGCGTAGATAGTTTGAGATAGGCCAAGTTACCCAAGAGTGTACAATGATACTGAGTTTTTCGTGTCTGTTGGTGCCAAAGCATCAGAGGCATCTAAAGCCTTGATTTCCACTCATGAACTATCTCCACCAAAAGATTTCACTAATGGACAATAATATTCCGGACACAGAGAAGTTTAATTTCCTCGCTGTTTCAAGTCATGAGATTCGAAGAGCTGTCATGTCATTTTCGTCCAACAAAGCCCCGGGGTTTGACAAAGTAACCATGTCTGTGATAAAAGATGCGCTCCCTTGCATTTTGCCTGTGCTGACGGACATTGTGAATAGATCCTTGTTGTCATCAGTTTTTCCTGCAGCGTGGAAAATATCGGAAGTCATTCCACTTCCAAAAGATGGAGATCACGAGATACCAAACAACAATCGACCGGTCTCGTTACTTCCTGCGGCGTCAAAGATTTGTGAGCGTGTTGCCCTTAATCAATTAATGGCATATATGACCAACAAAAAGCGCCTCAGCGAACACCAAAGTGGTAATAAGAAGCTTCATTCGTGTGAAACCCTTAACATCATGATCACGGATAAAGCACTGGAGGCCATGGATGCCAGGAAAATCACACTGGTGGTTCTTCTGGACTTGTCGAAGGCATTCGACAGCATAGATCATATAACCCTCCTTGCAAAATTACAGGCGTTAGGTGTTTCCCGTGCATCTCTGGAATGGTTTAAGAGCTACCTTTCGGAACGGCTGCAATGTGCCAGGATTGGAGCTGAGACGTCAAGCTTGCAGGGCATCTCACATGGAGTCCCACAGGGCTCAATTCTGGGACCCGCCTTGTTTACTATCTACCTCAACAACATTTCTTCTATACCGGACGTGTGTTCTCTAGAATCATATGTTGATGATTCAAAGCTATACCTTTCGTTTCCAGTTGCTGAGGTTAGTAATATGGTACAACAGATCAACAAGAACTTAGAAAAAATTGCAAGCTGGTGCTGCTACAACAGCCTTCTCATAAATCCAGAGAAAACCAAGCTGCTGGTGTTAGGCACACGTCAGATGCTTCAGAGGTTACCCGCTGATTTTCATGTTACCCTTCTTGGAAGGAAGGTTACTCCATCTCCTTCTGCTCGGGACCTCGGCCTGCAGGTGGACAGTACTCTAAGCTATGATGAACATGTCTCCCAAACTGTGTCCTCGTGCATAGGTAACTTATGTCAGATTAATAGGGTAAAGCATCTGTTTGATGCTAGGACATTAGAACGGGTTATAAATGCTTTAGTGTTTAGCAAGCTATACTACTGTTCTACGGTGTGGTCTAACACTTCAAAGAAAAATATTTCAAAACTGCAGAAAGTTCAGAATTTTGCTGGTAGAATTATCACTGGAAAACGGAAATTTGATCATGTAACACCGGTATTAAGAGAGTTAAGGTGGCTCCCCGTGACCAGTTTTCTTAAGTATATACTTGGAGTTTTAGCGTTTAAATGTGTTAAGGGGTTAGCCCCCAGTTATCTATGTAATAGATTTAAGACACGTGCTTGTGTTCATGACCGCAATACCAGATATAAGAATAACCTGAACATTCCGGTGTATAAGTCAGCAACTGGGCAACGCACATTTCTATACCGCGCAACGAGTTTCTGGAATTCCCTTCCACGCGAAATAACAGAAAGTGATAGTTTACCAATATTTAAGAGACATTTAAAGGAATTTCTCTATAGTTCTTAATTAGCAATGCAATACATTTTTAATATTTATTGTATTTTTTTTTATTGTAATTAGTTATTTAAGAGACATTTAAAGGAATTTCTTAATAGTTTTTAATTAGCAATGTAATACATGTTAATATTTATTGTATTCTTTATTGTAATTAGTTTTTTAAAAACCATTTAGTGGAAAAACTAATAAATAAATCAATAAATAAATCAAAATATTTATTTTAAGAACTGAGCATATGCAGTTCTTTGTATGATGGATATATCAGAGAGATAATAACATAATAAGATTATATGTTTGTTTCAAGTGACTCCTCCAGCAAGAAATACGTAAATAATTTTAAATACAGATTTTGGCGTGTGAAAGCACGTTGACGTAGTTTTTATTAGCGTCATCCCTTAGATTTGTTCCAAATAGTCGCCCAAGGTCTATAGATAGGTACCAGGGAACACATGCCACTGACTAACATCCTAATCAAGGGCGAGGAGTATTACCAATAGCCGTTTCTTCCACAGAAACCGAGCAAAGCTCCTGCAGTTGCATGGGGGTCACAAGGCTAATAAAGGTAAAGGCAAGGTAAAGCCGCACACGAGCCACAGATAACCCACACGCCCTGATTTAACTCGTGGTCTGTAGCATGAAGCAACTTGGAATTGCTACTCCCCCACCTTGGATGGGATGCTAGTCCATAACAGGGATACCACTCAGCATTATGTCACTATTATGTGGAGCATTATGTGGAGAGAGACAATGTGGAGCAAAGTTAATTGTCTAAGGAAACAGCACGACGGCCGAGACCAGGCCTTGAACCACCGACCTTCAGATCTGAAGTCCAACGTGCGGCATCACCACACAGGCTAACCACTACACCACCGCACAGGCTGACCACTACACCACCGCGCCTCCACATGGCTCATCAATACTTCAGCTTTCATTTTGTGCGCTGTATACGCAGCTACCTTTGAGTCCCCTGAGCTAAAACGAGAACTTGACTAAAACACAGGATAAACGCAATCACTCTTACTTTTCTTTAATTATACATACTTTTAAATTTTCATCCAATGATTCGTTTGAATTAATGTTTTTTATACACTGTAATTTTTATGCGCGAATGAACATTACATGGAAGTCTGCGTTTTAATTAATTGAAATTAATTAATTATTAGAGCAGTTTTCAATTGAGTGTCGTAAAACCAAAACCAAAGTAATTACTCTGACCAATCACAGCAGTCGTAAACAATCCAATGAACCGAATCAGAAAAACCTTTGAATGCAGAGGTCCACACGACGCAGAAATTAAACTTGCTGGTAGTTGCCGGATCTTCCTTGTTAAAGATCTCGTGCCAGGCGTCACTTGAATGTGAAAATACAAAACTGAATGCAAGGCTGGCACTACGGCAAAGGGCAGATTTATTAATAAATCTTCCCTTTGCCGTAGTGCCAGCGCTAGCTTTGCATTCAGTTTTGTATTTTAACAAATCAGAGCTCGAAGCAATTACATGTCGGTGGCACCAAGCGCGGGAAAACGGATTGATTGGTGGAGAAAGCGGCGCGAGATTTTTTAGCCAATCACGAAGCCTAGCAATGCAAAATCAAAGCATTTGTCTAATTACTTTTGACACTCAATTAAAAACTGCTCTTGAAGAGGTTTATTTATCTTGCGCGATACTCAGGAGAAACAACTATCACAAAATCTAAACTACAGACTCTGGGATTAATTAATCCACAGATTCAAAAGTTGGAACCAACTTGTAAAATATAATAAACAGTATCACAGGAAAGTACTGCTCAGTAGCTTTCATTTGAAAGGTCACACTTAAGGATTTCATCTACAGACTCAAAAGTTAGAACCACCTTATACAGTATAATAAACAGTATCACAGGAAAGTACTGCTCAGTAGCTTTCATTTGAATGGTCACACTTAAAGATTTCATCTACAGACTCAAAAAAGTTAGAACCACCTTGTACACCATAATAAACAGTACCAAAGGAAAGTACTGCTCAACAACTTTTATTTGAATGGTCATATCTGTAGGATTTCATCCACAGTCTCAAAAGTTAAAATCACTTTGTACAATATAATTAATGAGTAAACAATACCAAAGAAACGAACTGTTCGACAGCTCACAATATACAGCTTAGGAATCTGACTAGTTCAATTAAGGGCCCGTCCACACTTATCCGGATATTTTTGAATACGCAACTTCTTTGTTGCGGATTAGAAAATATTCGCGTCCCCAAGTTCGGTATAAGCGTATCCGGATTCTCTCTAGTACCCAGGGCTCCTCTTTAAATGTTGTCAACAGAGCATGCGCAAAGGTCAACATTTTGAGGATCTGATACTGTTTCGTCAGCTTATTCAAAAATATCCCGATTAAACCGTCCACACGATTCCGTACTCGTAGCGTATTCAAAAATGTCCACTCTGGAGATCAGAGCGGATTCAAAAAGTTGCGGATTCGTAAGTCGAATTTGCCGGACACGTGTGGACGGAAGGCCAATCTGCAACAAAAAAGTTGCGGATTCAAAAATATCCAGATAAGTGTGGACGGGGCCTAAAAACATAATCTACGAAGCTTTTCAGTAGTTCAAGTGACCAGCTATGAAATCATGGCTGAAAACAATACTGAAAAAAAGCTAAGGGCCAGTTACTCATACCAAGTTTAGACGTATTCCATAAAACGCGAGTTTTTCCGGCGTCAGGATTTCTAAACACCGAGAAAATAGTTGAAAAAACGAAGCGTAGCTGAATTTTTTATCGCACTTCGAAGTATTTTAATACCTGATGAATTACTCTTTCCAGTGTTTGATATAGTATTTGATATAAATTGATCATTAACTGCGGAGAAAACGAAGAAGAAAAATTGCCAAAATCTAGTGTTAAGACAGAGTATCCAAACGCCTTCATGTTAGTGATTTTATTTGTTTTCTCGTTTATGAGTTATTAATGAGTTTTAGAAGGTGTTTTACAAAATTACGGTCTAAACCAGTTCATTCTGGCCAACCCTTGCATTTAAACTATGTTTCCTAACACGGATTGCACTTGTTGCCTCCCTAAAACGTTCTAAACTGAAACAATTATTATCTTTTTTATGGTTTACTAAAGGACTGAAGGCGGCAAGAAAAAGGATTCTCACTCACTCAGAATGAGAATGCAAGGAGGCATACAGCCACACATCAATATCCAGAACAGCCAGTTGTTTTTTCCAGTGGGGCAGTTTATACTCGACATCTCGATTCAGATCTTTCTGAAACCGCTCCGCTTTCTGCAAGCCGTTTTCCTGGAGCACTTCACATTCAGCCAACAGCTTGCGGTTGTTGATCCAACTCTGAGCATTCTGTTTGCAGATACCTAGTGTGATCACCGTCACGATCAAACAGCCCGTCACCATAAAGGAGGTCATTATCGATCCATTCCCTTTGACATCTTCATCGTCATCATTATCAAAGCGATCGGCCCTTGAATGTTCTTTCGCCAGACCACTCCAGTAGTGCAGAGCTAAAATGAAGAAGAAACTGTTAATGTAAAATTTGTTTATATTTGACGAGTACTTAGCTATCAATCTAATTCACAAGCACGCCACTCAAATATGGAAACAAATATTGCACATTAAACATCAGGAAGGGAAGAAATTATAAATACAATGAGAGGCATCATCAATAATTCTGGTCCACACATGATATACACACGCAGACACAATCGGCTACCGTAGTCAGCGGTAATTCTGGTTCGGGTCTTTTAAGACATTCTATCTATCTAAGAATAGATAAATAGAGAACTTCCTTTTTCATGATCTCGTGAATAAGCGAAGCGTGTTCAAAGAGATATAGTATACGGGTACAGATATACAAGTTACTACTGAGTCACTCCATGTCCCTCAGCTGTAAACGTTTATCCGCGGGGGACTCCCTTTTATAAGCCGCAGCAGTTCCTGGGTCCCGGGTCAGCTGCGATTATGTATATTCTGGTCAGAAATAGAGCATCAAATTTTGGGTCAAGTCTGAAATAAGGTATGGAAAATCAGATATTTTGGTCTGAATTAAGGTAAAGGTCTCAGGAAGCGCTCCGCACACCCCAAACCAAATATTCGTGGAGTACCCCCCGGGCCGGACTTGTCAACTCTTCCCAGGGTATTACCCAGTGTCTCGTTTCAGACAATGTATAATGTTATGTCTCTTTTCAGACAATGACACGCTAAGCCAAAAGCGTGGATTCTCGCGAGTTTCTTAGCACTGGCGAAACCTAATGTCTCGTTTCAAACAACGGATATTCATGTCACGCTAATATGTTTTCTTATTTGTAAACTGAATACGCTTGTTTGTAAATATTAAGAAAATCTAAAAATAAAAATTAGGTTATTTCGTATTCACGAGATGGCTCTTAGAGCTCCTTTGATTTTTAATTTGAGTGACCACGAGCTGGTGTTTGTTGAGATCAAAAGATTTAATGGAGGTCTGCAAACTATCTTTTTAGGGGCTGTCGTTGTGGCTGTACTAAGAGAGAATATAACTTATTTACTACCTGAAGACTCCTTTCAGAATTTATTAACCTAGTCTTACATGAAGTAGATGGTATGGAGCATGAAAGATACATTACCTTAGCCTTGGATGAGCGGTTAGTACAAGAGACCTGATCTAGTTACAGTAGATAATACGTCACTTATTTCCTTACAGTCTCCGGTCTCCCTTGCCACTTTTACACTGCCGTTTATAGTCTTACTAATGTATCCAAGCAATTTTAAAAAAAATAACTTGTCTTTAGGAGAAAAATGCTAAACTTACAGCCTGCAGCTAAAGCAGCTACAAAGACCGTTCCAGTGACAACGACCAGTGTAATAACGAGTATCTTAGCAGATGCAATGGCTTCTTTTGCTCTCAGTTGTAGACCCTTTATCGCATCATCTCGTACGCAGCTCAAGATATCCTGGCATGAATCCAGATCACACCTTGCGTTGATCAGTCCGATTTCCAGTTCCTTGTTGTCGTTACACGAGATCTTGAAGTCATTCTCAATGGCAGTTTGGATCTATGTAATTAAAAAAAAACAGAACGTATTACCAAAAAACAAATGCTCATCTTTCAAACAATACACAAATCACGCCTTGGCCAACGTCCAACTTCAAATTTGTTTCCAACACCTCGGGACAAAGGATGCATGGACAATGGTTAATTTATTCTCGGTTAAACATTAGGCCAAATTAACTATGTTTTGGGGTGACCCGCACTAGCTTTATAGTTCTATGAACTGGTTAATATTTAATTTTAGAATTCATTTTTCAAGTGGACATTGCATGGAGGATTGCCCTTGAAATGATTAATCCATCTGCTGTGTATCAAGAACAAATATCTAAAAATATTGTTGCAACAGAGTGTAACCGGGATTTTAGGGTATTTTATAGGTGTAGCTCTACAAAAAGTCATCATGAGCCTACATCACAATACACTAGACGTGACATGGGGTTTTTAAAGTGATCTAAATTCAGTATATTTTCTTCTGAAGTAAGTAGTTTTCTTTTTTGTGTATCACTTTAGAGCATGCAGTTCTATACCCATATTTTACTTTCAATAGTATAAATGGTTTTCACGCGACCTTGATTTCAAGATGGCGGCAAAATCTCTCCTTGTGTTAATTAACTTGAGAAGCAGAAGGAAGAATTACAGCGTACAAGTTTTCAAGACAATGCAAGGCATTCATGGATGGGTAGAACCGTCTGATATTGTGTTCGCCCCTTATTGCTGAGACATTTTTGTTCCAGCAAGTTCTGTGTTTTCTATAACTTGCGATTTGCTTAGCGATCGATGTTTCAATTGTCGACTACTGTAGTGAATGTAGGGTAGTCTTATCTTTTGACATAATTTAAAGCATACGTTTTTCAGCAAAAACACTCGGGAATCAATACTGCAATGGGTTAAAGAAGCCACGAGTTCAAGCAGTGTACAGCTTCTTGTTTTTAATTCAGTTATTAAATCTAAATCTACCTCAGTGGGCGTCGTACTACGGGTGACTGTTACGGAGTGGAAGGAGGCGGGGAGGGGGCGGTGATTATTCGAGGAAGGCGACTACAGCCACAGTCATACCTTCTCTTCCATTTTTCCAGTGTCGTGTTGCACTTTCTTTTGCTTCGTTTCTACCTCTTCTAAGCTGCTCTTTATTTCTTCTAACTGTGCATGTCGTTCTCTCGGTATTTCAGGCTCCATCTTGACAACACCAAACAAGGTGTTCAACAGGAGTACGAATATGTACCTTGCTCCAGAATAGCTTCCACTAGCCGCTGCCAATAAGAAACTGGTGATTGCCTGTAATTTGCTCTCCCTTCCCATTTCACGTCCGAGTGAATGAACTTGATTCAGTACATCTGGATCCAACTGCTGCCAATTTCGCAACAGGTGTTGTACTGCACCAGGATTTGTTTTCGGCAGGTTTAGTAGTGTCGCAGCAGTTTTTTGGTACCCTTCTTCTTGCACTGGGCGTGGAAGTACTGAATCTTCATGAGTTACATCCGACATGATCTTGAAAACTGATCAACGATCCTGACAATTAATTAAGAACTTCTTAGTTTAAATGGACTTTGTTTTGGAGTCAAATTAAAACTATGGTTCCATGGTACTTCGTCGCTAAATCGTGACTGATTTTTGGATATTGTCTTGTTAGCAATAAAATGTCATATCTAAACATATGATTGAGATACTTTGTAGTTGCCTACACGTCTGGAGTGTGTATAGCATCATTTTGAACGTTCTCAATAAGCTGAAAATGGCATAAGTTATGCCGAAATATGTCTTTGAAAAGTGTTCTCGTTAAATTTGCTGTAAAACTAATTACTTTTTCACGTACAAAAAATGCTCGTGTCGCCGCCATTTTAAGCTGTTCAAAGTAATGGTGGATGCATACTGTTAGGAAGGTCATAAGATTATGCCTCTTCTACCACTGAATTGCACGCTTTGCTCATTAGTAAATCAGTAAATTCCTCTTCTTAAATAGCAATTGGGGGTTTCCGAGAAACACTTGAAGCTATTAATATTAAAGAAATAAAAAACGCGCAGAGTGCATTATAGAGTTATATAAGCACGCGGGAATTTTTAAGAACACGAGAGAAGTGCAGAGAAGCACGAGCCAAAGGCGAGTGCTTCTCGCACTTCTCGAGTGTTCTTAAAAATTCTCAAGTGCTTATATAACTCAACAATGCACGAGGAACAAGTTTTTTATTTCTTTTATAAAGTAAAAACGGTTGTAATGAATCTTATACGTCACGCGCGTGCTTTATCGAGTTATAATGAACTCGGTTTAACCAATCATAGTATACGCGCATTTCCTTGAGCATTTTGTAATAAATTATAACCGGTCCTTTACTTTTCCTTACAACACTATAGTAGTCTTTACTGCATATATTTTGTACTAGAAGTTGACTCTCCATACGTTGTATTATCCATAAGAAAACGGATTTTCATTTTGAAGGCAGAAATTAATTTCATATACACGTACGCATATAAAAGAACGTGGGGAAATAATCAGTGTATTTCCAGGAAAAATAATTCAGATTTACTTCTATGTTTTGCATATTTAATAAATTACCTGTCAAAAACCATATTCCATACTTTATTTTGCTTATCTAAGGTATACTGAAAACCGGTGATAGAAGTAAAACTATAATCTTATAACCATTCAAAGAAAACTGACAAGAATATAGGAGCATAAAATAATCTCTGGTTTGGGGTCAGGGTTGTTAAAGTTGCGGAGGATACCTGGGCATGAATAAATTTATAAGGCAAAATTTTGGCAGGGATGTCACTTTTTTATAGCTTTATATCTTGGGCCTTTAAGAGCCGATTTCGCTAAAACTTGACAGATATATTGGGGAATAATGGCAGTTCACCAGTACTATTTTTTATTCAATGAATCTCGCTTTACGGTAATGCTGTAATGTACAAGTTAAAATTTGTAAAACGTGATTTTGTATCCAAGTTTGCTTCTCGATAAGAACACAATGTAAGTTGATTTTACGACTCATTGTGGCATCTCTGAAGCCGATTTTTTGACTTCATATTTAATTTAAAGTGATTAGCTTGTAAAGGAGTAAAATTATTAATAATTGCTGTTAGAATTTGAAGCCTAATATCTTCCGTTTGAAGGCCTACTTTAAATTTTGCGTCAAATAATTATATGACAATAAATACTAGGAAATGTTTACCCTTACGACAAATTATGCTTTCTTGGAAAAGCAATATTTACTTTTTTAAACGTGCATTCAGTGCCGAATGGCAGTTAGTATCGAAGACAGGGGAAAAGTCCCTACTGAAGGGACTTTTCTCCTGTCTTCGATACTATAGTGCCATTCGGCACTAAATGCACATTTAAAAAAATAAATATTGCCTTTCCAAGAACATAATTTGTCCTAAGGGTAAACATTTCCTATTCATTTTCATCTAAAAAACGTTTATAAGTTCAAATAGTTTCACTGACGTGCAGCTGTTGGTCCGTTTACAAGAAATAAGCCACTGGTCACTCTGATGCCATATTAAACTCCAGCTAGAGGGTTTATCCTAGAACTCACACTGAGAACTGATTCAGAGGAAACTCCGGTACTAAAAGAACTCAAAACAGACGTAAAAGCGTAAAAGGAAGCTGGGCGGAAGTGACTAAAATGGCTTATTCCGCGAAATGTTTTGAAGCAGAACAACTTACCTTTTGTATCCGATATAAACACGAAGAAACCGAGTTTTTGCAAATCATATTAAAGTCACGTCGGACAAAATCCCTATATTTTGATTGCGTGACACACGTTTAGAAATGTCTGACTCCCGAAACCGCGAATTTTGAAACATTTTATTTTTTCTCGCTCGTTTAAACAAAGTCATCGTTCTGTTACCTTCGCATTATAAAAGAAAAAAATCTTCTGCCTTTACGAGCATGTGGTTTTTGTATCGACCCAAAGAGATTTGCTTGCGGAAGTGGCGATTTTTTGCCGTCGATTCGTCAATTTTTTTAAAGGCTTTTTGTTTCATTTTTCGACGTTGAAAGGAATCTGGGCCTAGAATGGTAGAGCGCATGCTCAAATTGGTGTGTTACCGCCAAATTCGTAACGAGCAATTTAATGTATAATTCATGAGGTTTCGGTGGAGTTAAGGTGCGTATAATGACATTCAAAGTTGGCGCTACCCCTTTGTTATATATCACTTGAACAATGCCCCTATCCCTAATCCCTATCCCAGCGGGACAAATCTATTGTTTTCTTAGCGAATCACAGACATCGTTTGGACAAGTGCTGGACTACCCGCTTTGTTGCTGCTTTTGCTGTTGTCATTTTCTCTCGAAGCAAATGCTGCGGGAGTTCCTGCGGGAGATCAATTCGAGGACGCAGAGAATATATTCGGTGACGATTTACCTTCGTTTACGTGCGAAATAAACAAGTAAGTTATAATTTTTGAACAAGATGATTAAATGATTTTTTTTCTTGAATTATTGGAAGAGCCATGTTACCACCATTGTTTTTTTAGCTACCTTATTTATACCATTTCTAAGGAATGGGAAGGCACTGCTGGCGAAGGTTCTGAATCTGCTCTGTCTGGGGTTATAAGAAGAATCTTCCATGAATCTCGGTGTTCAATTCTATCCTTACTTCTGGGTCATCCCTCCGGTCCGACCACAGCTTTCTCTTAACTGCGCGGTACAAATTATTGTGAAAAACATTTCCCCTGTCTTCCACAGACTCTTCGCCGGGAAGAAAAGTTTTTTTCCAAGCGCTCAAAGGGAAAGTAATTATTCCCATCACAATCGTTGTCACGCCATTCGTCGAACTTCTCACTGAATCCCGTGAAATGAATTTTTACTCGTTTTCTCTCCTTGTCCACGTCGACTATCTCCACTTTATATCAATTCTTGTCTATATTAGCTATTTTCTGCACTTTAACAACGTTTGCATCGCCGACCTCAATATATTCGTCCACAAAACGTTTCGGTGGACGTGACATTTTGAAAACAGGGCGCAAGCGCACTGGCAGTTACGTCATGTAAGGGTCACTGAAACCTGATGTCCTCTTTTGTGGGCAATGACTTTGATATGATCTTAAGGTTTCTGTTCAATCAGGATACAAAGTAGTTACGATTTGTTGCGCCAAACAAAAACTCCAAAAAAAAAAATGCTTCGGTGAGTGGGTTTCAGTTTGAGCGCAATTGACAACCTCGTCCCAAGGGCCTTCTCTATTTTCCGAAGGGCGAGGCGGGCATAGGACTGCCCGGCAAAATACATCGAAATCGAAAAAATCCTGGATCATAAAACAGGATTAAACATCTTCGTTTCGTTTGAATAACGGTTTAAGATTGTCGCCGAAAGAAAAGACACGACTGTCAATCACCGAAAATAACCGAAACACAAGTTTATCGTACGTCATGTGACAAAATAGACCTTTTTCCAAATTTGACGGAACTGAACACATCGTTAAAAAAACCCCGAAAGCTGTCAAATTGAAATGGTGTTTAAATGGTGTATAAACGGTGTTTTCCCGCTGTCTTTGTCTTTCACTGGATGTTCAGATAGCAAAGACAATAACCAGTGACTTTCTCAGAAAAACATAGTTTGAGATTACAGCACTGAATCTGTGATCTTTCACAAGCGAAAACAATTACTGAGACTGTTTTCAATGAAATGCAATGTTTAGGTCACTAAAAGGTCGTTTTTTGTTCAAGAATCTTGATGAACTGAAACGCCCACATCGAGTATACATCCGTGAAGGTGGATATCTTTTAAGAAAGTAAATTCATTGCCTGCATGTAACAACTTAACTTTCTTCTTCAGTGAAGTTATTCTCATTGTTTCCGTGAAAATCGCATTAAGTAAATTTTCTCCTTCGCTCGTTATGGTAAAAGTATGAAGCAATTATCGATTTTTCCACAAAAAATGAAAAGTAAAACGTATACTATAAGCTTAAGGCTTGATTATTGATGAGATTTCCGAGAAATAGATAAAAGTGCGGTTTAATTTGAGATAAACACCAGAATTTAGTCAGCTATAGCATAATTTCAGGCACATTAGGGCCATTTATACGAGACCAAATAAGTCGCGACTTACATAAGTCGCGACTTACAGAAGACGCAAACCACTCGTATAAATGATACAAAAATGTGTTCGCAACTTATTTAGGTCGCGACTTATGCAAGTCTCACTCGTATAAATGGTCTAGTTCGCGTCTTCTGTAAGTCGCGACTTATGCAAGTCGCGACTTATTTGGTCTCGTATAAATGGCCCTATTGATGCCCTTTACTTTCACTTTTATACTAGAAGTTTACTCTCGATCATATCCTTTCTATTAACCATAACGAAACGGATTTTCATATTGCCGAGAGAAATGAACATCACATACATGAACACATAATGAAAACGTATTTCATTTTGTGGGGAAATAATCACTTTATTTCCCGGAAAAATACTTCAGAGCTACATTTCTTTGTTTTACATATCTAGAATAAATTGCATGTTAAAAACCATATCCCATACTTTATTTTGCTTTATCTAAGGTACACTGAAAACCGGTGATAGAAATAAACCTATAATCTTATAACCATTCAGAGGAAACTGACAAGAATAAGGGCATAAAGTAATCTCTGGTAAGGTTGATCGGAGCACGAATGCTGCAAGTAATACCTTGAAGTCAGAAATATACCTATATGTGAACATGTAAAGAGACATTTTTGTAACAAAATGACGAAGAAAAAACGGTTTAAAATAACCATTCTGCGCACAAACGCATGCCATATGCACATTGTGAAAAGAAACATTCACTGCCTTTCCAAGAAATCATTAGATGGCGTAAAGATATTCAAAGACTCAAGTGGAGAAGCGGAAGTGACCAACATTGCTTATTCTCAATGAGAAATGTTCGGAAGTGACACTTACCTCTTGTGTCCAATATCGATAGAAACGTTGAAGAAAGCAAATTTTTGCTTTTTGCTCCAAACTTTCTGCTCAATCGGGTTCGGAGGAAGCAGAAAGTGTGAAATTGAAAGGTCACTCGGGGTCTCTGAAGGGATTTTTCCCCTGCTTTCAATAACCATTCGGCGCACCAGTTACATTGGCTTTCCAAGAAAGCATCAGATTTTGACATAGGGGAAAGCATTTCCCATTCATTTTCAGCTAAAAAACGTTTATGAGTTCAAATGGTTTCACTGACGGGCAGCAGTTGGCCCGTTCACAGGGAATAAGCCACAGGTCACTCTGATGCCATATAAAACTTCAGCTAGAGGGTTTTCCAAGAACTTACAAGTTTGTTCTTGTTTCATACAACTCTTCCGCATGTTTATGATTAACTATAAAGCGATAATGAACTGTCTTTCCAACTAAACAGAAACGTTGACAAACTAGTGGGCACAATGATAAGATTTCCGAGAAACACTTCTAAATCTGACAAAAAGCAAGCAAAAAAAAACCAAGCCGTTTTTAATAATTATATTACGCGCGTTGCGTTACTTTAATAATTACAAGCTTTCACGACTAAGCAATATTGTTTAGAGTTTACTACAAGTACTACAAGTATCCTTTCCTCCTACAAGTATCCTTTCAGATTATATTAATAACTAAGGAAAATGAGAAAGATCTTCATTTCGGCAAGATATATCTTATCGGAGAATGAATCCCATCCTGGCAAAATGGGAGTAAACTTTATTGTTAGTTTGCAACAATAAACCACAAAGAAGAACTATATCCCGTCCTTTCATTTGCCGTCATAAAAGTTGAACACCAGTGAAATAAAACTTTAAATCTATTACAATTCGAAGAAGACAGCGTCAGAGTAACTGCATTTCGATTATCGTTTGAAGACGCATGTTTTGGGATGTCGGGCCGGACACAAGAGCAGCCGGTAAGATTTTTGAATGCCGACATTTAAACTTTTAAAACAATAATTTTGCAACGAAACGGCAAAGAATAACTTATCGATAATTTTAGACTGAGAATTAAGAGAACGTTCGCGTTCTAAACGAACTCAAAACGTGCGTAAAAAGAAGCTGGGCGGAAGTGACCAAAATGGCTTATCCGTTGAAACGTTTTGAAACAAAACATCTTACCTTTTGTATCCGACGGAAATATAAACACTGAAGAATCAAAGTTTTGCAACTTTTTTCAAAGTTTCTGTTCAATCAGGATACCGTGAGTAGTTACAATTTGTTGTACCAAACAGACTGACTCCCATAAAATGCTTTGGTGAGCGGGTTTCAGTTTATGCATTCATTAAAGCACGTGATATACACATGGAATATGTGGCCTTCCTACGTTCAGATCCAAAACGGTTTGGACTGGTAAGTGTACAACTCGTTTATTTTCCAATTCTAACAATGTGATCGAACTGTTAAAAAGGGGGAAGAACGAAAATCAGCATAATTTAGCCTTCATGTACTCATATTGTTAAGAGGGAAAAAATTGCATAGGAAAGTAATATTTAGACTTTCTGAAAGTCCTTTCCAATACTAATTATCGATAAGTTAGTTTCTTCGCGCACACTTGTGGCAAATCTAAGTAATATTGTGACTGAGTGACAAAAACGAAAAACATTTCCTTCTAACATAATAGAAACTGAATACAGAGGCGGATCTAAGGATATGGCCCCACAGTCTTTCGTCTGAAGCGAAATTTCGCAAGGTTTTCGCCGAAATTCGGCGAATTTCGTTTGCATGATTTTTTCACAATACTGTATGAGTCTTCAATTCTAACATGGATAGTTTTACTCCTTTAAAAGCTAATAACTTTTAATTAAAGTTGAAATAAAACAAATTGGCTTCAGATATGACACAATAGAGGTTTTGATGGATCATTGAGTGCTGAAATCAACTTGCTCTGTGTTCTTCTCGAGGAGCAAACTTGGACACAAAATCACGTTTGAGTACAAATTTCAATTTGCGCATGATCATTACAACATTACCGTAAAGCACGATTCATTGAAAAAAAATACTGGTGAGCTCCCATTATTCGCCAATATATCTGTCAAGTTTTAGCGAAATCGGCTTCTACTGAAAGGCCCAAGATATTAAACTTTTAAAAGTGACACCCTTGCTAAAATGTTGCCTTATGAGACTCTTATGAATTTATTCATGGCCAGGTTTCCCCCGCGACCTTAAGATTGATCGGAACATGAATGCTGTAAGCTGCTAGATTTTCCCATGCAGTGTCTATCTCTTTGAAGTCAGAATTTACCGATATGTGAACATGTAAAACGGTATTTTTGCCACAAAATGACGAAGAATAAACGGTCTTAAATAACTATCGTAATCCTGTACACAACTTTACATGCGTAATGTGCTTTAGAACGTAAACACTCACTGCCTTAATTTCCAAGAAATCATTAACTAGATCAGTGGCGTAAAGCTGATATTCAAAGAGAAGTGGAAGATACCAATACTGCTTTAGAAATTTACTGCAGCGACACTTACCTCTTGTATCCGATATAGATAGAAACGTTGAAGAAAGCAAATTTTTGCTTCTAGTTTTAAAGTTTCTGCACTAGTTTTGAAATCGGGGTCGCTGAAGGGACTTTTCCCCTGTCTTCGATACTTAACTGCCATTCGGCGCTAAATGCACGTTTAAAAAAATAAATATTACCTTTCCAAGAAAGCATAATTTGTCATAAGGGTAAACATTTCCTATTCATTTTCATCTAAAAAAACGTTTATGAGTTCAAATGGTCACTGACGTGCAGCTGTTGGCCCGTTTACAGGGAATAAGCCACAGGCAGGTCACTCTGGCCATGTTAAACTGCAGCGTTTTCTTAGAATTCACACGTTTCTTCTTCTTTCTTTTCGTCCCACAACAAACAACTCTTCCACATATTTATGATTAACTATAAAGCAACAGCCGCCTCCTGGTTAGCTGGTTAGTTGGGCGCCAGTCTGCAGAGCGGGAGGTCGCGGGTTCGAATCCCGGCCGGACCACTAACCAGGGTCTTTAAATAACTGGTAAGATCATGCTGTCTGTGCTCAAAAACCTTGTCTCAGTTCAGATGATCGCGTCATTGGGCGGTGACGTAAAGGCGTTGGCCTTGTCTCCTACAACTCCTTGCATTCTAACTGTAGGGGACGTTAAAGAACCATTGAGGACGTAACAAAACCCTGGCTGTGACCACCCTCAGTGTGCAACCTTTCCCCAGGGAGGTGGGTAAAAAACAGAAACGGGGCCACAGAAATTGACGCAAGCTGTTGTGGTGTCCCGGCCAAGTGTGACGAAGTTAAATAAAATAAAAATATATCAATAGACTGTCTTTTTAACGACAGAAAAGTTGAAAAAAAAAACAGTGGGCAGAATAAAAAGATTTCCGAGAAACACTTCAAAGTGAAACTAAGTTCAGAAAGCAAGTCGGTTTTTTATTTGACGCGGCTTTAAATACTTACAAGCTTTCACGACTTAAAAATATTGTTTAGAGTTTACAACAATTACTACAAGTATCCTTTCCTTAGGAATGGTATATTAAAAACTGAGAAAAATTAGACGGATCCGCGATATTCATTTCGGCGACATATATCTTATCGGTGAAATGAGCCAGTTCATTTCCCGGAAAAATGAGAGTAATTTTCTTGTCAGTTGCAACAATAAATCACAAAAGTCTATATCCCGCCTAAGAAAGTTGAACACCAATGAAATAAAACCATAAATCCATTACATGCAATTCGAAGAAAAAGACAACATCAAGAGGGTTCATCAAGGAAAACATTTTGGTTACGTTATAAGGCTAGTTCGAGAGGAGTGTTTTGGGATGTCGGGAAATAAGGGCAGTCGTAAGCTTCTCGAATGTCGACATATGAATATTTGAAACTTACAGTAGTTTTGCCAACAAAACGACAAAGAATAACTGTTCGAAAATTTTAGACTGAGAATTCGGAGGAAACTCCCTTTCTAAAAGAACCCAAAACTGCCGTAAAAGGAAGCTGAGCGGAAGTGACCAAAATGGCTTATTCCGCGAAATGTTTTGAAGCAAAACAACTTACCTTTTGTATCCGATATAAACACGAAGAAGCCGAGTTTCTGCAACTTATTTCAAGGTTTCTGTTCAATCAGGATACCAATAAGTTACGATTTGTTGCGCCAAGCAAAAACTCCAAAAAATATGCTTCGGTGAGCGGGTTTCAGTTTGAACACAATTGACAACCTCGTCCCAGGGCCTTCTCTGTTTTCCAAAAGGCGAGGCAGGCGTAGAAACCCACAGACAAGACCGCCACAATACTCCAACAATTGTGGAGCATAAAACAGGATTAAATATTTTCGTTTCGTTTGAACAACGGTTTCAGATTGCCGCCGAAAAGAAGCACGACTGTCAATCACTGAAAATAACCTCCCAACGCGGACATTTCATCGTACGTCAAGTGACAAAATGGGTCTTGCAACAAAAGAGACGGAAACATATCACAAAACCGAGAGCTGTCAAATTGAAAGGGTGTAAGGTCTACAAACGGTGTTTTCCCGCTGTCTTTGTCTTTCAGTCGGTGTTGAGACAACAAATTAAAGACATTAACCAGTGACTTTCTAAGAAAAACATGGTTTGAAATTACAGCACTGAATCTGTGATCTTTCACAAGCGAAAACAATTACTGAGACTGTTTTCAATGAAATGCAATGTTTAGGTCACTATATTAAAAGAGTCGGGTTTTTAGGTCAAGAATTAAACGTCCACATCGAGTATACATCCGTGAAGGTGGATATCTTTTAAGAAAGTAAATTCATTGCCTGCATGTACCAACTTAACTTTCTTCTTCAGTGGAGTTATTTTCATTGTTTCCGTGAAAATCGCATTAAGTAAATTTTCTCCTTCGCTCGTTATGGTAAAAGTATCAAGCAATTATCGATTTCTTTCCACAAACAAATGAAAAGTAAAACATATACTAAGCTAATGGCTTGATTATTGATGAGATTTCCGAGAAATAGATAAAAGTGCGGTTTAATTTGAGATAAACACCAGAATTTAGTCAGCTATAGCATAATTTCAGGCTCATTGATGCCCTTTACTTTCACTTTTATACTAGAAGTTTACTCTCGATCATATCCCTTCTATTAACCATAACGAAACGGATTTTTATATTGCCGAGAGAAATGAACATCACATACATGAACACATAATGAAAACGTATTTTATTTCGTGGGGAAATAATCACTTTATTTCCCGGAAAAATACTTTAGAGCTACATTTCTTTGTTTTGCATATTCAGAATAAATTGCATGTTAAAAGCCATATCCCATACTTTATTTTGCTTTATCTAAAGTACACTGAAAACCGGTGATAGAAATAAAACTATAATCTTATAACCATTCAGAGGAAACTGACAAGAATAAGGGCATAAAGTAATCTCTGGTTTGGGGTCGGGTTTGGTAAGGTTGATCGGAGCACGAATGCTGCAAGTAATACCTTGAAGTCAGAAATATACCTATATGTGAACATGTAAAGAGACATTTTTGTAACAAAATGACGAAGAATAAACGGTTTAAAATAACCATTCTGCACACAAACTCATGCCAAATGCACATTGAGAAAAGAAACATTCACTGCCTTTCCAAAAAATCATTAGATGGCGTAAAGATATTCAAAGACTGGAGAAGCGGAAGTGACCAACATTGCTTATTCTCAATGAGAAACGTTCGGGAGTGACACTTACCTCTTGTGTCCAATATCGATAGAAACGTTGAAGAAAGCAAATTTTTGCTTCTTGTTCCAAACTTTCTGCTCAATCGGGTTCGGTGGAAGCAGAAAGTGTGAAATTGAAAGGTCACTCGGGGTCTCTGAAGGGATTTTTCCCCTGTTTTCAATAACCATTCGGCGCACCAGTTACATTGCCTTTCCAAGAAAGCATCAGATTTTGACATAGGGGAAAGCATTTCCCATTCATTTTCAGCTACAAAACGTTTATGAGTTCAAATGGTTTCACTGACGGGCAGCAGTTGGCCCGTTCACAGGGAATAAGCCACAGGTCACTCTGATGCCATATAAAACTTCAGCTAGAGGGTTTTCCAAGAACTTACACGTTTGTTCTTGTTTCATACAACTCTTCCGCATGTTTATGATTAACTATAAAGCGATAATGAACTGTCTTTCCAACTAAACAGAAACGTCGACAAACTAGTGGGCACAATGATAAGATTTCCGAGAAACACTTCAAAATCTGACAAAAAGCAATAATAGTGTTTACTACAAGTACTACAAGTATCCTTTTTTAAGGAAACTCTTATAAACTGAGAAAAATGAGACGAATCTTCATTTTGGCGAGATATATCTTATCGGGGAATTAACCAATTCATCGGATTCATTTCCCAGAAAAAATGAGAGTAATTTTCTTCTCAGTTCGCGACAATAAACCACAAAAAATGTATTCCGTCCTTTTATTTGCCTTGGTAGGTTGAACAAAAGTGAATTAACACTATAAATCTGTTACAATTCGAAGAAACGCCGACATATGAACATCTGAAACACTAATTTTGCAATAAAACGACAAAGAATAATTGGTCTATAATTTAAGAATGATACTGAATTCAGAGAAAACTCGCGTTCTAAACGAACTCAGGAATAGTTTAAAAATTAACTTGAGGAAGCTGGGCGGAAGTGACCAAATCCATGGCTTATCCGTTGAATGTTTTAAAGCAAAACAACTTACCTTTTGCATCCGATAGAAATATTTCAAAGTTTCTGTTCAATCAGGATACAAAGTCGTTACGATTTGTTTCGCCAAACGAAAACTCCAAAACAAAAAATGCTTCGGTGAGTGGGTTTCAGTTTAAGCATAATTGACAACCGTCACCCCCGTGGCCTTCTCTGTTTTTCTAAAGGCAAGGCGGGCATTTAACCGTGGTCAAACGAGAGAAATTTGCAAAAGTTAAGCAAAGTACTTAAAAGTTAAGGTTGTCATTTTCACTGTTTAAAGTTTGATATATTGCCAATATTCTGTCAATTTACCAAATGTTTTTAAAGTTTACCAAAAAGGTTCTAAGCATTTAAAAACTGTGAACTGCAGAATTCTCGGCACCATTTGCCAACATAATTTCGATCAGGCGCAAAGAGTTTTGGTCAGTTTTCAACGGAAAAAAGCACATCATTTTGAGAAAAATTAAAAAATAGCAACGTCAACTAATTTGTTTTATACATCCTTGCCCATATTTTCATTTAATATTAAATAAAATCCCACTAAATAAAACGAAAAACGCCTCGGACGTTTGACCGCGGTGGAGGCGAGCATAGAAATTCCGGTTGTGCCCAAATCATACCGTTCAGAAGGACGTCGGACACCTTATTGAGACTTATATAACGTAATGTCGACACTTAGAATTTTATTTTCATTAAATTTTTAAGTGTAAAAAAGAAAATCTAAAATCAACACTCAGGATTGAACCTGTGAACTCAGCTAGACTTACCCTTCCGTACCACTCTAGTACCTAGCTTCTCGGGTTGCTTAGTTCTAAATTTAACTATACAAACTGCTACCCCCAACCCCAACTGAAAGCTAACCCGTTACTCCGTTATATAAGTCTCAATAAGGTGCCCGACGTCCATCTGAACGGTATGATTTGGGCTTGACCAGAAACCCCTGGACAAGACTGCTGAAATACTCCTAAAATTGTGGAGCATAAAAAAGGATTGAATATCTTCGTTTCGTTTGAACAACGGTTTCAGATTGCCGCCGAAAAGAAGCACGACTACCAATCCCTGAAAATAACGTCCGAACTGCAAGTTTATCGTGCGTCTCGTGACAAAGTAGACCTTTTTCCAAAATAGACGGAAACACATCACAAAACCAAAAGCTGTCGAGTTAAAAGGGTGTAAGGTCTATAAACGGTGTTTTCCCTCTTTCTTTGTCTTTCAGTCGATGTTGAGACAACAAAGACAATAACCAGTGACTTTCTCAGAAAAACATGGTTTGAAAATACAGCACTGAATCTGTGATCTTTCACAAGCGAAAACAATTACTGAGACTACTGTTTTCAATGAAATGCAATGTTTAGGTCACTATTTTGAAAGGGTCGGGTTTTTTGGCTCCAAAATCAAACGTCCACATCGAGTATTCATCAGTGAAGGTGGATATCTTTTAAGAAAGTAAATTCATTGCCTGCATGTAACAACTTAACTTTCTTCTTCAGTGAAGCTATTTTCATTGTCTCCGTGAAAAACGCATTAAGTAAATTCTCTCCTTCGCGCGTTATGGTAAAAGTATGAAGCAATTATCGAATTTTTCCACAAAAAATGAAAAGTAAAACGAATACTAAGCTAATGGCTTGATTATTGATGAGATTTCCGAGAAATAGATAAAAGTGCGGTTTTATTTGAGATAAACACCTGGAATCAGTCAGCTATAGCATCATTTCAATTCAGGCACATTGAATGGGATGCCCTTTAATTTCACTTTTGTACTAGAAGTTTACACTCAATTATATCCCTTGTATTAACCATAACGAAACGGATTTTCATATTGGAGAGAATTAAACATCACACACATGTACGCATATTCAAAACGTATTTCATTTCGTGGGGAAATAATAAGTTTATTTCCTGGATAAATACTTCAGAGCTACATTTCTTTGTTTTGCATATTCAGAATAAATTGCATGTTAAAAACCATATCCCATACTTTATTTTGCTTTATCTAAGATACACTGAAAACCGGTGATAGAAATAAAACTATAATCTTATAACCATTCAAAGGAAACTGACAAAAATAAGGGCATGAAATAATCTCTGGTTTGGGGTTGGGTTTGGTAAGGTTGATCGGAGCACGAATGCTGCAAGCTGCTAGATTTTCCCTGTGTCTATCTAATACCTTGAAGTCAGAATTTACCAATATGTGAACATGTAAAGAGACATTTATGTAACAAAATGACGAAGAATAAACGGTTTTAAATAACCATTCTGCGCACAAACTCATGCCAAATGCACATTAAGAAAAAGAAACACTCGCTGCCTTCCAAGAAATCATCACTGAGATGGCGTAAAAATATTCAAAGAGTAGCCGAAGTGACCAACATTACTTATTCTTAGGAAGCGACACTTACCTCTTGTATCCAATATCGATAGAAACGTTGAAGAAGGCAATTTTTTTGCTTCTAGTTTCAAACTTTCTGCTCAATCGGGTTCAGTGAAAGCTGAAAGTGTGAAATTGAAAGGTCATGATCACTCGGGGTCTCTGAAGGGATTTTTCCTTTGTATTCAATAACCATTCGCGCACTACTGCCTTTCCAAGAAAGCATCAGATTTTGACATGGGGGAAAGCATTTCCCATTCGTTTTCAGCTAAAGAAACGATAATGAGTTCAAATGGTTTCACTGACGTGCAACTGTTGGCCCGTTTACAGGGAATAAGTCAAGGTTCACTCTGATGCCATATAAAACTTCAGCTAGAGGGTTTTCCTAGAACTCGCACGTTTCTGCTTGTTTGTTTTCATTCCACAACAAACAACTCTTCCACATGTTTATGATTAACTATAAAGCGATAATGAACTGTCTTTTTTCCAACGTTGACAAATTAGTGGGCACAATGATAAGATTTCCGAGAAACACTTCAAAATCTGACAAAGAGCAAGCAAAAAAAAGCAAGCCGTTTTTAATAATTATATATTATGCGCGTCAGGGTTGCGTTACTTTAATAATTACAAGCTTTCACGACTTAGCAATATTGTTTAGAGTTTACTACAAGTACTACAAGTATCCTTTCCTCCTACAAGTATCCTTTCAGCTTATATCAATAACTAAGGAAAATGAGAATGATCTTTATTTCGACAAGATATATCTCATGAATCATTTCCCGGAAAAATAAGAGTAATTTTCTTGTTAGTTTGCAACAATGAAACACACAAAAAACTATATCCCGTCCGTTTCATTTGCCTTCATAAAAGTTGAACACCAGTGAAATAAAACTATAAATCTATTACAATTCGAAGAAGACAGCGTCAGAGTAACTGCATTTCGATTATCGTTCGCAGGCGACTGTTTTCGGATGTCGGGCCGGACACAAGGGACAGCCGGTAAGCTTTTTGAATGCCTACAAACAGGCGCCCCTAAACTTTTAAAACAATAATTTTGCAATGAAACGGCAAAGAATAAATGGTCGATAATTTTAGACTAAGAATTAGGAGAAAGTTCGCGTTCTAAACGGACTCAAATCTTCCGTAAACGGAAGCTGGGCGGAAGTGCCCAAAACGGCTTATCCGTTGAAATGTTTTGAAGCAAAACAACTTACCTTTTGCATCCAATGGAAATATAATCACTGAAGAATCAACGTTTTGCAACTTATTTCAAAGTTTCTGTTCAATCAAGATACAAAGTAGTTTCAATTTGTTGCGCCAAACAAACTGACTCCTATAAAATGCTTCGGTAAGCGGGTTTATTTCACTGTTGAGCTCAGTTAATTTTTTTAATGCATTCACGTAATCACGTGATATACGCATGGAATATGTGGCCTTCCTGCGTTCGGATTCAAAACGGTTTGGACCATACACCTCGTTTACTTTCACCTACTATACACCTCGTTTACTTTAAAAAAAAATACGAAAAGGACAAATTCGAAAAATGTGATCGAACTGGTAAAAGGGGGAAAAGAACAAAAATCAACATAACTTGACCTTAATTTACTCAAAGAAGGCAAAAAATGCAGAGAAAAGGAATATTTAGATTTTCCGATACTAAATTTTCTTCGCGCAAATTTATCGCTTATAGTTATGATATTATAAACTCGACGAAAAAGCGCAGGTCGACTTGTGGCAAGTCTAAGTAAATATTGTGACTGAGTGATAAAAACGTAAAACATATCCTTCTAACATAACAGAAACTGAACACAGAGGCGGATGGGGATGGCCCTCTCCCCTCCCCCTCCCCCTCACTCTCTAGCATTCACTCTCTAGCATTTTCGCTCTAAGCCCAGCCTTCCCCATCCGCTTACGTCCTCCTCCCCCCACCCCCCACCCACCAATCACCACCCCACTCCCCACCCTCCCCACTCCTCACTTACGATGGAATCTGAATCAACCTCTGGAACCCAAGGGAGAGAGGGCCGGGCAGTCTGATCCCGCTTCAGTTCAGGCGCCATTGCATGTTGGGTAGGATAACTGAGAGGAGGAATTGCTGTCTTCGCTAAATAAACTAATCTCTGGGACAACTCGTAACCAAAGATGTAATTTTGGCGAGCGACCAGAAATAAAGTACTAATCTTCTCGCGTGTTATGTTGCTTTCTCAGCTTATCTAATCACCGTTGGTCCGTTGGGTTTGATAAAAGTGTTGCATGGATGTTGAAAATACTTTCCATTAAAAGATACATGAAAGGTTTCATACATTCGATATGATAACAAATGTCATCTGATGGTCCATAAAATTAGAGATCGGCTGTTAACAGATAGATGAGAAAGTCCAAAAAATTTAAATATAAATGAGAAGTTGAGCATCCCATGTTCAGACCTTCATATTTTTATCCAGTTTTATTACTGAAGAAAGTTCCACTCTATGTAGATTTAAGACGGAAACGCATCGTAAAACCGAAAGCTGTCAAATTGAAAGGTCACAAGGTCTATAAACGGTGTTTCCCCTGTCTTTGAAAAACATTCTGTGGATGTTGAGACAACAAAAACAACACACAGCGACTTTCTCAGAAAAGTATGTTTTGAAGTACAGCCGAATACAGTACAATTTACAAGCGAAAACAAATCGAGACTCTTTTGAATGCCAGTCGCTTTTTGGTGCCAAAGTGAAACTTACATTGTAAGTTCACATGTATAGTATAGTAAGGGTGGGTATTTTTATGAAGGTTAATCCGTTGTCTGTAACTGAATGATAACTACTTCCTTCTACAGTGTGGAGTTATTTTCATTGTTTCCGTTAAAAACGTAAATTCCCTCATTCGCGCGTTATGGTAAAAGTATTAAGCAATTATCGAATTTTTCCACAACAAATGAAAAGTAAAAGCTAAGATTACTAAGCCAATGGCTTGATTATTGTTGAGATTTCCGAAAAAAGAGGATTAATTCAGCTATAGCATCATTCCAGGTTCATTGTCAGTCTTTTTGCATTAGTGAAGTTTTAAGATCAAAGAATTTGACTAGCTTCAAACTAGATGGAGATCTTTCTGTGCCACAATTGAGCGAATAAAATAATTCAAATCAATTTGGCTTTCACATCGAAATGATCAGAAAAAAATGATATTCAATTTAATATTTTGTCTTGGAATAAATTATAAAGCGGTTTGTTTCCGGGAAAAAAAAAAGAGTAATAGCAAAGCGCACAGATGACGTCAGTACTCATGTTTGTCTGAGTTTATAATTTATTCTTGTTTATTCTTGCATTTTTGACAATAGAAATTCGTTATTAGGAATCCCCTGAGAGTCACTTTTGGTTTGTTTGTCTGAGTTTTAGTAATATAAATAGTAATTGTGCGCTTCGCTATTTCCGGCATGTTTTGCCGTAAACAATATTTAAAACCCATGACGACATGTACCAATGCAAATCCTTCTTTATCCTTTCCCTTCTTGTTCTGTTTAGGTCAGTACAAAACATCAGTGAGTTAAAACTCTAAAGGCCGTTTTAATGGATTTTATCAGTTGATGCGCATCTCGAGGGTTTTGCAGTAAACCGACCGGGCCACGAGATCGACACGAGAGCAGTGAGCTTCAGTCTCAAATTTTCCAGCGGGCCTTCGCTTTTAATTCAACTTTAGGATTTTCCGACTTGGTAGCATGCCAAGCAATACTGTTTACAGTAAAACAATGAATAATAACTGAGTATTAACAGAAAACTCTTGTTCAGAAATTTTTACAGCCTGCAAAATAGGTTGCATGCACGGAAGTGCTACTACTTAAAGTACTACTACTAAAAGGACTCTTTTTTTAAAAAAAAAAAAAGGAACACGGTAATCAGTAAAACTTACCTTTTGTATCTAATAATAAATAATAGGAACACTGAAAAAAGAAACTTTTCGCAGTAAGTTTCTGTTCAATCAGGGTACAAAGAAGCTGTAAGTTGTTGCTTCAAACAAAGGCTCGGTTCATGCTTCGGTAGTTTCAGTAAAAGCCACGTGATATACACAAGCAACGTGTTTAGTTTCGGCACCAGGTCCCCGGTTGATCAAATGATGGATGGTGATGTTCATCCACTATAATTGTTTTAGTATATACCATACCTAAGGATAGCCAGCCCAAAATAGTTACAGATTATTTCTGACAAATAGGGGAAAAACGCTCGCGAAATCCAAACTGCAATGCCTAGAGATGAATAGCAAAATTAATATTATTCCCAGTTAGTTACCATGCTTAACCGTGCGTTTAAGCTCTCATCTACGTGGCTACTCTTTCATCAGGAATGTGAACGCCTCAAAGAGACCTTTTTCCGACTGTGCTACCCAGACAAACTTGTGCAATCTACCATCCGCCAATTTATTGATTCAAAAGTGTCTGAGGATTCACGTGCCCAACAACAACCGTCTGAGAAGCAAGACGTTCCAATAAGAATCGTCCTACATTTTAAAGCCCAGGCCCTGGTTGTTCAAAAGGTGGATAGCGCTATCCACCTTTTGAACAACCGGGGTCAGAAGTCTACGGACTCAGTGCGAAGACAACTTAAAAAACTCAGTCACAAGATTAATGCAGATATTAGCTCGGTGTAGACAAGTCGAAAGATCAAGATCAATAAAAATGAAAGAAGACAAGTCCCCCCCCCCCCCCCCCCCTTGTAAATCAACAATGCGTAGTGTATCCGATTTTACGTGTGACCTGTGTGATGCAGGCTATGTCGGCTACACATGCCCACATCTTCACCAACCAGTAAAATTAAATTAATTAAATTAAAATTTCAATTTAACTAAATTAAAATTTCAAACTGCAGATGACAAAGGATTGTCGAAACATGTTTTTTTTTTTAATCAAAACAGTTGTCGTTGCTTTGAAAATTATTACCTTCACCAACGCATTGATGAACACAAGGGATCGGCAGTTGGAAACCACCTCAGAGAGCAGCGTGATATGGACCCAGATGACATCGCGCGAAACTTTAAGATTTTAAGAAAGTGCCAGAAGAAATTTGACTGTCTTTTTTTTTAAATGCTTTTTATCAAAGAACTGAAGCCAACGCTAAACAAACAGTGCGATTCATTTAGCGCGAAATTATTGTTGGTATATTTTATCACATTTAACGTCCGTGACATTCTTAACTGTTAATTATAAAATGCCCCTATGGTCAAATTTTTTATTTTCATTTTCGGAAATAAGTGTTAAAATAAAATGACTTCTGATGTTGGTAATGGATTGAAATTTGGCAAGATAAGTAAGAAAGTCTAATAGTACACGAAAATGTAAAAAGAAAATTAAAACCAAAAATTTGATCGTAGGGGCACTTTATTGATATAGCTATGCTAATTTTGTATTTTACTGTCACTTGAAAATGACCCCGGAGAGGTCGAAACGTCGTGACTTTTTATCGTTAATTTTTGTTACAAAATTTATTTCCAAGAAATTACTTACTAGTATTCCCAGTAATAAACTGTAGAGCTTAAATCGGATGTTTCGAAAATCAGCAAGGGAAGTGGCTTGCTCAGCTTCAGGTGCTAGACTATTCCACAATACGGCACTTCTTTAAGAAAAATCTCCATTCAGCGGCTTCGGAACTTGGCCTTGGTACTGGCCTTGGTACTGTCTTAACTGTTAATAATATAGCTATGCTAATTTTGCATTTTACTATCCCTTGAAGATGACCTCGGAGAGGTCGAAACGTCGTGACTAGCTTTTTATCGTTAATTTTTATCACAAAATCTGTTTCCAAGAAATTACTTATTAGTATTCCCAGTAATAAACTGTGGAGCTTAAATCGAATGTTTCGAAAAGCAACAAGGGAAGTGGCTTGCTCAGCTTCAGGTTCTAGACTATTCCACAATACGGCACTTCTTTAACCCTATTCAATTCAACATTCATAACGTCTTTAATGTGTATTCAAACGCCATGAAACTTCGTGACTTTTCCTAAAATTTATCTGGCAACAATTTCATATGAAATTTTGAAATTTGCATATTTATACCTTTGAATGAAGAAAAACAATGTTTATTGGTATAACTTTTATATTTTTACGTCTTTTAGCGTTTATTTATTAGTTTTTATTAATTTTGGGTGAATTTTGACGGTTTTTAAGAGGTTTTAAAAAAATTCAGAAATCCAAGATGGCGGATCCAAGATGGCGGCCGGATAACTAATTACCTAATAACTACGTCATATGACGTCATCCTTCCATTGTGCGGACCGCAAAGGAGATAGTTTGGACGTACTATGTACCCTCTAGGTTTCATTGTCATAGCCTTAATGTTCTTGAAGTTACGAAGGGGGGGCACAATGTGCCCCCCCCCCCCCCCCCCCCAGGCTCAGAAACTCAAAAAAAGCCCAGGCTGAATAGGGTTAAGAGAAATCTCCTTTTAATGGCTTCGGTATTTGGCCTTGGTACAAAAAAGCTAACGGGTAATACGCCAGGGATGACAACACTAGAATGTACATACAGAATCCTCTTATGTATTTTATCTCATT
Source organism: Cladopsammia gracilis (assembly GCA_022457155.1). NCBI lineage: Eukaryota > Metazoa > Cnidaria > Anthozoa > Scleractinia > Dendrophylliidae > Cladopsammia > Cladopsammia gracilis. The sequence goes on along the minus strand of JAJGOT010000103.1, from coordinate 60,844 downwards.
GAATTTCTCGAGTACGCCCCTGGTTTTGAAAGCATAATAAGTGCACAGAGTTTACTTTGTAGACGGCGAGCAAGACTTTTTTTTTGTGCGAAAATTCGAGCAAGTTTTGGACACGTGTGAAACTGCAGGAACCTACTACTGAACTCACCTTTTCAAAATATATTAATCCGGGAGGGAATCCCATATAAAAATGACGGGGGTGCTCGTTTTACCTTTCAGGAGAAGTGTATGGGAGTACTGTCTCCCCCTCGGGGATTTGCACAGAATTTAACTGTAAACAACACAATGTAATCCCTAGAGTGCAGTGCAGTGCAGACGTTTTTTAGTTTTTCTTTTGTGGGCGAGTGCTAAAGTTAGTGCTTGGTCGCCATTTTGGATTTGCACAACGTCCGGGGCTGGGAGGAGCCTGCTGGGAGGAGCCTGCTGGGAGGAGCCTGCTGGGAGGAGCCTGCTGGGAGGAGCCTGCTGGGAGGAGCCTGCTTTGCCTGTAATCCCACGTCGGCCTTATCGAATCAATCTTTACGTTAATACATCACAAGCCAGAGCCAGAGGGTCGAATTTATTCAGCACGCATTGGGGGTACATATCGGACGAAGTCTTTACACTTTGCGGAGACAAGACATAAATTTCGAAACCACGGGAAAGAAAGATTTTGCTGGTTTAATCTTTGTCGCTGTTAAGCAATGGATTTATCGATGTTTATCATGTTTAATGAATAAAATTAAGCCTGAGCAGTTGCTTTTAATTCGAGAAAATACCCATCAAATCATTCTGTGGATGTAATGGTCTACATACATGGATGCAGGACAGTAGCAGAGAAACCAAAGCTGAAATACTCATTTAGCTTTCAATCGTCGGGTCCAAGCTTCTGGGGTGATCAGAGGATGAATGCTGTTTTCATTTCAGTCACACATTCTAAATTTTGCTGGAAGCACTATACATTAAGCATGACTTGTTTTTAAACATGACTTAAAGAAGGTGTCGTTTACGATAATAGGTTCATTTATTAAAAACAGGGAAAGACGAGTGCCCTATACAAGTACATCACTTTATTTATAAAACATTACCAGGAAAATAAATAAAATGATAATTCAATATTCAATTTGTAATTTGTATCATAGTTTAAAGTTTGGTTTAATTAATGTTTTAAATCATTAAATTTAAAGGAAAATAAAAGTCAACGTGCTATCACGAATGCACACTGTTGAGAGGCAACACATCATAACAATGTACCACTTTTTTCTTCAGAAAATAGCTTTAGTAATACCGTCTCTTCTCTTTCTTTTTAAACGAAATGTTAGCAGTTGCCTCCGTTAAACCGGGGGGGGGGGGGGTACTCAACAAACTGTTTTGTACGGGGATGCTCAGCCCCAAGGTCCAAACCCTTACCCTTTCATATACCGTTTTTGACAGAAAAGGTACCCCTTTCATATACCTTTCATTGAAAATCGTACCCCCTTCATATAGCCTTTACGTGCGTCTGTTTGATATATTTTGAAAGGCGCTTTTTATAATACTTAGATGGCGGTTTTCCCTACTTTTTTTTATACTTCAACTCGTGTTTACGCTGCCTTTTCCTGATTCTTCGTGAAATCCCTACCCTTTCATATACTTCAACTCGTGAAATCCCTACCCTTTCATATACCTCCAGCATCTCAGTCGCTTTGCAATGCGTGCTTTACGCCAGGCTTTTATTACGCGGACAGCCAGTTCTGCATATTAAACACAGTAGTTTGATAGCCAGGGGCTGCGTACTGATTTTAAAAATTGACTTTTGGTAAAATAGATTTCATGTATGTAAAATGTGGCCGAATACGTACGACTGATGCCAACGATTGATTAAGTATATCGAGAAAACGAGACTATATCTCGTGGCACAGAGTGCGGAAATTTAATTACACAGTAAAAGAAGCTATAATATGATTACTGGGACATGATAGCACTTTCGTAACCTCCGTTCCAAGTTTTATGAGGATATAAACAACAAATATCCCTATTTCAATAATCTAGACAAAAATTTAAAAATCATGTTTCTTTTTAACAATGTTGATCCCTTTATTTGTCGACTTACAGCTGCCTATATTCATTTATGTATGGACTTAAGGCAATCTCTTGTAATTTGATAGTCATATTATGGTTTAATTAGGTAATACCATGTACTTATATGGGAATACCACAATTTTTTTTAATTGTTGTTGTTGTTGTTGCATGCACGACATATTTAATGAGATTAAATCACCATCGGTAACCACAGATTTCTGCGTGAACCGGTACTTAGGCCCGTCCACACTAATGCGTTTTCCTTTTATAACGCATACTTTTTATCCGTTTTTACCTATCGTCCACACTAAAACGATCAAAAACGGAGATGTTTATCTATGAAAACGGAAGTTTTCGAAAGGCTTTTCAGAGTGGAGACTTTTGAAAACGCAGGTCTATCGTTTTAGTGTGGAAGGCAAAAACGGAGCTTTTCAAGAACGCTTCCGTCGTAACTCATCGCTGACGCTATTGGAGCATGCGTATTGAACAGAAAAACGTCCGAGCAGAGCCTGGTGATGAAAACGCATTTTTGGATCATCGTTTTTCAGCCCCTAATGTGGACGGTCAAAAACGATGTGACAACGCTAGTGTGGACGCAGGTCTTTTTATCCGTTTTCGGGGAACCAAAAAACGAAGGTTTTCAAAAACGCATTAGTGTTTTTGCGTCTTTTCATGCAGTAAGGTTGTTCAATCATGAAAGGTTTGACGTTTTTGCTATACCTAACTTTACTAAAATCACTGGTCGCAAAAAATGAAAGATATTGCCTTAAATTGGATATAATTCTCGGTGTTTTGAATGTGATTTCTGTTTTGGACCTTGGACCATCTCTTTAATTAATGATGTGTCACATTAGAACTTTAATGAATATTGCACGCGCTAATAGGCAAACGCTTTCTTATAAATGATCTGAGCTGATCTGGTTGTTAAGCGAATTCAATTATGTTCTCTGCCTTGTCATAAGTAGTTACTTATATTTCATTTAGAATTGAAGCCTTCTTTGGCAGTTTATAGTACTTTCTCTAAAAGATTTCTTGCCACCCAATCTTTTGTACTCAAATCCGAAACTGATGTTTACTATTCAAATTCGCAATTAACACCACGCACTTATAGTTATCAACGCGCCTTTTCGTTCTAAGTATAAGTTTCTTTACACTGAAAAAAAAATGTAAACACAAAAAAAAGTAATGTAAGTATAGTCAAGTGAGGCCTTTAAGCTACTGTGTCCAGGCCCGAAAAAGCCTGAAAAAAATCAGGGCTTTTCAACGGGAATCGAACCCATGACCTTCGCGTTACCGGTGCGATGCTCTACCAACTGAGCAAGGACGACAATAAACGTTTGCTGAACTTAGACTTCGGCCGAGTCTACTTCGTCTCACATTTGACCTTGCTCCCAACATGTGGCTCTGATAGCTCAGTTAGCAGAGCATCGCACGGGTAACGCGAAGATCATGGGTTCGATTCCCGTTGAAAAGCCCTGATTTTTTTCAGGCTTTTTCAGGCTTGGACACAGTAGCTTAAAGGCCTCACTTGACTATACTTACTTTACTTTATTTACGATGCTACTGAAGGACGACAATAAATGTTTACCAAAAAAACATAACAAATTAATCCGCGCGCTTTTTCAATCTAAGGATAAGTTTCCTTACGAAAAAAAAAAAAGGAAAAGGAAATAAAAAAATTAATTATTTAAATTCGCAAATCACACCACGCACTTACAATTATCCACGCGCTTTTTCATTCTCTGTATGAGTTTCTTTTCAAAAAAAGGGAAACAATTAAGATTCTACGCGCGCTTTGTTTTTGCGCTGGTAACAAACAAACTGATCATCTGTGCGAACTAGAGGTACACTTATTGCTGCCCGCACAAAGCAGCCATCCTAATTCTGTTCTGAGCCTCGATCTTGCGATTTCTGGTGGAAAGATGTTTGTTAGCAGTACGCAGTACCCAGTCCCCTCCGCGTGAATGTAATTGTGGAGGGTGGTATTTCTATTGCTGATGTGAAGCACCTCTCCGCGTGAATAGTAAGCACGATGTTGTGCTGGATTACCGAGAAATGGAAAGAAAAAGCCCTTAAGAAGATTTTTATGCTTTTAAAAGTGGTGGTAAGAGAGCTGAAAGCAATGAAATCTTTCTTTGAGGAACAGCATCTGTTTATCGCAAAGTGAGGGCATGTTTTCCTCGAAGCGGCAGACTTTTCTAATAATTTTCAATCCTTTCTGGAAAACTACGGTACAGAAAATAACGTTTTTGAATGTGGATTTACTTTTTAAGAAACACTTCATTGACTGTTTCTTTGTTTTATCAGTAGTTTTTGAGAAATATTTAGAAAACTCGGCCGAATTCGGTCGATCCATGCAAGAAATTCGCTGCATGCTGAGGAAATTTGTTTGCGTGGAAATTTAACGCGTTTTGCTTTTGAGAGTACACTAATAGATATTTAAATAAAACTTTCAACTGAGAGAATTTGCTGTCCTTATTCCTGCGTTTTTTATTTCAAGAATTCGTCCGAAAAGCGATCTAAATTTTGTAAACAAAACCAGATTTGCATTCCGCAGCTCTAATTTTCTTCGCATCGCAAATTCTAAAATGTCTGCGTTAAATTTTTGATATTTTGGCTTTCCGAGTTAGTTTTTCAGGTTATTTTTCATACGCAACTGATGTTTTTTTATTCGAAAATCGTTCACACTAATCATTCTAGACTGGGGAGATGTTGTTGTTTCAAGTCTTTGTTCGCTCTTATTCTTGTGCGCGCATTGCTCAGTTTATTATCGTTCCTTGCCTTCGCGTTGATTTGTTTAAAAACTGAGAAATCGCGCAGGAGTGAATGAGTTAAGGCTTCAAAATGTGACAGCACTTCACTGCCAATATGGAGCCAACAGTTTATAAGGCCCAGTTCAAACGTCGAACTTCACATGTGCCGAACCTAATGCAAATTAGCAAGAACAATAGATTTTGCTCATTTGCATTAGGTTCGGTACATGTGAAGTTCGACGTTTGAACTGGGCCTTAGCGGTGAAATGAACCAGTTCATTTCCCGAAAAATGAGAGTAATTTTCTTCTCAGTTGCAACATTAAACCACAAAAATCTATATCCCATCCTCTCATTTACCTGGAAAAGTCACGCGGGAAAAAAAGGGATTTAGTTTTCTTTCCTCAGTTCCTTCCCTTATTTCTTTCGTTTAATTTTCTAAACGCAATAGAAATCAATTTAACCTTGTTTCCACAGAATTATGGTAACATTCGTGAAAGTTCGGGAAAAAAACGAATGAATAAAGAAATTAGTTTCTAAAAAAAACTGTTGTGCCGCCTCGGTGGGGGAGTAAAACAGGAACGTTTGGTATTTAATATCAACTAGTTGTAAGGTAGCTCTAACGAAAGGAAAGTGCTCGAAATATAATCTTTTAATTCTCTTAAAGGTGGCCAAAAGATTTCGAAATAGCCTCCGGTTGGTGTTTCTATAGCTTTTTGACGTTCTCCGGAAAACTTCGTCTTGTCACCATAAATTATAGAAATACGAAAAACTGTTACCATTTCATATATTTTGTATTTTTCTCGAAGCTATATACATGCAGCAAGACTTGATTTCAAAACATGACTAAACTAAGGTATTGGTAACGAAAATAGATTCGTTTTTTTATTTTTTTGAAAACGAAAAAGGACATGAAAAGACGAGCGCCCTACGCAGAAAAAAGAAACATCTAGAAGGCGCAGTGTTTAAAAAATAAAAAAAAATCGACGCTCTCAGAAAAAGTAATTAACTGATATTTTAATTTCATTTTGTAATTATATCAATGTTTAAAGTTTGGTTAAATAAGTATTATAAATAATTAAAATTTAAGGGAAAATAAAAGACAACGCCTTGCATTATCCCCAATACAAACTGTTGAGAGGTTAACACTCCACAACACGATAACACTTTGCTTCTATCAGACGGCAGCCAGTTTAATTTTTTCTTCGGAAAGCTAGCTTTTGCAGTACCGTCTCTTAGCACTACGCCTCGAAGGTAGGTTTGCCTTCCTTGGACGTTTTATTTGAATTCCCTGAATGGTTTATTAATCACGCTACCAAGTCCAATTTGACACTGCTCGGGTAAATATGCTTTATGGGCGCGTCCATTTAACACAACCTCTGGCTTTCCTCGTTGCATTAGTGACATAATTATTGGACCACAAAACTTTCTGCTTCGAAATTACAATTGAAAGTTGAAATCAGTTCTAATTCGAACTCGTAAGGCGTAACTCGAACTCATAAAAATAACAAACTATACACCTGGAGCATCTCAGTCGCTTTGTAATGCATTCTCTACGCCATGCTTTTATTACGCGGATAGCCAGTTCTTCATATTAAACACAGTAGTTTAAAAGCGAGGAGATGAGTGTATTGATTTTAAAAATTGACCTTTGGTAACTAGATTTCATGCATGTAAAAGATGGCGGCTTATGGCAAAATGCAGAGACGAAAACGTAAATGGACTCTTTTGACATCCCAGGAATGATTGGCGGTAAATATGTCACGATCGAATTCAAACGATACTTTTATAGTTTACACAACAGGAAGAACGAATAGTTTCTTGGTGTTGCGGATGGTGTGATCACCAAATGACGTAAAACAAAAGATTCAAAAGACACTGAACAATACCCACACCACAACACAAAAGCTAACAAACAATGGCCTCCGCAACACCAAGAAATACCCGAAGAACGTCATGCGCTCAACGCGTATAAATGCATGCATGCTTTAATTGTGAAGATGGGATAAATTAATACTAGAAATAAAAACGCAAACTTTCCATGGCCAGTTTGACGACAAAACATTAAAACAGTCCATTAGTGGTTCAGATATGTTGTAGTCGCTAAACAATCGGACAATTTCTTCTTTAGCAAATAACTTACTTTCTGTAAAAGATTTCTAGCCACCCAATATTTTTGTACAAAAACAACTATTAAAATTCGCAAATCACACCACGCATTTACCATTATCCACGCGCCTTTACATTCTCAGTCAAGATTCTACGCGCGCTGTTTTTGCGTTGGTAACAAACAAACTGATCGATAAGTGCGAACCAGTGAGGTACACTTATTTATGCGTTACGCGAGAAAAAATAGAAGTTTGGTTTCGATTTTCTGGCTTTTAAAAACCAACCATAATGTCAAGAAAAATAACAAGCTTTTTTCCTAGTGTACCAGGTAAGTCTAAAGAAACTACTGTGGTGCTGCGTCGGTGGGGGAGAAAAAAAACAGGAAAGTTTGGTATTTAATATCAACTGAGTTGTAAGGTAGATTGGCCACTAAAAACTGAGAAATCGCGCAGGAGTGAATGAATTAAGGTTTCAAAATGTGGCAGCACTTTAGGTAATTTTGTCTCCAGTTTGGTCATATGACAAAATACTTATTGACTAAGTTAGGTCGGGTCGGATGGGAAAATATTTGGCTCTCGGTCATGGCGCACAGACTTCGCTGCGCTCGCCGTCCCGGTCATGGCGCACGGACCTCGCTGCGCTCGGTCCGTAAGCCATGACCTCGAGCCAAATATTTTCCCATTCGGCCCTTCCACTAAGTCAATAAGTACATAGTATTTTATATCAACTGAGTTGTAAGGTAGATTGGCCACCATAAGAGACTCGATTTGCTCTGACGAAGGGAAAGCGCTCGAAATATCATCAGCTTTTTATTCTCCTTAAGGTGGCCAAAAGATTTCGAAATACCCTGCGGCTCGTGTTTCTATAGCAATTTGACGTTTTCCAGCAAACTTAGCTTCGTCTTGTTACCATAACTTTAGAAATACGGGAAACTGTTTTCATTTCATACATTTCGTATTTTGCTCTAAGCCATACACATGCAGCGTGAGTTGATTTCAAAACATGACTAAAATAAGGTATTGGTAGCGAAAATATATATATAATAAATAATAATATTTTAAGAGGAGGCCTCCAATTACCTAATGGTGCGGGTTTTCAGAAGGGTCCTCTAAATGAAGGTCAAAAATTCATGAAAACTAAGACTAACTAAGGTTTAACCCTATTCAGCCTGGGCTTTTTTTGAGTTTCTGTGCCTGGGGGGGGTGGGGGGGGGGTGGGAGGCACATTGTGCCCCCCCCCCCCCCCCCCTCCACGTAACTTCAAGAACATTAAGGCTATGACAATGAATCCAAGAGGGTTCATAGTCTCCTTTGCGGTCCGCACAATGGAAGAATGACGTCATATGACGTAGTTATTAGGTAATTAGTTATGCGGCCGCCATCTTGCATTACATGCCGCTAAACAGAGTGTTGGAGTGATTTTACTTCAACTGTGAAACAGAAACTATTAGTTAGTGTGTAACACTATCTATCACTATCTATCTTGATAGAGTGATTACAGTTAACCCGTGAAACACAATCTAACAATTAGTATGTGATAGTCCAAATTAAACAAAAGAAAACAATGGAATTATGTCTAATAGTGCGTACTATTCTACTAACTATTTCACGGGTTAACTGTAATCGCTGTAATATTTGAGGATACACGGTGGGCACAGAAGGCTAAAAAAGATGCACATATTCCGTCGTAACAAAATGGCTTAAATTACAACTTCGAAATTTTACAACAGCACAGAACTCATCACTTTCACAAATTGAATATTTTTTGTTTTTCCATTTTTGCAGTTTTTGGCGGGAAAATGACGTCATAAAGTTGGCGCCAAAAAATGAACTTAGTATTATGGGATATCTGATGACAATTTCTGAAAGTACTCGCCACAAGCATGTCAAAACTGAAAAAATCTTGAAAATATGTTGATCCGATCAAAAGATATGACGTCTCAAAATTTGAATTTCCCGCCCATTTTCTGCTGGGGTCAAAGGTCATTTAGAATCAAATCGACTGAAAAACTAGCGCTTCAAATAACTTCAACAGTTTTGAACCTAGGAAGCTGAAATTTTACAACAATATAGAAGGTATCATTCGCAAAATTCCTATGTTTTTTGTTTTTCAAAGTTAGGTATTTTGGCGGGAAAATGACGTCACAAAGATGGTGCCAAAATTTTAAATTAGTATTATGGGATATCTGATGACAGTTTCTGAAAGTATACGCCACAATAATTTCAAAAGTGAAAAAATTTCGTAAATATGTTGTTGCGATCCAAAGATATGACATTTCAAAGATGGAATTTAAGCCATTTTGTTACGACGGAATATATGCATCTTTTGTAGCCTTCTGTGCCCACCGTGATAATAGAAACTGATACGAAGTACTACGGCGTAAAATCCTACTATCTATTTCACAGGGGAAGTAAAACCACTCTATCGTTGCCATCTAATCCGCTTTATCTTCTTTGTCTTTTATGAGTTCTATTAATTTCTTTATTTTCGATGGCTTCTTGTGGTGAAATGCATAAGTTGCCGGGATTTCTAGTACAACTCCCTTGTTCCGTCGTTTTCCAGTCAGTTTTCTATGTCAATATCGTTGATATGATAGATACAGTACTGCATTTATGTTTTGTACGAAAAAGTGTTTCTGTAAATGTACATGTATGCAGCACAGTACTGTACTGTAGCTACATACAGTGTATTACGTACAGTGTACAGTACATTAATAAATCACGAGTGCTATAAGTTATGTGTGCACTGTGCAGTACCGATAAGACGGGGAAGTGTTGGACAGTGAAGAAGAACGGTAAATTTTAATTAATACCTATACCCCGATCTAACGAAGTTTTTGGTCATTTTTCCACAAATTCGTTATATCGGGGTTCTCGATTCAACGAAACCCCGATCTAACGAACTGTTTTTTCCGGTCCCCTGCGCTTTGTTAAATCGGGGTTCCAGTGTAGTTTCGGCAACACTGAGGCCCGTTCTAAACGTCGAATTTCACATGTGCTAATGAGAAAAAACTATTGTCCTCGCTCGTTTGCATTAAGTTCGGCACATGTGAAATTCGACGTTTAAAACGGGCCTTACACCCGGGGGGGGGGGTATTCCCTATAATGGGCTATACGGGGATGCTCCGCCCGAAAGGGGTACCTTTTTGAGGCTGGAGGTATATGAAAGGGTCGTGATTTCATGAGTTGAAGTATATAAAAGGGTAGGGATTTCACGAAGAATAGGAAAGGGTATCGAAAACACGCCGATGAGGCATAAACAGGTAGGGAAAACTGCCATTTAAGTCTAATAAAAAGGGCCTTTCAAAATAAATCAAACAGACGTACGTAAAGGCTATATGAAAGGAGTACCATTTTCATTAAAAGGTAAATGAAAGGGGTACCATTTTCAATGAAAGGTATATGAAAGGGGTACCTTTTCTGTCAAAAACGGTATATGAAAGGGTAAGGGTTTGAACCTCGGGGCGGAGCATCCCCGTACAAAACTTTGTTGGGTCCCCCCCCCCCCCCCCCGGGGCCTTACACTTTGGAGGACCAATACAACAATTCTTTATCAGTTAATGATACAATAATGATATCAAACAAATGCCCAGTCATTGGTGAACAATTAATGGTCATCGTCATGACGTAACAGGTTACCATAGTAACAGTATAACCTGTTAAAGACACCCTTAATTTTAGCTTTAAGTGAAGTATAAAACAATTATTGGGGAGGGGTTCAGAACAAGTGCTGTTTAACAGTTTAACAGCGTTAACTGATTCATGTTTTCCTTCCTAGATTGTACAGTTGTGTGTGATTGAGTCCAAATCATGTTGCGACAAGTTGCTTTGTTCTGCTTCCTTCTGGCTGGAATGACGGAAGCTAGGGTAGATATATAATGGCTAATCTCTGAGTCAACTGTTTGTGCTAATGGGCGATAAGATGATAGTTTTCTCCCTTTTCATAAAACACCCGCCCTTTAATTTCTTCCATACAAGAACTCCATTTTTAGAAAGCTTTCTTCAGTTTATGAACCTGTTAATGACATACACAGCCACTAAGAGCATTATAGTTAAGAAAGTTTTTATTTCTGTCGCCTTGTTTTGCGGGCAACGCGGGTCTAGTACACGTTTAGTACGTTACTAAAAATATGTTTTATAAACAGAGTGTAAATTCAGCTGTTTTTATTGTCTAACTACTCAGAAATGAGGTTTCTTTTGATGCGATGGCATAACTTAAAATTAAACAACGTGTACTATACCAAAAGCCGTGAAAACTCAATTTGGTGAAAGGCGAAACTGCTACATTTCCTAGATTCTTCTGTTCAAAGGATCTCTAAAGTTATATAAGTTTACATCCTGACGGTCTGCATTCGATAATCTAAAAGTTGGTTTTGTTACACATTTGATTTTTAAGTGAATGAAATTTCTCTCTGAGAACTTGCCGGCAACTTGAATATTTTTCGAAATCTTGTAGAATCACAATACATGACAATATTTCTTTAATTAAACACACAGCAAACAGTTCATGTCATGCGGTATATAAATTTTTAATTGTTTTGTCTTCCTAGAGACCAAGAGGACAGCTCTCAGGGACTTTGTCGGAGTCCCGTTTGTTCTCTAACGATACAGGTAAATATTTACGGCTAATGTTGTTATCGTTGTTTTAAATACAAATTTTGTTTCATCAATTAACTTCATATCAGGCCACTGTAGAGAGACAAAGTTCTAGCGCTCGTGGAAACGTCAACTTAACGGTGGCCAATAGCCCTTCTCGCGGTTAACCTTTCTCATTTGCATCACAATAAAATTCAACATGATTGCGAGGCAATTTCGGGCAGAAACTACAGAATTGCCCGAAATTGCCTTGCAACCACGTTGATTTTTATTGTAATGCAAATAAGACAGGTTAACCGCGAAAAGGGCTAATCAACTAAACCACACCTTCAATTGTGTTTGTTGTTTGACAGAGTTCTGTTTTGAAAATTAACTTTCACGCCAGTCGCTCAACGGATTTTTGTAGAGCTGAGGAGGGGCTATCAAAAAAGCGTGAACTTTAATTAGAATTATTATGGGGAAAAAAGTGTCAAAAATCCTGTACGTAATACTTAATTAATCTTATTTCTGTTCTGTTCGTTTCTTTTCTCTTGCCAGTTCTTACTGATTTTCAACAGGATAAAGGATTCAACCATTTCATTTTCGTACATGGCCAAATGAAAGTAACAAAGAAGGGTGTTTACTATATCTACGCCCAAGTGTTTTTTGAACACTCCCCCTCCAGTCCCACGTACCACAACCGCGTGGCACTCACTGTGAATGGAAATGCATTCGGTTTGATGCAAACAGGCGTGGAAAACAAAGCTGACTATGGCAGCGTATACACCGGCGGAGTAATCAAGCTGAACAAGGGTGATCTCATCGGCTTGAAGACCGTGTACGAAAGTAGGATCTGGATGTCTCGCGCACATACCTTCTTTGGAGCTTATAGAGTCAGCCGGAAATAAGCCAGTCAAACTAAATCTGACTCGCGTAATGAGAAAAACGCGTTAGATAACTGTAGGGGTGTGCAGACCAATAAAATCTTCAAGAAGCTAACAAAATGTAAGGGACAAATGGGTTAATTGCGATGGATATAAAACTTGTTCAAGGTGTTATAATAAAGTGGTTATTATGTTAAAAACATTACTTTTGTGTTTTCATTTTCTTTCGTCAAAGTTTGAAGTCTCAAATCCCAATTCCTGCAATTTTTGTGATAAAAATGAAACACTCTTTTAAGTTCGATCCTCTGTCAATTTGCAAACATTTGAATTCGAGCTCACATCTGTTGCCATCACCACATGCGATTTGGTAGAGAATTGGCGTTCGCGCTAGTTTTTCTATCTTTTGCTGCTACACTGTGCTAACGAGACCCAACCAGGTCGAGACAGCTGTTTCGACACTATTATATTTTCTGTGTTTGGGCACTATTATATTCCACTTTTATTTTATTTTATTTTATTTTATTTTATTTGCTTCTGCTTCTGTTTTCCTGCCGTTTCTTTTGTTTCACTTCAAGTATTAATACTGATATAGGTCTGGAAACCAGATCCGGCCATTCTCAACGGTTTGTTGCAGTGATCCTGCATTCCATGTTTCTTTTTATACGAAACAGCTGTCCACGGTTGCATTTTGTCTTGCATGTTTACCACTTTTGTCACTCGCCCCACTATCCACTTCATTTAAACCGGTCAGGATACATCAAGAGACAATAAAGTAAAGGTGAGAAGACTTTATTGTGTAATATTTTCGATTTTTCTATCGCTTCTCAATTCCGTGACAAATCGTATACAGCTGTTTCGAGAAAGGTTGTCGGAAAAAGTGTAAAAGTGCACGCGACAATCCAGAAAGGTATTGTGGGTAGTCATCCACGCTATATCCTAAAAAGTCATATATCCCAATGGCCTGCCATCTAAGATCGTCCATGTACGGACGAGGCATCGCGGGTTTCATGAATTTATTTGACCTGTTAAAATTCATTGATCATATCCCATGTTATTTTTCGAGAGTCGCATTCACTTTTGCGCTTTTTTCCGACAACCTTTCTCGAAACAGCTGTATATATTTCATTACCGTGCTTGATGTGACTCACACATCACGATTGGTCTGCCTGTGCTCGAGCATGACGGGATTCTTGCCCGTTTTTGCGGGGAGTCTGGGTCAAGTCTTGTTGATCTTCCCAGTGAGCATTGCACGATAAAAATCAAAATGGCGGCTATGTTGGGTTCTTGAAATATCAGTCATAGAAGATGCTTGCATGGAAAAATATCTGCGCGATTTTACCACGAAGTGTTCCCTCAAGAATTTTTATCATACGAAAAAGCTCCGCTTTACGTGTAGTTTTTAAAAAAGAGGAGCCGACAAGGCATGTAATCGGACGAGGAGCTGAACCGTTGCAGCTCCGTGTGTTTGAGCGCAAAGGATGTAGGCCCAGCTTTAGACCCGTTTTGAGGTTTCTCTCCGAGAAAGCATCCGGAGATAAGAAGGAAAGTCCCGTCCTTCAAGAGTTGGTCGAGTCTCGTGAACAACCACAAACACAGCTGACTGTGGGAGCAAAAGGTTTGAGTTTGATAAGCTTATTATTACTTTCCCTGTTCAACAGCACGGTGCTGCCGCTTCAGTAAGGTCTTTACTGAAGCGGCAGCACTATTGGTTGAGAAAACAGTAGATAAAAGAGCTAAACAATGTCCCTAGTCCTGATAACAATAAAGTATATTGTTAAATGAAATCAAAGGTGCACACGAGGTACTGGGCTACTCTGGGCTACTACTGGTAGTCATATTTAATTTTCCCCGTTGTTAACAATGTATTTTAATGGTCAGCATGGGATTCCTATGTGACAAAACCAATATGGCTGCCATATCAGTAAAAAAGGGATATTGGGCTGTTGTATTCAATATGTACACTACCTCCTTACCCCTCCCCACCCAGTTGAGAACAGTGAATTTTTTTTAGGTGTCACGGCATTAGGATGAAAAACTGTGGAATTCCTAGGGGTATTTGAAACCTCTACTGTTTAATTTTAACAGCTCCGCAAGACAATGGGACATTCAAGAAATTGTCTGAACCCCCTCTCCCTTGGAAGGTGGCCTTTGTCACAGGGGGTATTGGAGCAGACAAAATTAAGGACCATTTGGTTGTAATCTTCAAAGGTGCAGACAATGAAAAAACTAGGATCTGCGCCTGATGACAGGTGAAGCGACAACCACCATTTGAATCATGGTGAACATAAAAATATTACTCTTTTCTCATAACCTGATTATTATGATTTCATAATAATCAGGTTATGAGAAAAGAGTTATATTTTACCTGGGGGGGGGGGGGGGATTAACTCTGGATTTAAAGTAACAGGGGTGTGCAAATAGGTGCAAAAATCAATACCCAAAAAAATCCCTGGGGCTTCCAGCAAAACCCAATAAACTCCCCCAAACCAAAATTTAACCCCCAAAAAATCCATGCTGAATTTTCAAACCTTGAAAATACCCAGAAGGGATAAAATACACCTTAATCCAAAATGGTGGTCAATTTATTATTCTTTTATATGTATGTTATTTAGCCCTTGTTGCCTCGACAGCAGGTGCAAAATACAACAGAATTTTCACGCGAAAATGAGGCAAAGAGGGCTAATTGAAATGCATACAAAAGAATAATAAACTGCCTGCCATTTTGGAATAAGGTGTATGATATAAAAAGTTTGGTTGTACTACATTTGTAGCACTACATAGTTGCTATATACAACAACAATTCTTTATCACAAATCTTCATATAATTTTGAATACCCCCCAAAAATTTCTACTTCACTCAAGCCTCCCCCCAAAAAAACTTGCCAAAATCTTTTTACCCAAAAAAATCCCAGAATCGAAAAATCAAACCTCTATAAACTCCTTCGCACATCCCCCCCACTTTAAATCTGGAGTACCCCCTCCCCACTTGGGCAATTTTACTGACTTTTTTTACTTTGATTTCAGTTGTTCAAGCTGGGAAAGATGTTAGCTACCTTGGTATTATTCTCATTGGCTTTGCAATTACTGGTAAGAATGAGCATTTTTTTTAACAGCCTGACATTATATTAAAATAATATCAAATAATTTTAAATAAAAATTAGAATACTGAATAATTTAGCAAAAATGTAAAGTTACAAAGAGATCTGCTGAAAACCGAAGGATACAGTGTATATAAAAATTTGACATTCATGATTTTTACAAGAAAATGTACAATGAAATTGTTACATGGTTGGTGGGCACACACTGCCATTGACTTGGTCGAATGCATTTTCCTGTGCGCGAACAGCACCCCCTACATGCATTAGCGTAGAGTTCTGATATGCTGCACACATTATGGTTTGTCAGATAGATTTTCAGTAATGGGCTTAGTTTGTACACTGTATTCAGTCTTTTTAAAGCAGTTGACTCTGTCTTTTCTTTCAGGTGCATTGTTGTGGTTTGTAGTCAGTGAGCTATTTTTTGGCTTCAGTGCCAACAGAGTTTATGCTCATGCTCTGAAGAAGGTGCAAGCAAGTGCAGAGGTAAAATTTTGGGGGATGGGGAGGGAGTAGCGTAGAAGTGGGTCTTCTGTGCAAATGTGTTTGCACATGACGTGATATAAATTCAAAAATCTAAAGTATACATCCTACAAAGCTGGGATGTTTCTAATGTGGTATGTGGATACTTGTGTTATAATCTTTCACAAAAATTTTCCAGTTTTAACGATGCTTTGTTTTCGATTTATACATTTGTAAAGCGGTTTTAAATGTGTCACGCAATTCACTAGTGACACACTATTTCAGATAAGCTGTGAAAATAAACAACATTGAACCAGTTGAAAGTTATTTTTGAAATATAGATGCTTACAAGCCAATTTAATGGCACTTATAGTGAATAAAATAGTTTGTGGTGATATTTTTGGTGTTATTAAGACTGAGTTTCAGTCGCCATATTGGTGTAGCTAAGTGGGACACCAAGATGGCCAGTCCATACATTTCTCACTGAAGATGTCTAATACGGTACCTGTTTACCTATGACTCTTCAACAACTCTTGTGTTTCAAAATTTGTCCCAAACTCTCTACAACTCCATAAACATTTTGATATGACATAAGTGAAAACACTCTATACACTATTATCCACCACACAGCTGCAACTAGACATCTCATTATATAAGCAATACCTTGGAAGTGTTGAAAATTGTAGGACATAAAGAACCCACATCACTGTTCAAAATGATTAGGGGACGTAAACCCCGGTGTGTGATCTGGCCTTGCCAGTTATTTTATTTCACTTCACATATCATGAGTTGTGTGGGTAACAGTGAGATCAGAATTGACTGATATGAGCTGACATCTAATCTCACTGGGAATACACATGTGTTGTCAGGGTTGTCAAAAGTAACTGGCTGGTGGCCAAAATCATAGCATACACTGGCTGGCTACTTTGCTTGGCAGTTCTTTAGGGGAGATGACATATAAGAAAATATCCCATTTAATACTTTCCAAAGTCAGATGTCAACTTCAAACTTTTCTGACAACCCTGAACATTGCTCAATTCTAGGTTGTTGAAGCTATTGGAGAACCAATAATGGGCCATGGAGAAACGACTTCAAGGGGAAGAAGAAGGCATGTAAGGTATGATAAAGTGTGTGTTCATCAAACATTCTGTATAAAAAAAAACATGACGGAAGTAAACTTCAGAGCTACATGTAATAAATATAAATAATTTTATATGTTTTGGTAGTTTGGTTTAATGCCAATTAAAGGATGTGCCAGAAACAAGATGTGTGAAAATATTCTTTGGCAAAGCAGAACTGTGTTACAACAAGATCAACAACAATCCTGGAAAAAATGGTTGTCAACTGCAGTTATATGTACTGTAGGCTAAATTTGAGGCAGGGGGCAAAGAGCTGACACATTAGTGATAGAAGGTAATGCACTAAGTAGACTTTTCACAGCGGTCATTTCTCCAGACACCACAATGCAAACAAAGTTGTGATCAGGCCCCAAAAGGCAAGCAATGTGCAAAGTTGCAAGGGAGAGAGAGAGAGAGAAGCACTCCATTCTCTGTCTGCTTGACTGCACTTCTCATGAATTATCAAAAAATGGAATTTGAAAGGTCCTTCTACTAAGTAGTTTAATATATCTAATGGTTTACATGTATCTCATTCTGGCTGTAATTACATTTTGTTTGATTGTTCAATGTGACTATTACAGTATGTCTTTGAACTTCTTGCCACCAGCATACCATTGTATGGGAAAATCCTGCATTTCAATGTCTTTTCTTTCTCAATGCAGTTACCAAGAGTACTTAGTGGAGGGTGAAAACTATATGAGAGTCAAGTTTTATGTGAAAGGGTCCAAACGTAAAGGAACAGTTCATGTTGATGTTAAACAGGTAACTTAGTAAATAGAAATGAGTGCACAACTACATGTAAATGTGTTGTCTCCTACACAGCCGCAATTTGGGCTGTCATGTAATGTTTAGTGGAGAAAAGTATGTGGGGAAACAGATTGTGAGATGATCCAAGACAATAATATTATTTTCTGTCACATGGCCCAGCAGCTCACATTTGCTTGTATAAGTATTTGAATGAAAAAGCAATTCGCTGTGACAAAAATCTTTATGAAACCAGTTTGGCTTGCAGATCTACATGTTTTGCAACAAGATAAATTTGTTAAGGTGCATGGCCCAGTATCTCACATCTGCTAGTATTAGTTTATTTAAGTTTGAACAAAACCACACTTTAAATAGTCTAGTTATAAATGTGACAAAAATCTTTTTGAAACAAGTGTGGCTTACAGAACTACATGTTTTGAATGAGATATTTTATAATAATTATTAGACACAGTCAAGTGTGGTTTAAAATTTCAGTAAAAAAACAACTCACCCTGGGCACAGAAGTACATGCAATGGGCTTTCAAACTTTAAATCTTTGTTGACCAACCATGCATTGCACTGGCATCGCAAGGTAATGGGTTCAAAATCATTTGACACCCAATTAGATTTATTGTGCTTATTTTGTCACTTGTCCACGCTTATTAAAATAAAATTAAAAATGCAACTGAAGTTTTACAATAAGTGTGCTGCTGACACTTTAGTCTCAGTAGTGATTTTGGGTTAATAAAACAGTAATACACTGTCTTCTCTTATTTCAGGGATCACGCGGCAATTTTGACTATCGCTTCATCTTTGTAGAACTATCACAATATGAGACAATTGTAGTGTTGGACAATCGATGAACTTTGTTGCTTACTGCAAACACGGTCTGTCCAATCATCATCCTACAGCATTTTACTACAACTGCGAGGGTTGCTTTTTGCAAAGAGGAGTGAAGTCAGTCAAGACAAAAAAAAAAACAGATACATAGTCTTTTGCGTGGTGAGCAAGAGATAGTGTTAATTCTCCAAACTTGATCAGGATGACAATATAGTCTTATTTTGTGGATAGATTAAATTCCAGTTACAATGAATTCTTTTGGCATCATTCTTGCTGTTCTTATAGGCAAATCTTTGCTGACACTAAATTTTTACATAAAATTCTTTACTATTAGCATACCAGTTTAGGTAGAGAAGACATTGCTCTGAATATGAACTGCTTCCAAGTTGAAATTCTCTATTTTCGAATTGCCCATAATACACTTTGTTTGCCCCCCAAATTTTGCATAAACTATTGTTTGTAAATGCTCTTGGGAGGACTGCATATTCCCAAGAGCATTTCAAAACAATAGTTTATGCAAAATTTGGGGGGCAAACAAAGTGTATTCTGGGCAATTCAAAAATAGAGAAAAGCATTATTAAATTTAGCAATCTACCCAATTTTTAGCTCTTTTCATGTAATGTTTGAGGAAATTTCAGCTGTCAAAAACTGCGAAATTGCTGGGTGGCAAAAGCTGTAATGAACCATATGTTCTTTTGTAAAATTTTGAGTTTTTAACGTTGCACGAGTATCTAGTATATCAGGCTCAAATTCCAGAGAATGCTTATTGTGCCATGCTTTTTCAATATTCTGAGTTCTCTTTTTTTGTAGCTCCATTAGAAAATGAGGTGCCTATGTTACTGAGGCTATAATATTGTAAACAAAGATTTGCCTATTCTCGTTTAGGAATGACAGTCAAGAATGCATGACATAATTATATAATCATAGTATTTCCCAAAGTAATACAATTTTGACAGTCTATAAATTGGAGTAAAGCAAAAAGTTTCCCAAAAGAACATACTTTTGCCCAAATTGAGTAAAACGACAGAACATGATTGCAGTCTTTTTCTAGTATTCTTTCTCTGGAATGGTCCCAAACGTACATTCTTAGTTAGTAAGATCAAAAAAAGCTAGAAAAAGGTTATATCAAGTTTAATAACAGACAGCAAAACACTGAATTTCTTTCTTCAATAAAATAAGGGACATAATTGTTTACAAGTGTCCTGTAAGTCATTGTTCATAACTCAGTTGTAAAAGCTCTCCTCAATCCCTTTTCCGTCCATCCCCATTTCATATCAGGCCCCAAGAAATGTGAACTGATAAGAGACAATGGGGGGGGGGGGGGGTGCTTATTTTAAGTCATAAATTTCTATTAATTCATCCAAACTTCAATGACAATATGCAGTTCCAGAAAAAAATCCATACCCACCCCATGGAAGGTCAATGGAAATTCCTAGGGGGAGGGAATCTTAAAAGCCAACATTTTAGAAGCAATGTACATGTATGAAGCTAAACTGGAATTTCCTGGGGGGACGGGGGGTGCTAAACAAAAAACCTTCCGTGGGGGGAGTATGGATATTTTCTGGAACTGCACAATAGCTTGACTCCTGGTGGTTCTGAGGTCGCTTGCAGTAACTCCCTCCTCTCCCCATCTGATGTCCTTTGTTTGAGGGCTTGTTCATTATATCTGACCATTGAGTATTTCTGCCAATCAGAGTGTGTTCATGTACATTCTTGAAATTCCTGATGAAGAAAAAAACACTAACAACCACTGTGATTGGTGGAAATATTCAGGTGACGTCAAGAACAAGCCCTTAAACAAAGGACATCAGACAGGAAGAGGAGGGAGTGAGTGTGAGCGACCTCGGACCGTCTGGGAATCAGGCTACCATGATTACAGCATTAACTAAAAAAAGTCATATTATTTATACCCTAACTTAAACATGAAGTTCCGGTATAAAAGGAGCCTGGCCTGGCCATTCTGGCCTCCAGTTGTCAATCAACCACTGAAGCATTAACAACTAACAAAAAACAAATAAAGTTATATTTATTTAGAAGTCTTTTATAAACTTCGATTTCTTTTTTTGCTCAGGTAAAATCCTGGTTCAGTTAGGTTTTTAAAGCAAATTATATTTTAAGGATGCGCAAGTTAACCACGTTTTGTGACTGAAAGATGCCTTAATTTGCATTTCACACCCAAAAGGTGTGAAATGGGGGAGGAGC
The DNA here is from genome assembly GCA_022457155.1 of Cladopsammia gracilis. Lineage (NCBI taxonomy): Eukaryota > Metazoa > Cnidaria > Anthozoa > Scleractinia > Dendrophylliidae > Cladopsammia > Cladopsammia gracilis. Next base: position 40,025 of record JAJGOT010000103.1, on the reverse strand, counting down.
TACATGTAAGCATTTTTTTTCTGGAACTTCGTGTTTAATTATCAAGACAAGAACTACTGGTATTTCCCCCACAGATTAACTGAAAGTTTAATACGTTCAGTTTGTGATGAATGCAGTAGATAAGATTTATCAGCTGACAAAAAACAAAGTCTGATGTTTTGGGGGGCAGAGAGGTTGAGGCGTACATGTAACACTAATAATATAAAATTTGACTTCCATATAGGGGCTCTAATATTAGAGCAGGGATTAATAGAGCTTTTACAGAAGTTTGCACATTATATAATATTAAATAGTAAATATGCAGTGTTGCAATATTATATTCCTTCTTGTTTAGTATTGTTCACAACCTGAATTTTAAAATGATAAAAATGATATGATAAATATCTTAAAAATGTGAACATAATATTGGAAATAATCAGTTTCCACATATACGACATGGAACAAAATCTCAGACCAGTATAGCTGTATCAAGATTATTATACTGGTATAAAAACTCAAACCAGTATCATGTAAAAATCCTGCTATTGGGCTCGACCTCAGAGGTTGGGGGGGGGGGGGGGGGGGGGGGAGGGGCAGTTGGTGGTGTTGGTGGCGAGGGGAGAAGGACCTCTTAGGGGTAAAAATTCATTTGAGCCATGCCCATCATCTACAGTGGTTATGATGGTGTGAGGGCTGGCATTTCAGACTAACAACATGGAGGGTCAAAAGCGTTTGGGAGGTACCTGTACATGTACCCATGGTAGACCAGGAGACAGGTGATTTTTGTACCAAATTCCGTAAGTAACATGCCAGGTGGTAAAGGAAAATACAGCTCCAAGAACCTTATGTTCAACAGTATGAAAGTACAGAGTGGTGAAGACGAGCATGAACTCCCACAGAAGTAACAGCAAGCTTAAGCAGATGAAAAACACTTCTATGATGGGCCCGAGTATGTTTGGCCTGCGAGATAGTCCCGAGCTGTTTTCCTCATTTTCTCGCGCTGACAACCACTTTTTGACTTGGATTTCTTCACTGATGATAAGAGCGCTGTAAGTTAGAAGAAAGGTGTGTCCTGATATATCAAAGCCATCCCAGTGAAATCCCTGATCGCGACAACTTCTCTTTGTAGTTAGCGATTCTTCTCCTTCGCAAACACCGGTCATCTCTTCAATGAAAACAAAAACGTTGACCCAAAAATACCAACCGAACGTCCCCACAGCAAGCCTACTCAGGTGCTTCAACATCGCAGATGGGTTGCAGGAGGTGTATACGAACGAAGTTAAACACATGAAAGGGATCAAAAGTCCAAGAGTCCAGCCCCAGCCAAGCTTAACGAAATACACGTTGAATACATTCCTCTTGTTTGAAAGGTACGATTGAGGTAGGGGAAGAAAATCGTGGATAAACGACCTTGTCACTATGACAAGCCAGTAAATGGCGACTTTAGAAGACGGTGAAACAAGGATCCAGTCTGAAATCCCTTCCTTTATCTGGTAAAACAAAGAAGTTTTCGGCTTTTTTAAAACATGACCAGTGGATGCCATCTTGCTTTTCATGTATTTGTACCCAGTCTTCGTATGTTTTGGCTGCCCGTGTAAGTACTCAGAGGTAAAAAGAACTGGGTTTCAGGATTTCAACAGAAAGATACACGTGAAAGATTTAAGCGATCTTTTCGAATCTTTTCTTCTTCAATGAAACGTATGTTCTTTCAAAAGCTATAACGCGTCGACTAAATAACACGACAGCAGCTTGGAAACAAAATTAATGGAAAGCAAACACAAATATTTGTAAAAGGTAGGAAAAGCTTTCTCGGCTTTCTGGAGCTGGAATCAAAATATCAGGAATATAAAGTAGGTTTTCTCATGTATTTCCTTCCACGTTTTTGCCGATCCAACAGGCTTTTAGAAGAGAATTGTTTTGGATAAAGTAGCCGAAAGGTAAACTGATTGTTTCAGTATTAAAGTTTCATACAATACTTGACAAAAAGTTCCACTTATTATTTTAGCCTTCAACTATAATTTGTTTTTGTTTATTTTTAATACTGCAGGCAGCGTAATGTTTAACAATTGTTTTCACAGGAAAATGTTTCAAAATGATGGATGCTTCTACGGCTGTTTGTTAATGGCGTGACAAAAGCGTGACATGTTTACATGACATCACGGTGACAGGTGTGGCAATGAGGAATCCGCTGGCTGAAGGTTAATGACGTGTTCAAAATATGCGATGAATTTAAAATTTCTCCCGGTTTTCGCGCTCTTATCGAGAACTACGAAGTCGAGTTTGAAAGGTAATGAAGATATTTCCTTTTCTTTTTGCTTCTTTTATGTATGTTATTAATAATTTAAGCGATATATGTGCTTCTTTGAATTCTCGCTGTGTTGTGATGTCAATCGGACAAGTTCGGGCAGAAGCGAGAACTGGTGTTTCGTTTGGTTGAAATTTGCGCGCGTAGTTCAAATGTTGAATGCATTATCTTCTGTGAATTGGTTCAAAAGGGAATTATAAACGGGAAAATGCGGGACGAAAACAGCTCTCGCTTTGGTAAGTAATGTTTTATTTGAACTATCGACAGTTTAACTTGTTATATGGCTTTTTTCGCGCGCTTGTATTCAAAGTTAAGTTCTATAGTCGGCAGAGTTCAACCTCGTTCAGTTCAACGCGGCCGTTTCGTTTCTTTTTGTTTTGCTTTATAAACGTTCAAGTCTTTCTGCACGTTCAAGGTTTTGATTATAATGCTTGTTGCTTGAGGCCTAGGCTCTCTTTAATTGGGTAATAATCTTTCGGTCACGTAAATTTTAGATTTTGTGGTAAGCTTATAGTTTTTACTAATTTTGAAACGACCCTTTGAAAATTTAATATTCAAATTCTCACAGCAACTAAGGCCCAGTTCAAACGTCGAACTTCACATGTGCCGAACCTAATGCAAATTAGCAAGAACAATAGATTTTGCTCATTTGCATTAGGTTCAGCACATGTGAAGTTCGACGTTTGAACTGGGCCTAATAAGACTTACTTTGCGTACAATATTTTAGGCCTTATATCAAACAGAATGATTGGAAACACGAATGGAACTAATGGATTCCATGGCAGCAATGACCATCCAGCTAACAGAAATATCACAGTAAGTTATAAAAGAAGCTAAATAAATATTTGTAAATTATTTTTAGTAAGCTAAGATCTAAGCCTTTATTTCAAATATAAGCTTAATCATTTCCCCAAGTTTTTGTCACCGAAAAATAACTATAACACTATTTTTTGTAGGTGGCCATAGAAGGGAACGTTGGAAGTGGAAAGACAAGTCTATTGAAATACTTCAAGCAAAATTCATTAGTAGAGGTAAGCTTATCTTCTACATAAATTTTATCACGTGTAATTCATTTTCAGTCACGTCCCATAATCAGCGTTAATGTTGGATGTTAACCCTCTAGGTGTACAGTTTTGCATTACATGTAGTTGTACCAGTTTCAGGGCTGTCACTTAGGGCCGGGGGCCAGGGATTTCCCCTGGCTACTATGAGCATGACCCCCAGCTACTTTCATACACATAGAAAAAAGAAGGAAAATAGAACCAAAAGAACTCCCCAGCTGTTTGATTCCCCGTCTACTAATTGCATTTATCCAGCAACTTGAAATCTTAGTGACAGCCCTGCAGTTTGGACATCATTTGTCATCCAAAGTATACAGATTTGGGTTTTACGTGTGTTTATTCAACTGCATTTGCACACGAGAGTTGGTGCTAATGTCCAGCTTGTGCAACTCACCTCGATGTGTATCTGCAATCGGTGGGCCTCGTGTTAATTTTTGGTTGCACATAAACCAGTTTGATTTTTGTTTTTCTTTGTCTTATTTTATGGCTTTGAATGTGAGATAAAGAAAAATTAAAATTAAACTGGTTTGAAAATTCCCCCCCCCCCCCCAACATTGTACCACAACATAAGCATGTAATGACTATTTCTGATTAGACATGGTTTCTCATGTAATTGCAATAATTATGATACTGTCTCTTAGCCAAGCTGTTTATTTTTATTTTTCTGTGATAGCTGATCATGAAGGCTTGTAATAATATTTTAAACATTGAATCCTTATTTTTTCCCCTTTTTTTACAAGGTAATTGAGGAACCTGTGAAAAAATGGCAGAATGTTGATGGTGCCAATACACTGGTAGGAATCATGGAAAGATACTCAGATAGCTTTATTGAAAACTGCGTAGCAGCGGAGTTGAATAATTTGCATATGTACAAACTATAAAAATAGTTTTAAAAAAACTGTGTTGAAATAACATTGAAATCCTAAATATAAATATACCAGTATACAATTAAAGCAAACTTAAGAACAAAAGTGAAGTGAAACATTAAAATGAATGTAAAAGTTGAGATAAACAATGTCCAAATGTTTTGCCAAACTTTTAAGTTTGTAATTTTTTGCATTGTAATTTTCATTCAAAAGCAATAATTATTAGAATACATGAAGTACACAGAAGCAGAAAACAGATTTAAGTGTTCTGGTTAGGGTCACACTGATAGAAACAAAATTATTGAGTACTGATTTGTGGTTTGTTACTTTGTAGGATCTTATGTACAGTGATCCAAAGAGGTGGAGTTACTTGTTTGAGTCATATGTCCTTCTTACAATGATGGAAGTACATCACAGGCCTCAGGTATGATGTCCACTCTGTAGGTCACTGAGCATAATTACAGCTGTTTTTCTTCTATAATGCATTTCCTCTCCCTGTTTTAAAACAAACATACCTCCATACCCTCTCTCGGTTTTTGACTGTAGTCAAACCCTGCTTTCATCATCAACATCATCATCATCATCATTGCTCTTCATGCTAGTAGGCGCATAAACCCCGCTTTACAGAAAGAATTTTCTAAGTTATTTAGGATTTTTTCCACATTACCTACACATGTTCTCGCATAAAATTTGGGAAAGAAAGTTTCATTTTAGAGATTTATTTGCAATGTTTTTAGACTAACAGACATCGGGGTCGTATCCAGTAAGGAAGACCAATTTTTCAAAATTAGTGTCGCCTTTCAGATATCTTATCTCGGAAATGAAGTCGGTTAACCTCCAGTTTTTTTAGTATTTCTGACACAAAAAACTCGTAACCTATCTGTAGCAATAGTTTTATAAAAATATCAATGTTAGAAGATTTTCGCACGAACATCCTTAAAGTTGACATTTGAATTTTGTTTTTTTCACCTTAGACTTCACCTGTTAGGCTAATTGAAAGGAGTGCATATAGTGCAAGCTTTTGTTTTATGGAGAATCTTCATAGAAGGTAAAAAAGGCTTTTGATTATGGGACAATAGTACCATTGATTTGATAATGTAACTAATTTAAACAAGGTTCATACAATCAAGTGATTTGTGAGTAGCTAGCTGCAATCGATAGTATGGGTATTTCAAGTTGATGTTTCTTGTAATTACTCTCATGCTTGTCTTCCATTCTACATTTGCAGTGGTACATTGTCAACAGTGGAGTACACTGTCTTTCAGGAATGGTTTGAATATCTTGTGTCCCATGAGAAGCCACAAGTGGACTTAATAGGTTTGTTCCAATTTTTAATTTGTTTGTCTATATGTTTAATGCCAGATAGTGGGTCCTATGGATTTGTCCCTGTTGTCAATGCCCTCACATTAATATTCCTTTTGAAATCTATCTCGGCTCCCTCTCTTCAACTCGCACAAAATTCTGTTTGACGGGTGGCAGTTGTACATGTACATGTAATAAGTAAGGCTGTACATATCATTTGCAGATTATTGCTCATATATTTTTTTCAAAATTCTGATTTATTACTGATAATTTATTCTGTAAAGGTGCATTTATGCTTCACCTGACCTTTAATTAAAACAGTGCAGTTGGATGTTCATGATATCTGTCTAATTAAATCTTTTTGTCAAAAACTTTTAGTGTATCTAAGAACATCTCCAGAGAAATGTATGGAAAGGATCAAGAAGAGATGTAGAGATGAGGAAACATCAGTATCAATGGTAAGAAATTATTAAGTGAAACCTGTTTTCATTCACAACTCACATGTAAACCGCCTCCTGGTTAGCTCAGTTGATAGAGCGCCAGTCTGCAGAGCAGGAGGTTGCTGGTTCGAATCCCGGCAAGACCAACACTCAGTGTCTTAAAATAACTGGGGATGAAGGTGCTTGGATGACCACATAGAAATGGCGGTCCCATCTCCATTGGCGACATAAAAGAACCACTGAGGACATAACAAAACCCTGGCCGTGACCACCCTCAGTGCCATACATGTACATTGTTCATGGTGGGGTGGGAGAGATAAGATCAACAATGGACCGATAACGGCCGCCTGAGGCATCTTCATGAGCTGACGTCTGATCTTTCTTATTTGTAAATAATTTTAATTTTTGTGTCCCAATTAGTTGTGAAAACTAAATACATTGACACATTAATAAAGCTTTTATCGTTATTATTTATTATCTCATAAGTGTATGTAATAATAATAATAGTAATAATAATAATAATAATAATAATAATAAAGTCTTTATTTAAAGAGGGTTGCACTAAATAGCAAAGCTAATAAACTTGTGGCCCTCTATAAAACTACTGTAATTTACAAAACTAAGGCATCACAAGACATACTTATGCAAAACTGGTTTGATGTGAGTTGGTTTCAATGATATAATATTTGAAAATGTGACAGTAGGCCTATCCATTTAAAGTTACATTATGTACCTCAAACAGAGTTGTCAAATTAAATACATTGTAGTGCATGCATATTACAGCGGTTACCATTAACACGTGACCCTTCACACTTCATTCCAGAAGGTGAAACTTGAGTTTGGTGGACGTCAATCAAAGGAAAGCCGTTAACATTGTTTTTAAAATTCCGACTGGATTTCGAACAATTTTACCCAAAAGAAATAGTAAAAATGTAAAACAACCCAAGTTCAAAGTCAATTACGGTTTTAAAAAGAAGATTTTATTCAACATGATAAAAAACTGTCGCTAAGTACAGCGGCAGTTTTATGATTGTGATCCGCCAACCATTCATCATGCATCACTGAGTTGCAAATTATCATGTAGAGTGAATTTTAAAATTTTGTTCTAAAAATATGGTTTCTGCAAACAGCAGCTTTTCTTTTTGTTTAAACTGGCTTGGAAATAGATTTTGATTGAGTTTTACCTTCTCTTAACAGGTAAAATTGTTGATCTTTTTCATGTAGCTCTGTTTGCTTGAAATCCTGTCAGAATCCAAAATAATTTTAACCAATTTTCTTTGATTGATGACCGCTAAAACTTAACTTTATCCGCCGCTTTTGAAGGCAGTGGGTCGCGTGTTATTGGTAACCGCTGACATTTTGCATGGGGCTCATCACAGAATGGTGTTACATAAAATTAACATTCAAATTAATGTCATCAACAGTAGAACTTACCTGAATTAAATTAGACGATAATAATAAACAATAGTTTAGGTTTGCTCGTAACATACCTGTTATCAACATTTTGTTGTTTTGCAGGAGCTGCTTAATTCTTTACATGAGAGATACGAAGACTGGCTTATAAAAAAGAGCAAATTTCATATTCCTGCTCCAGTAGTGGTAAGTGTTCTACCACGTGGCTTTAAATGTTTGTTGTTGTTTTTTTTGCATGTGATTATCTGCAAAAAAATTCCTGCCAAAATTTTCTCTGCAAAAATTTACTCCGCTGTCAAACTGTTATTATATTTTGGATTGTTTGGTAATCCCGAGATAGCCAACAAAGTTTTGATGTATTGATTGCTTGTAAGCGACCGCCACTGAGAACCATGCACAGGGGTGTAGCTAAGAAAAAACTGAGCAGGCTCATTAACAAGCCCAGCCGGTTTTCTGGCTTGTGCACCTTCAAAATCACCCCAAGTCTTTGCTTTCTAGTGAAATTTCAGCCGGTGATAAGTTCTCTTTCAGCTGGTGAAATAAACCGGTAGCCGGCTCTTAGCTACATCCCTGCATGCAACTGTGTTAACATTATTTTGTTCATCATTTAACAAAAGTCGGTTTAAAGACGTTGCAGAAAAAAAAAACATTAATTATGTTGATGCATCCACTGTAGATTCATGGAATTTACACTGAACTGAAAAGCAATGTTATTGTTGTTGCTATTCCTATTGGCATGTTGCAAGTTCTGTAGGTGCCAACTTGTGTCTTTTTACAAGCTTTCACTAACAAGAGTTCATTCTCATAAACAACCAGTTCTAATTACGACAACTTGTCTTTTCCGAAATCCTAAAGTGGTCGCTTAATACAAGAGTTTAAACTGTTTTAAGTAAATTGCATCCTGCAGTTTTCTTAATATTCATCTCCATTTCTGTTTTTCAGGTCATAGATGGAAATAAGAGCTTGAAGGATATGTTCCAATTTTATGAAACAAACACCCAACTTCTGCTTGGTATCAAAGGCTCAAAAATGGAATAATGCTTCAAGATTTATAGAGATTTTAATACTATTGCTTTGAATTGTTGCACTTGTACATGTAAATATTATCGTTTCTTTATATAAAACAATACTTTTTAATAACATTATTATTCAATCCCAATCATTTGCGTACACAATAAAATTGAATCTCTCACTGCAACTATACTCAGTTTAAAACAATGGCTGTGGTCTCATTAAGGAGTTACATTGTGTAACACTGATGTTTACATCAAATTCTTGTGTTTTGAATCCTTAGGGGGGAAATTAACACTTCAACATGAACACCAAAAAGAAAATTGGATGTTAATCCTCCAATGCAGCCAAAGCCAAGATTCCTTTCATTTTGTCCACTATTCAGTTCATTTAATTCTGGCATACATCTTTGCAAACATGAAAAACAATACTTTAATTACTTGTGTTTGGCCTCAACCAACTACAACAGCTTACTATAGTCCCATGAGGGCCGTGGTTCCATCAGGCAAGTTTACAATAGTGTAACAACCTGGTCAAGCCGTTTCCAATGGAACCGGGCACCTTGAAATTGCCAGTGTTGTTGTTTGTCACCAAGGTAACTTATGCGGCAACTTTAAAAGGGAATTACAATGCTATTAATTTACGATGCTGGAAAGCACTGTTTACAATGTAGCTGTGTAAATCTTAACCCAATAAGCACTGACCAACAAGATTGGTAGAAATGCAAATTTGATTATCATTGTTACAATGTTTAATTTTGGGAGTACAAAACAATATTGCAATGATGTCAGGCGCAAGTGGAACCACAGCCATATGTACTGGCAATCAAAAAGGTGTATGCTAGCTTTAAAATCAGTTTTATCTTGGTCACATTGGATGCAAGTTTTAATATTTTAGTTAACATTCTTTCTCTGATATTATAAGACTAACAATTAATACAATACCTTTGTAAAGATGATGGCTCGATTCTTATCAATGGTGAAATGCTACAAACCACCACCTGAATAGGCTAACTTCAATCAAACAAATATTTAGAAATAATTTTGTAGTATGGGGTACAGTTGGATTTCCGTCATACATTTACTGTAATTTTACTCTCGGTAATTCAAACCCTCGACAACTAGAACCTCCCGCTAACTTGAAGCAATTTTTGTTTCCCTTCACGTTCAGGTCATTTCCTAACCTGTGGTCAGGCGCTCTTTTTTTCCGAGGGAAAGTCGGCGGAGAAAAAAGAGCACCTGATCGCAGGTTAGTCATTTCCTATATAATTCAAGTTATCGGGAATCGACTATATTTATTTACTGACTAGTTATTATGGAGGTCGGATTACAAATTTTTGACTGACTTTTACGTGACTAGGTTTTTTAACTACAATTGCCAGAGTGCTTTCCAACTGAAAAGTCTCCTTTTAAGTCATTAATGCTATTTCCAGGACATTGAATTTTTAAGTTGACCAATAAGGTCATCTCTTGAGTACATTTTATGGCAGAAAGAAAGCATCACATTGTGTAATATTAAGTTTAAGTTAAAAAAAAACATCAGTCAATCTGAAATTCACATTTCTTCAGCACAACTCTGTCAATTTTGAGGGCAAGCATTTTTGCTTTTTTGTACTGAAAAACTTTTTTTTTTTTTTGCAAAATACATAAATATGCTTGTAATTTTTTTTCAAAATAAAGATGCTTCTAACATATGTATTTTCATCATACATAAATATGCTTGTAATTTTTTTTCAAAATAAAAGATGCTTCTAACATAAAATTATGTAGTTTCATGATATATACCTTTCAATTTTTTCTGAACAAGCTCTCCTTGAGGCAAGATAATCACCTATCTGATGAGCCCAATGGACAAAAATTTTTTGCCTTAAAAATACAGATGGGACTTTTATATTCTGGGTGCATGAAGCTTGAATCGCTTTGGCACAGGGACGTTTGAATCTTCTCATTTTCTAATCATGATAGAGTAGAGGCTATACCAACACGACACCGTCTTTTTAGGTGGGGTGGGGTGGGATACCACCATTCGTTTGTAAAACGGTGGGTCCCGTCCGGGTACAATAGTTTTGACTATTTCGCAAACTCCCGCTAAAAGTGACACTTTCAAAAACGCGGTCTTGTATCCGAAATAGAAAGAGTCCGTAACAGAGGGAGCTATTTTCTGAAGCGATTCTTTCGCTGGCTGTTTCATTTTGGGCCGCAGGGATCTGGGCCTTTGTTTACATGTTCTCGCTTGGCTTCAGACTTCTCACGGCCTTTGTTCCATTTTCGCGCCACAATTTGATTTCAATGCCGCCATATTGGTTCTCGTTTTTGTTTTGAGTGGAAAGGTAAGCTTGACTTTAGCGGCTTTTGCCCCAGTTCAGGACTATTTTGATATCAATGTAGTAAGGAATCGATCAGTGATTATGTCTGTAATGCGACCTGAGCTTAAATATAAAGCGTGAACTACAAGTTATAAGCTTAAACATCGATCGATTTTACGAAGCGTTAAGCTTACTTTCACAGACTTTCATTTTTTGAGCTTTTGTTTCGATAGTTTTTCGTTAATGTTATCATCACAACACCTGTACGAGCAAAGTATTCCTTTAATCTGCAATGATTCCTTTTTCTTGACAGATACATTATAGTGTGTTGGTTGTAATTTTAGAAGCAGTAGAAACATGCTTGGTATTAATCAACTGGGCGACTCTATGGAAACAGATTGCTCAATGATGGAGGAATCACCAAAGACAAACATCACGGTACAGCAACAAGTTATCATTTAATAATTCAGAAATATGAGCAGAGATCACAGTTGTGAATTTCATTCACAGACTTGAAATGACCTCTTCAAGAGTTTGATTGCACAATCAGTGTAATAAGTTTGCATGATCCTCTCAACTTGTCTGTGGTCATTCACTCAGCCGATGGTAGAAATCTTGTGGAAAGACTGTAATGCTTTAATAATGTCAATCACAGTCTTACTCAGGTATTTACATGAAAGGCCCCATTCACACCAACGGTCTGAACGTTAACCTGATACGTTTTCAGGGGTGAAGCTAGGGGGGGGGGGGGGGGGGGGTCCTGGTGTGCCAGTGACCCCCCAGCCCCGCCCTCCCTTTGTGAGATAATTTTAGTAAAGCACAGTGTGGTAAGTCTGGTAAGTACCCTGAGTGTGACCCTCCTTTGAAAAATCCTAGTTAACCCATGGTTTTATTCCCTACCTTGAACGTTTTTTAAATGTATATGACTCAAACTACCTGGAATTAGTAATAAGCTTAAAAGTCAACACATTTTCTTTTAGTTAAGATTTCTCTTCAAATATTACCAATACGGCAGTTTAATTAGGAGGTAGTTTTCTAAACCTGCTTTAAACATTTAAAAACATGTTTAAGTGTGAACGTGGTATAAACAAACTAAAGTGATGAGTAAATATTGCAAAATCAAAATCCAAAATTTGATTTACAAATCAGTCACTGTCTACTTAAAGGAACACAGGACACCCAAGCATAATACATTTAGCCACAGTGTAGGTACTCAGGAGGTTGTTTAGGTCCGACATTTGACACATTCTCAGCACAGATGACCCAGAAATTTATTCCTTGATTTGTTACTTCAGGTTGCTGTGGAAGGTAACATTGGAAGTGGTAAAACAACTTTACTGAATTATTTTCGAAAAAATCCACTTGTTGAGGTAAGTGTTAAAAAACCCTTTCAGTTTATTTTTCTTGTCTTGTTTTTCTCATAATAAGTCTTAGGCTATTGGTCTTTCCTCTCTCCCTTTAATTTCCAAAAGCCTTACACTTAAAAGAATGTTGTGATAGCTGGTTAACAAAATAATTATTGGACATGACTTAAAGGAGAAGTTTAACAGGAATTTGGTGAATAACTTGCAACTTAAAAATAGTTAGCCTAATTTTTTTCAAGTTGGCACATTTTTTTTCAGTTTAGGACATTTTTGTCTGACGTCACGCTAGTGTACAAAACAAAAGATTTCTCATTAGCTTCTATGACTTTCTTTTGTTCCATCTACCAGCATGGCCGCTACACTTTTGTCTTTTAAATCCTCAGGGAATCATTGCAAATCATCTAGATTGAAATAGGCAAGAACAGACCATGATTTGTTTCTCTTTCAATAATTGGTTGATTTAGTTCTCTTGTTGTTTTAATGTTATTTTGTAAATAAGTAAAGGTATTGAAGCATGATTTTGTCCAAGAGAAAGGTCAAAATCTCTGTGAAACTTCCCCTTTAAACACAAAGTTCCGGTATTTGGAGCCTGGCCTAGCCATTCTCACCTCCAGTCGTCAATCCACCACTGAAGTATTAACAACTGACAAAAAACATGCGTCATTACTAAGACCATTGCTAACACAATTTGGAAAACATTTATGAAAGCTATATCAGAAGTCTTTATGAACTTCTATTTCTTTTTTGCTTAGCTAAGCCTTTTATACTGGAACTTCGTGTGTAAGAGGGAAATACTGTAAGTTATTTTTCTTTGGTTTGAAAATTTTCAAACCAGTTTGATTTTTGTTTTCCCTTCTCTCAGGTTATGGTAATGAATCCTAGACAAAGGAAAATAAAAGTTAATTTGGTTTGAAAATTTTTAAACCAAAGAAAAGTTTGAACCACAACAAATACATTGTGGTTTGGTTACCAATAATTATTATTAAAGAGCTTGGTGCATTTGTGTGATTTTTGAATAGGTGTTAGAAGAACCAGTGGCCAAGTGGCAAAATGTTGGTGGCAAAAACCTTTTGGTAAGTTTAATTTTAAATTGATAAGTGTAACATAATTTGGCCATTTTATCTTTTGATCCATCATCTAAAGTTAAAACATACTGTCTGGTACTTGTAAAACTAAAACTGAATTATAATCCCTGTATCTTTGCAAGAAGTTAACTGCTGTTTTATTTTGGTTTTTGTTGTTGCTGGAAAAGGAGTTGTTTTATACTGACTGCCAAAGATGGAGCTACTTGTTTGAGTCTTATGCTGTTCTTAGCCTCATGAAAATTCACAAGAAGCCACATGTAAGTATCAATCATTCATTTATAATGTACATATACAATGTATATTCATTATATATTCATTTATAATGTACTCATGAGCAGCCATGTTGAATCAGATTACAATCGCTCGCCTTCAGCTCGTGACTGTAGATCTGATACAATGCAACATGGACACGAATGTTGTACATTGTAGACTACTTACATGTATTAAAAGAAAATTAAATGCTAATTACATATAGTTACAGGGGTTTCAATAAGAATTGAAGTAGGCGGCTGACCTAAGTATAATAGGCGGCTGTGACAGATAAGGGACCATAAGTCCCCATCCCACTAGGGCGGTCTGGTAACCGGCGGTGAGAGGCGAGGTGGGTGGCGGTACACCACCGGTAGCCAGCTTCTATTGAAACCCCTGAGTTATATGTAGACTGCAAAACAGTTGTTTACAGTCATTTTGTTTATTAATTTTATCATATTCTCAAACAGGTTACTCCAGTGAAGATGATTGAAAGAAGTGTTTACAGTGGCTACTATTGCTTTGAACATAACCTTTGTAAGAGGTACATGTGTATGGAATTTTAATATTTGTGCATGTACCTGAAATGCTCCATTAAGCAACGCAGCCCCCTCTTAAGCTTCAAGTTTGTAATAAACCCCGCTCTGCCCACAAAGTCATGGAAGACACATCCACTTTGGTTGGGTTAGAATTGCATTGTATTCTTGATCTCAACATTTCCAACAATTCTAGTGAGATATGCTAGAATTTGCACGTCCAAAGTTGACTTCATAGATAGACTCTGCGCAATTTCATTACGTCTCATTCAACAAGGCTTTGAAACCAATCTACTTCGGAAATCATTTAATAAATTCTCCAGTCGCCATGGTCTTATTGTAGAGAAGTATGGTACAGCCCTGCGTGAGATGAGATTAGCAATCCAGGCTTGAATTGCAACATCGTATTGTTACATTACATATTTATTAGTAAGATTTGTATTTCAGTTGTATCTGGGCACATGTATGCGCACATTTTTATTTCTTTAATTTAATTATTTGTGCGCATGCATTATTGGTGCATTTTTTTCATTAAATAACATCTTAATTTCACTTTGCATTATTTTCCTTACTTATTTGTGTTATCCGTGACTGTGCTCACATTGTGGGTGGCTCCTTCTTAAATGTTCTGCAATTGGTATAGGATTTAATGGAGCCGAAACCAATTGTGGAATTGCACGCATTTTGGGCATCCTACTGATGAACAGTAACGACACAGATATATATATATATATATATATATATATATATATATATATGTTATTTAGTTCTTTTGTTATGTTACGTAACCTTTTTGTAGCTTAATGTATATAAGTCACAACTTGTATAACTTAATCATTGTACATAGTTTTTAGTTTTTAATTCTTTGTAATTTCTGAAGAAGGCCGAAGGCCGAAACGTTAAAACCAGTCAGGACCAGTAAGAAGTTCGCCCCATCGTTTTTTTTTTTTATTATACTTATCTACAAATTCACTTGGTGGCATCGTATCCTTGGATCCTTCTGCTGAAGAGTTCACCGTTTGTGTAAACCTTTTTATTCAGCCTATATATATAAATATATATATATATATTTTTTTTTTAGCAACTACTGTGATTTGCAGTCTGTCCATTTGAATTGTGTGCCTCATTCAGGGCTTTAAATAAAATTAAGAGGAAGTGGCAATATTTATAAAATAGACAGCAGTGGCAATGGCATTTCCAGCATTCTGGGCATCAACTTCAGTGAAATTAATCGAAAAGTAGGCGACAATGATTTAGGAAGTAGCTGGCGAAATTCGCCAGTTGCTGGCTTCTAATGAAACCTCTGCTCATTGAGGTTGTCATTTAATGATTTATTAATAAAGACCAGGCTGCATGCTTTAGCTTGGCATGGCTTCCAGTTATGTGTGTGAAACAATAATTTGAAGGCTTTGATTTATGATCTATGTATTGTGTTGCAATAATCTACCAAAATTAATAAGCTATGAAAACCTCTTGTTGAGGGCAGTCATTTGTAAGTTTTTAAACACCTGTGATAGGAATTCTTGCATAACTGTTAGAAATAAATTGTACACATTTAATAAGAGTACCCAATGCCTCATGTTCAATTCATTAAATAATTATTATTGAAATAATAACAATTGCCTCGTCAACAATAGTAATATTATTTATTTCCCCTTTTTTTTCAGTGGAATGATGTCTAAAGCAGAACATTCTGTACACAATGAGTGGTTTGATTGGGTAACAAAACGGCAGCAACCTCAACTGGATTTGATTAGTAAGTCCTTATTGGTAGTTACTGGATTGTAAAGGGCTGTAATTGTATTAGCTAGTAACTCCTGGATTGTAAAGGGTACAGTAATGTGTGTTGTAATCTAGTAATTACTGGATTGTAAAATGGTACAGTTGTAATCTAGTTAATTACATGTAATTAAAATTCATTTGCAGTTATGTTCTTATTCCAGTATATCTGAGGACATCACCCGAGACGTGCATGGACAGAATAAAGGCAAGATGTCGAACTGAAGAAAAAACTTTGCCCATGGTAAGTAGAAATACTAAGATTGAATATAAAATGTAATTTCAAGACATTTTGATATTCTTGCTTACATCCATTATCAAGGCTACCCTGCAAGCAGTTGGTTTCTCCTACTCTTGTCAAAGCAAGGTGTTCGGCATAGGAGATTAACCAACTGCTCGCAGGGTACATCGAGGCTCCATGCATCTCAGTATTAATGCACATTAAAGACATTAGACAGTCTTCCTATGCAAATCCAAGAATCTAATAATATTCTAATATTGGTTCTGTCATCCTTGACTATTTCATGATTCACAGGCACACATGTGCATTACTATGTGTGTGTTTCAGAATTAAAGAGTTTACACTATACAATTTCTATTACGTGATCCAGGTCTTATAGTGGATTCATTAATGTAATTTTCTCTTCAAATCAGGAGCTTCTTGTTGCCTTACATGAAAGACATGAGGAATGGCTGATCCAAAAAAACTTTCCTGTTCCTGCTCCAGTTATGGTAAGAAAATACAGTTCATTTTTAATCAAGATCATCTCTTCTTTGCTCCAATGTCACAGTGCAAGAACAAGCGTAGACTGGTAAACTATCAGCATTTCTCTCTAAAACTTGTGGGAAAAGTTCAAAGCACCAAGCACCTCTCCCCGAATCATGCTCTCTGTATCTACACTCATTCCAGACCTTTTTGGCCAGTGTCACATTTGCCTTTGCTTTACAATTTCAGCAGACTCGCGCAACAGGCTCATACTTAGTAGTCCCTAACATATACCCCATTCACACCGGCGCTTAAACATGTTTAAATGTTGTATAGTTTAAAAAAGGTTCAGAAAAATACCTCCTATAAACCTCCCTTACTATTTGCTAAAAGAAACTTTATTGACTTTTATTACCATTCCAGGTAGTTTGAATCATACACATTATTTTAAAAACGTTCAAGATTGAGACTAAAAAATGTAGTTAAACCAAACAACATTTAAACATATTTAACAGTTGGTGTGAATGGGGCTACAGTTTGTTTCCCGGAGGGGGGGGGGGGGAACTCCCATCTAAAAATGATGGGGGTGCTCGTCAGAAATTTTCGAAAAACACCCTAAAAGGTACCAGAGTCTGTCGCTTAAGGGGCATGGCTCAAATGAATTTTTACCCCTAAAAGGAACCAATTCTGAAACAACACATGTCATGGTCTGTCATATTTTTTCGGCTCAATACCTAAAAAGGTACTGCCATAATTCTAACAGTGGTCATTTTAGATTTTAGCACCCCAAATGGAATGCTAGTCCATCTCAGGGATACCCCCAGCATTTATGCTCCTGGGTGGATAGACTCTATCAGAATGAAACCTATTAAGAATGCTGGAAAATTCTCTTGTAATGATTTAAGAAAAGTACACCAGAGCTTGGTTTTATCCTTTTCTAAGAAATTCTGCTGTCTCTCATAGATTTTGTTATTTTTAAACCGGTTTTCAGGTTGTCGATGGCAACAGGAATCTCAAAGAGATGATGCAATTCTACCAGAATAACGACCAGTATCTTCTAGGAATGGAAAAATGGCCACATTACCACTCTGTGCAGGAAACTGTCTGCTAATACCTTTTTTGTATAGGAAAAAAATTGTAGTAGCAACGTTTTAGTATTACAATTCGGGGCAAGCTACATGTACATGTAAGACCACTGAAGTGACGTCGGGGTTTGTTTGTTTTTTATCCAGCTTTGAGCATGGTGATTTTAATAAGAACACTTTTTAATGCTATTATACATGTTAGCAGTGAAATTTTCATGAAATGAAATCATTGTAAAACATTTTCTGAAATGCCATTTGCCTCCTATGTCGTTCTCTTTATTGTGTTTATAGGAAATCATGTTACCTATTAGAATGGCTTTTGGAAAAACAGAGTTTTAATTCAATCTTGTGTCAGTAACGGTGGGCCGGGCTGTATATACGTATAGATAATCAAAATGTGGGTCATGGCTCGTGGACGACGACTGTATTGTGTTTGGTAGTGTTAGGTTGTATTGTATTGTATTAGGTTTTGCGACCTCCGTCAGGTCGTCGTAAATAAGCCATGACCCCAAAATGTTATGTAATGATGTCTGTAAACAACACAAGACGGGCTTTTTATCCATTTGTAACATCTGTAACAGTTTTACATGTATGACTGGATATAGACAACAGGCATAGTTTTTAAACCAATCACCGCCACTGCGTGTGTAACTAGCGGTATTTTACGAAGAGTTGTATTACTCAAGCTTTAAGGAATGTTGGTAGAGAAAATGTATACTTGCGTACATTGTGGTCATCTTGTTGGCTCCACCTGCTCGCAGCGAGGTTACAAAAAAGCAATACTCTTTATACTAGATTTCACGAGGAATTGTGAACAAGTCTTAACATGAAATTATATCAATTGTACATAATGTTGTTGTCCTTTTATGATACTGTAAGTTATTAAATGCTTGTTAGGCGTGCTCTTTTGAGAGAAAGAACGCACTCTTCTAAAAACAAGTAGGAATTCAACACATCCTCGCTTCTTTATTTTCGCTGTAAGTATAAACTGCCAGGGTCCGGTTGTTCGAGAGCCGGTTAACGCTAACCCAGGATTAAAACTTAAGTTACATGCATGCGAAGACAAGTCAGAGACGAAACTAAAGGGCAAAAGTACTTTGGAAAAACTGATGCTAATCCTTGGTTAGCTTAATGACGCTTGAACAACCCGACCCAGGTAATTAAATTTTCGATGATGTCGGTCTAGCCTGGGAGGGGTTGGTTGGGAGGAGCCGGGAACAAGCTAGACCTTACTTTGGCTTTGTGACAAACCAAAAGAAGCCAAACGCCTATGTTATACCCCTCCGTCAGCACTCCCAATTTTTTATCTTCGCGTGCCACTTATCCATCACTCCCAGCAACGGGGTCAGCTGCTGATGCTTGATGGTCGGGAAACAACGAAATGTCAATTCCCCGATCGTCTGGGATTCTCCTGATATGTGATTCCAGGAAGAGTCCAGCCAGCAGGAATCCCTCACCTAAGGCTATGTCTACACTATACCGGATAGCTTATCATGTCGACATGAAAAATACTTCGGCCTGGTGTGAACAGAAACGACCCAGAACTGGATATTTACTTCTTTTTCAGTGGGTTTCAATCCTCGCTCCTAGTTGTTGACTTCCGCTACAGTTCGGTTCGATTGCCTGTTCACACTGCCCCAGAGATTGGCACGAGAATCTATCCGATATGTGACGATTCACTTTCACGAGCGCCGCGTCGCAGCGGCGCTCCGGAACAAAAATCGTTCCGAAACTAGCGTTTCATGTGTGAACGAAAGGCCTATTCGGTATGGTTTTTGTGCCGGCGCAAGAGCTATCCGGTACGGTGTAGACATAGCCTAAGATCAAGACTTGGGTCTGACAGTCATTACGACTCTAAGAACCCAAAATAATTCCATGGCGACGAGCCGTTGCGCGCATACGTAGTAAAGCGGCTAACCGGTTCCTTTTTATAGCGCTACACAGTTTTTTTGGTTGAAACTGTACAAACTGGCATGGATGAAGATTTTTTAAATATTTACTAATCAGTGTTAGCTAATTTTCGTTTCTGAAGGTCTCACCGCCGCGGGGTTGGAACCCATCCCTGAGGCCCAGCCCTGAATCCCGGATGCTGAAGCTTCTGCTGCACTATACATGAATATTAACTGAGGCCCAGCAGTTGTAAATGCCAGATACCATGCGCCTCTTTCATTGGACCTGGTTATCACGTACATGTATTGTTTTCAGGGCTAGGGTCCATTGTTCTGTTGTTTGTTCTATTGTTTTCTCAGCCAGTCATGTGAGGCGTTTTCAGTGATCGTGCATTCTGTTTCTTTTTATACACAAATGCCTTTGTGTTAAGCAATTGCTATTTTATGTAATTTGTGATAATCGTTATTAACATAAATTAATATTTTGCCGACACGGAGCAGAGAACTGGGTTCTAGTGTAGTGCGCAGGGGCTCACGGTTCGTGAGTTTGAAAAGTGTTCGTTGATAGATTTGTGTCATTCTACGGTCAGCCTCGCCGCCTCTAGTACTGTTCAAACAAGTTCAATGTTACCCCAATTTTTTGCTTTCCTCCCTGGCAATATGAATGAGGCTACAGCGGTTCGACTAATAACACAGAACAACCAGGACCCTCTTGGTCAGTTTAAGACTCTGGTTAAAGATTCCAGTTTAGCTCTCAAGCGTTCAAATGAGGATATGGCTGCCCAGCAGATGACAGAAATCAAAAGAATCAAGCGCGGTTTCACTCCCCAATTCAACAAGAAGAGCAGCGAGGACCAGTACAACGTCAATAAAGCGATTAAAGAAACCATGAAGGACGCAAAGGCCGCTCTGGAACGCAAAGATATGCAGAAATTAAAGGATGCCTTAGACAAAGGTTTGCCTCTCGTGCAAGAGCGTGAAAAATTCATCCTGCTTGCAGATAAGTCACCGTTTGGTTGGAAAACTGTCAATGAATACAAACATCATGATTTGGCCGACGACGAAGAAGACGAAAAGAAAATTTTACAGAGCCGTAAGCGTTTCACCCGCGCGTTCTTCTCACCAACGAAAACCTTGCCGACGTCCATTCAGGCTTAATCTCCACAGATCGCAAGACAACAATCATCTAATTTCTTCTCTCGCCTTAATCAACAACATTTAGTGCAAAGATCTGCTACTGGTGTTTGCTTTGCGTGCGGAAAACCTCTGACGCTGTTCAGACATGGAGTTGGACGAAGATTACTATCAGAAGGACTCTTGCCCATCATCTCTATATTTTGTTTTTTTGGACCCCGAAGTACAATGCGAATTTAAATCTGACCAGGAATTCGTATCGGTCTGAGGGAGATTATATTGAGTAATTGAGTTCTGGAAGAGCATTAACACGCCGAAGTTTATTATCGATGTTATTCCATTTGTATGCAAATTGCCGTTGCTCAAAATTCCCACGTCTTTTACGGCCAGTAATAACGCGTTAGCTTTGAAGGATTCTAGTTCCATTGAGAATGTCATAAACGAGCTCATTAGTCCACATTGTATTACTGAAGTTTACGAGCCACCTTTCACTATGGACTCTTTGTTTGTGTTAACGCAAAAATCTGTTTAACGCGTTTTATTTTAGATGTGCGTCACGACAAGAGAAAATTTTAGATGCGAAGACTTGACTGTTGCCTAAGAGATTTAGAATCCGGGAGACTATACGTTCTCTTTTGATCTTGTGGTCATCATCATGTCGAAGATCTTCGTTCATCGAAAGTTTCTTTCTTTTTCTTGGACATTTTCCGCCGGTCACGCTAGATATTTTATAAGTTTTCAGTTTTACCTTTCGGTTTTAGTTTAGCGCCTTACCTGTTTACGGAATTGTTTAAGCCGTTAATTGAGAAATGGAGATCTGAAGCCGGGTAAATTGTTGCCTTCTTAGACGACGGTCTCGTCGCTGCTGTCGGTTACAACAACGCAAAGATTGCGAGCCTTCAGGTTCATGCCGATTTGCTTATCTCTGGTTTTCTTCCTAATGAAGCCAAATGTCTTGGGGCCAAACTCAGGTAATTTCTCGGCTCGGAACTGTCATCAACACGTACGGCCATGTCGGGAATTTACGCTACATATAGACAGACAGATAGATGTGTTCCATATTGGTCGCTTCTTTTCGCGTCCCAGTTCGTAGGATTGCGAGGGTTAGCGGGGAAAATTATTTCACTCGGTTACTGCGTGGGCAACGTCTCCCAGCTTATGACTAGAAATCTATTTGCTATGATCAACACTGCGTCGACATCACTTTCCTCCCGAGAATGCTGAATGCTGAATTGATCTTCGGGAAAACCAACGTAGCGAGCCTTAACGGCATACCTATTTGGCCAGCCCGTCATAAGTCCTCTTATGAGTGATATATTCCGATGCAGTGGCCTCATCTTGTGGAAGTTTTATAGTTTTGACGGCAAAATTTTTCATCAATACCCGTTCCGATTTCGAGAAAGCGCAAGGTTCCACGTTCAAAGAGTTGCTTGCCGTTTTTCCTGTCATTGAAAGCTTTCTAGGAGGCCAGTAAGCCAGTTACCTGGTCTACTGATAATCTAAAGGTCCGGCTTTACAACAGCCTGCAGTAGGCATTTTTCAGAGCTGTCTGTTCAACGACGTTGACATCGACATGCAGTGGATACTATTAAGGGATCTAAATACTATTGCAGGTGTTATATTCAAGTTCATTGATTATGTCGATTACACCATTGATGGCACGGTTTTCTATGCTCTCGACGGTTTAGCGGGTCCTCATACCTGTGATAGGTTCGCATGTTCATTCAACGCTAACGTTAAATGTTTTCAATTCCAGATTCTACCAACCCGGTTCCAGCGGTGCATACGCCTTTGCCCAAAATTGGTCCCATCACGACAGCCGGCTGCGTCCTCGGGTTTACTTAACGTGCATAGTCTTCAGCCATACGAGATCTTGCAGTGCTAAGGGAGCTCTCAGTGTACCATTTCGGAAGTCTGCCCATTTCTGGCCCATTCTGCGTTTAGATGGTTTTCCACTGGAGCACCTTTATTCATGATTGGGGCATTCTATCTAATTTAATTTGCCTAATTTACTTATAGATGTCAAGCCAGAAACTTTATTTTCGGTTGTAATCCCGTGACGGTCCCTTCATTAGCAATTCGTATTGACTTTAGTATCGCTCCTAGGTCGGGCTACGAGTTATCTAGTGAGAGCTTTCGTGTCCCAAGTGAATGCACAGAGATATGACTATTTTGCTGAGATTTCCTACTGAACGTATTTCAACCAGAGTCGAGTTTCTAGGGTATTTTTTTTTTTTTTTTCCTAGATTGAATTGCCTGTTAGAGGTGTTATGCCTTAGATGGGCTTAATGAATGCCCTAGATGGGCTTAGCGTTATGCCCTGGAGGGGTTTACCGAATGCCCAAGATGGGCTCAGCGTTATGCCCTGGAGGGGCTTACCGAATGCCCTAGATGGGCTCAGCGTTATACCCTGGAGGGGTTTACCGAATGCCCAAGATGGGCTCAGCGTTATGCCCTGGAGGGGCTTACCGAATGCCCTAGATGGGCTCAGCGTTATGCCCTGGAGGGGTTTACCGAATGCCCAAGGTGGGCTCAGCGTTATGCCCTGGGGGGGCTTTCCGAGTGCCCTAGATGGGCTCAGCGTTATGAAATGCCCTAAATGGTTTTCAATGTTATGCCCAAGAGGGGTTCAATGTTACGCCCTAGATGGGTTTTAATGTTACGCCCAAGAGGGGCTCAATGTTATGCCCGAGGGTGGCTTAGACAGGCTCAATGTTACGTCCAAGAGGGGCATGATGATATGCCCTATAGGGGATCATCCCTATTTTCTAAGACGAGCTAAACGGGGTTTAAGTTTGGTATTATGCTTGTCGAATCAGTTAGGATAGTTTTCTGTTTTTGACAGCAGGGTTGCGAGCGCAATTTAAATTCATTTTTTTTTTTTTATTTCCCGTTCGTCCGTACATTTTTCTTTATGAGTTCGTCTCTTACATTATATGTGTTTCATAATGTTCTTAGATATCTCCTCGTCCGCATTTTGGTCTGCAGGAAGCCCGGACAACGTACCAAGTTATCCAGCTAAAACAGAATCTGAAATTCACCGTGCTTGCTTCCAAAACCACTGGGTCATCGCAAAACTACCGTTAATAGATGGCGAGACTTTGCTAAAGACGTGTTGCGTATTCCTGATTTTCCGGTCAGACCTTTGGATCGTGCCCTGCATCTGCAACATCTGCTCGAGTCCACAAAGTCAGTGTCTGCATCAATTGTGATTTCTACTATACGCTTTTAAGTGGGCGCATTAGCTGGCCAGAGTTGATTCCCCTTCAGTACACCCGACTGTCATTGCTGCAAAAGAGGGCGCTCTTCGCCTTGCCAGCCAACCTACCACCAGGAGGAACGAGCCCCTCGAAGTTACTCGTCTCAAGCAACTTGCTGAAAGAAAACTGATTGGGACAATCTTCTGCAATTAAAAAGTCTAGTTATGTTTATTCTCACTTTTTCAGGTTTCCTTAGAAGCTCTGAGTTATGTCTTATTCGTAGCAGGGATGTCCAGTTTAGCTTTGTTCATAACTTAAACGCAGAAGGCCCGGATAGCTGAGAATATCCACTGCCCGCAGTTAGCAGGTTAGCTGGTCGAGGCGAGCAGCTAAAACATTTATGTTAAGGATTCACTACCAAGCAGACTTGAAGTCTTCAAGTCCTTGTCGCTCTGAGCTCTAGCCCTTTCTTTTGCTGTCTACTATGGGCCTGGCTGACCAACGCGCCCATGCCTCAACGTTTGAGTGTGTTCGGTTGTGTAGTGAAGGCAAAATATGTAATTTGTGATAATCGTTATTAACATAAATTAATATTTTGCCGACACGGAGCAGAGAACTGGGTTCTAGTGTAGTGCGCAGGGGCTCACGGTTCGTGAGTTTGAAAAGTGTTCGTTGATAGATTTGTGTCATTCTACGGTCAGCCTCGCCGCCTCTAGTACTGTTCAAACAAGTTAACTTTCGTCTTAGTTGTTTATTGTAATACCTTAAGATTTGTTATCGGCAGTTTTAGCCGCATTTTAGTCGTTTGTTTCTTAGTTAAAAACACCTTAAAACCCCAAAGGTAGCACCACTGCATAGGTCGGGGGTACACGGTCCCTATTTTTTCCAACAGTTGGTTTTTTGGGGTTTACGTGTCCGGCTCTGGTGCGGTTAGAGTTATCGTTATATTATAGTTCTTCGTCAATAACAAAATGTATCGTGGGCCTGGCCGGCCAACCTAGAGTTATTGTAATATTATAGTATAGTATATTATAGTAATATTGTAATACGATAGTCCTTTGTCAATAATAAAATGTATCGTGGGCCTGGCTGACCAACGCGCCCATGCCTCAACGTTTGAGTGTGTTCGGTTGTGTAGTGAAGGCAAAATTTTACAATTGGGGCAGGTTTCACTTTACAAATTATTGGGAAACTGAGTAACCACTAGCTTGTGTGACACTGTTTGCTGGGGATGTCACACAAAGACGCATGTGCCAAAAGAAAATGGTCACCTGCTGCTCAGCGGTAAATCAAAGTTTGTTTTGTACGTCATGTATGGATTTAGTCCTTCGCAAGAATTGAACTGTCTATTGAAAGGCGGGAACGAAATTTTATTTGAGAACCTCAACGAACATATATTTTAAGAATGTTCAGGACAAATCACGTTCTTCTAAGTAGCTGTATGAAATACTGTCGTTGCGGACGAGTTTGTAATAATTATTCAACCGGCTTCAGGCAGCTATCATGGAAGACAGGATCTCACACAACATTATTAGCAAAATTAACAGCTTCGTCTTTTTACCTTTCTGATCGAAAACAACAGAATGGTGAGTGTATATCCTATATAATTAAACAATAACATAAATTAAGCGTTGTGCCTCATGTTTTAGTATTTCTAATTTTTTATGATGTCCAGTGTAGAGCCGGCGGGGGGTACTCTGCAAATTTTTGGGTGGGGGTGCCGCTGGGACTCTGGGACCCTTAACCTTAGCTGCATTTTGCAACCCTATTCTAGACTAAACACCTAAAAACCCTACCCTATCTTAGACCTATTCCAGACTCGCTATTTTCCAGAAACTTGACTGTTCACTATCACAGTTAAGCCTATTAGTTATAAACAGGGGTCAGTAAAAATGCCATACTGCCCACCATAACGCTTTTTAAATGCCATTTGCCAGTAAACCTTGTCAAGACTAAATTCTTATAAAACTGATCAGTTCAACGGAAAATGATACCCCATTCTAGACCAAAAATCTCTGATTACTATACACATCCCAGACTAAACCGCCTGAAAACCATACCCTTCACAGCGGCACATACCTATATAGCTCATACATGGGAGTAACCCCCCCCCCCCTGGGGTGTAGAGCCCGTGTAGAGTGGTGTATAAAATACTTAACAAATTGACCACATTTTTCCATGGTCTGTACTCTAATTAACCATAGAAATGACATCATAAAATGTTCAAAACTCAAGTGGAACCACGAGCCGTTACTCGAGTGGTTTTACTGCCAGTTTTTGAACATTTTATGGCGTCATTTCTATGCTAAATATAATAAAAATACAGACCATGGAAAAATGCACCCAATTTGTTTTCACATTAACAAACTTGAACAACAGGGGGCAAACAAGTTTGTAAGAATCATTTTAAAATATTAAGGCTGTGTTTTCACTAGGACAATTTTAACTAGATAAAGCCAGAAAAGTCCGGAAATACAGTGAAAACACTTTGTTTTGTGTTTAGCGAGTTAAAAATGCAGACTGTTTTCACAAGGCAAAACAAGGGATCATCTCGCCTTTATGACCGGAAATTCATGCAGAGTTATACTACCTTGTGAGATGGTATAACTTGTCCTGATAAATACCACAGCCAATCGCATTGCGCGTAGCGACAGACGCCTGCCAAATAATATTATTTGCCAGACACTTGTTAGATTCCCCAGTTCCTCAGCCAGGACCCTATCTATTTCATGGCGCCAGTGTGCAGAACCAGTTACCTCATTCAAGTAATGCCCATCACAAGTAGTTCCACTGCAATTTATGCCACATGCATCTCTCTCTACAAGCACCCGCCGACATTGACCGCATCCTCTCTAAAAAACCCCTGCTCCTTCCCATAAATATAGCGAGAATAAATAGAAGAGAGGTCATTAAAGACGCTTCATCTCCCAACAGTTTTGAAAATTGCGCACTTTTGTAGTTTGAATCTTCTGAGCGGCTTAAATTCGGGTTAAATTTCACGGTGAAAACAGATGTCACGTTTAACTAGTAAATGTTGGTCTGTAAACAAACACCTAGAAAGAATGTTCGGCTAGTAAATCAGCCTAGTGAAAACACAACCTAAGATAAACAACCTTAAAACTGAAAAGACTGCTGCAAATATTTTTACATGGGGAATAATAAATAGAAATATGGGTAAACTAATTACATTTACATGATACTCTGACTTACATTTAACAACGTGGGTAGCGTCTTTACCGGTATAAATTATTAGTCTGTTGTTTGTGATCGTCCGGGTGAGTGTAGTTCTGAAAAGAACTGTTGTTGTTGACAATGACTGACGTTTCGACAACCTGAGCGGAAGTCATCTTCAGAGTCATGTGAATTGTGAATGGTCAGTTGATGTTATATATGTCGTCGGCAGTGGCAACAAAGGGGCCATAAGGCCGCTTTCCTCTGGGAAATCTAGGAACTCGGAAATGGCATTTCCAGCATTCTGGACATCAATTTCAGTGAATTTTATCAAAAAGTAGGTCGCGATAATTTAGGAAGTAGCCGGCGGAATTCGCCGGTTGCCGGCTTCTAATGAAACCTGTGCTGTGTAAAGTGGACCTCAGTTAATAATTAGCCATTCCCCAAGGGTGACTACCTAAATACAGGTTTGACTGCAATTGTGACTGTTATTTTGTTGTTAGTTCCAGGGTACTGGAAACGATCAAAGTCCAACTCATCCTATATCACTCCTGGTGGAATAATTTTATATTTTGATACACACAAGCTGGTCAAGAGACTACTGGAAAATGGTTTGTTTTGATTTGATTCGTAACAGTACTACAAATATTTAGACCATTGCTTTTAATAAATTATTGCCTTTGATAGCTAGTGACGGAGCTTATGGGAGTTAATAGATGCCCAGTGCATGTATGATTTCAGGGTTGTCCCTAACAGCCGGCAGCCGGCAGAATTAACCGGCTACTTCGGTCGTTTGTGCCGGCTACTTTTGTGATAAATATATATTTTTTAAAGACAAATTATTTGTTTCTTTACTGGTGCTATCCGGCTACTTAGAAATTTTTACCAGCTACTTGAAAAGTTGTGGACAACCCTGGATTTACAACACCCAACTCTTCAAATAGCATAAAATATCAGTAATGAGGGTAACATTGCACTGTTGCCTGCTAGCGCACGTGATCAGACCGCGACAAAAGGTGGCATGGTTATGATGGATCGAGTGCTTGGCGCGTTTTTCAAATTGTCTTGTGTTGTGTGTTTTTTTGTGTTGCTATATAACAAATCACTTAATGACTGATCCCTCGACTTCGTCTCCTGAAACATTGAGATTCTCGGGAAACAAAATTCACTGTTTCCCTCGGGACCAGTCATTAAGTGTTTAAGGTCACACAAATGCAAAACTGTTTTATGTCACCAATGTGAACAACACAACATAACTGAACATAAGGTAAACACAACGATATAAGGAAAAAAACTGATCTTTTCTTTGTGTCGTTACCGGTATGTCAATGTTTTTATGTCGTTATGTCTCTAGTGTGAAACAGGCTACATAATACAGAAAATGTACAGTTTTTTTTGTCTTTTCCAACTGGAACAATCTCATGCAAAGTTAACTTCATTAATACAGACAATTTGCTGCATATATTTCTAATAAATATTATAGATGCTTATTGTTATTAATAAAGGTTTTAGTGAAGCACAAGCTGAGAGTTTGACATCATCACTGGTTGATATAATCACTTCAAGCGTTCATAGTGTTGCCAATAGCACTGTCTCAAAGATTGACCAGGTATATGTTAATTACACAAAGCAATTTTATGAGCCATGTAATTGCCTTTAGACTCCTTTTTAAAAGGTTAATAATTTTAAGTGCAAAGTGGTAGTTCATATGTTTTGAGAATAAGTTTCCATGGCATGCAAATAAACTTCATTTCCAGATATGAATCATGGTTTTGTATAAGACTGTAAGGGTCAGGCTTACAGTCAATTCCCCTTACCATGAGCAACCAACAAACTATTTTGCTAACCAAATGAAATTATCAGAGAGTGCAAATTCAATTGACTGGCATGCCTTCTTGCCAAGGTGAGCACGATCAAAAAATTAATGTTATCTTGTTGCTTTGTGTTTATCACAGGAGTGTAAAGTTAGTAACAAAACTAATTGTAAGCAAAACGTGTAAAAAAAGTTTATTTGGTGCTCATGGTAAGGCGTGTCGCTCCATAATCTTAACAACTCAGAATTGTGGGATTTGAGAGTGCTTGACCTTTCATGTTACTCTTTTCAGGGTGACTTGTCAATTTTCAGTCAATTTAACAGTTGGCATGTTTCAGTAACTTTTTTCGTTCATTTTCTCTTTGTTCAGGAACGACTTGAGGTCAAGTTCAATTCAATGGTTGATTCAGTAAGGTATAAATGAAGACAGTATTAAAACTATTTGCTACTTTATAATATAGCTTTTTTTTTTCATTCCTCCTTCTTAACCCTTTCACCTTTCTTTCTTTTTTTCCTTTTTTAACTCTTTTACTCCCAGAGTCAATTATGTGTGTAGTCTCTGTGTAGTGTAGTTATAACTTTCGAGTCTGTTGACGAAATCCTATGGTGTGACTGGCCATTGAAATGAAACCTCTTATGATACCATTTGGTTTTCAGTACAAAATAAATTTTGGGATTTTTCTGTAAGTTGTTGTTGCCATAGTGATTGTATTAAGTGATGTGATTGGTTCATTTAGCCTTCAGCTTTAAATGTGATTGGCTCACGAAACTGTCCGATTACAACAAACTGTCCGATTACGTTGTCCGATTACAGAAAGTAATAAGGAGTATTTTATCTCACTTTACTATTCTTGGCTTTCACATGACGTCATAAAAAATAAAAAGTCTAAAGAAAACGTCCTATAAAGCTGTTTCTAACATGGTATGTGGATACAAGTGTTATAATCTTTCACAAAAAGTTTCAGGTTTTAACGATGTTTTGCTTCCGATTTACAAAGGTTTTAAATGTGTCACGCAATACGTCACGCTATTTCAGATAAGCCGCGAAAATAAACAAAATTGAATCAGCTGAAAGTTATTGTTTGCATTATAAGTGCTTATAAGCCGAGTTAATTGAACTTATAGCAAATACAATATTTTTGGATGTGATTTTTGGTGTAATTAAGACTTTGAATTTTTGGCCGCCATCTTTGTGCCCCTCTCAGGGGCACAAAGATGGCCGCTCCATACATTTCTTACTAAAAATATCTAATACTCGTTCGCCTATAACTCTTGAACGAAATTCTTTTGCGCTTCAAAATTTGGCCAAGATGTGTAGTTTTAAACTCTCTACAATTCCATAAACATTTTGAATTCGAAATCTATTTTTTAATGCTTCTGAATTTTGATATGACGTAAGTGAAAGCCAAGAATATATACAATTTTTTCTTTTAGAAATGAAATGTTTCTTCTTGAACAAGGAAAATTTACTCGAATTCAGGAGGAAAATCAGGTGCGATAAACACTTTCTATTGATTTAGAAATGGTCATGGTTTTCACGGCGGCCATGTTAGTCTAAAACAATAGAAATCGTTTGCATAAAAATAGTTTTATTCCCAAAGGATGAAAATTTCATTGTTCTGACACCAACATGGCCGCCGTGCCGTTTTGACCATGGGATGGCTCAATTTTAATAGTCGTGTAATAAACTCACCCAGCTAGCTACGTTACCACCCACACTTTTAAGATGTTTTTTTTTTCTTTGTAAAACAGAGGCATTTTTTGTACCTTTTTTAGGCCTCCCGTTCACATGTAAACGATCAGAAAACGCACCGAAAACGAAGATTTTTTTATAAACGCTGTCCTCAGTGAAGTTTTTTGAAACGGGGAATCATTGCAATTGTATGGACCACAAAAACGTTTGGGCTTTCGTCCACATGTAAGCGATCAAAAATGGAGGTTTCCGTAAACTATGATGAAACCTCAACATGGACAGCGAAACATTTTGAAAACGCGTCTGTAAATATCTCCGTTTTCAAATAAAAACGGCCTAAAACCATACTTGTGGACTGGACCTGAAAAGTTGTAGGATCGGATACAAATACTATTGCATACCAAAGGGTCCTTGGACTAAACTGAAATATAAATTAAATTGTTTGAACATTTCGTTTGGCGCAATTCCATTATTTTCTTTTGTTTGCATTTGGCAATTTATTTAACATTCTGACTATTTAATTTTGTTGAACTTGTTTAATGAAATTACTGCTGGGTAAAACTAAACAATTGTTTCAATGCGCTTTAATGAACATTTGTGTTGCCTTATGTTTTCGTTTTGTCTTCAGAAATTAAGAGATGAAGTCGTGTCTCTGAAAGGAATTTTACAGGTACGGAACTAGAGTTTCTGTAATTTTATTGCGACAGTTTTCTTGTCCGATAATATTTTTAAAACGTGTTCATAGTCTTGTTGTGTTGTTTAGGACGAGGTGGCTAAACTCAAAGGAGGGATGGCTTTAGACTTCAGCCTGGAAAAGAGTCGAATAAAAGAAGAGGTTTGAAATGAAAAAATGTATTAGTTAGAGTGATTTTGTAATTTAGTGTCGAAAATAAATATTGGCGACAGACCTTTTTACCTTGATGTGTTTGTCTACTGATTTCATATCATGTTTTTTTGCTCCAGAGAGTTGGTTCGTACAAATTTTATCACATTTCTCGTTTGTTTCTTTTTTCCAGCTTGCAGTGCGAGATCAAAGAATTAAAGATACCGAGAACAGAATAGAGACTGAGGTATGCATGGATTGCATATATTTAGTTTTCCTGTAGCGTTTTCCGGGCGTTCAGATAGTGAGGAGCGAAAAATAGGCGGCGCGCGTAAAAAGATATCGCGAGTGCTGGCCGATAAGGATAGGCGCGAAAGAGAGCTCACACCCTCTCCCCAATTTCCCCTCGTTTTTCGCGCTCTTTTTCCCGCTCTTTTCCCCGCTGGTATTCCCCGCTCGTTTGCACGCCGGTTTCAGTTATAGCTGATGCCCGGCACCGCAAAACGATATGATAATCATCGTAAAATTTCCGAAATAGCCGAAGGAATGACTGCCACACATTTTGATTTTAGCACCCTCGCACGACCTCACCATCGCTGCTTGTCAAACGAGAGACTTGGAAGCAAGTCTGTACGTTTGAGGTCTTTTAGACAGAAGCCACCAACTTGTTTTAGTAAAAAAGATAGATCTGAGCGTTCTTCGTTTTTTCTCTTGTGTGAAATAACATTGAAGTTTATATTTATGTTACATTTATATGTTTTTTAAGTTTTTAATTTTCTGACTCTCTATAGGTTGCTAAACTGGGAACACAACTTGAGGCGCAGAAGCTAGATTTAATCAAATACTTAGTTGGTAAGCCAATTTACCAAACCAATTTACTCTCTCAAATTTTGTTAATCATTCACAATGATGAAACCGCTCCCCTTCTGGAAAGCTAACCCCGAATTCTAATGGAATAGACCATCTTCAAACCAGTACGCGAATTCAGTGTTCACATTTTGGCGCTTCTCGAAGTAAATTATTCAGGACAAAATCTAGGGCGATTTAATTAACGACATTAACCCCAAGTTGATTTTAGATGAGTTGTTACCGTTGCAAATTCTTTGGGAATGAGCTAAACCAAATACATAAGAGCGGTTTTCAATTTATTGTCGAAAGTAATTTCGCGATTGCTTTGGTTTTGCGTTGCTGCGCTTTGTGAAAAAATCTCGCGCCACTTTCTCGACCAATTAGAAGTAAAACCAAAACCAATCGTGACTTGCATGCACCCGTTTTCACGCACTTGGCGCCGTCAACATGTATTTGCTATGAGTTCTGATTGGCTCCTTTAACTATCTGTATCTGTTGTGATTGGCCAGAGTAATAACTTTGGTTTTGGTTTTACGACACTCAAGAGAAAACCGCTCTGGAATTGACTGTAATTGAGCGGTTTCGATTTTTGAGTGTCGTACAACCATAACTAATCACTCTTGTCAATCACCACAGGACGCATGCCATCTAACGAACCAATCAGAACTCGAAGCAAATGCATGCAGCCGGCGTCAAGCGCGGGAAAACGCGTGCAGACAAGTCACGATTGGTTTTGGTTTTACTCCTCACTCAAAGCAATCGCGAATTTCTTTCGACATTTAATTTAAAAAATATACTGTAGTTGATACATTATTGTTATGATTTTTTTTTTCTACTTTGGTTTACTTGCAGGAAGCTTACTGTCTTGTTTGACGCTGTTTCTAGCAGTGTGGAGATTTGTCAAGGCTTGACTGAATATTTAGGACTGAAACAAGTAATTAAAATAGTAGTTTTTAATTAGCGGCTAAGCAAAATGGTCCTTTCAAGCTGTTCATAAATTTGTAAAATGCTTACCAATGCCTGTACAATATTGAAATGAATTCTTGGGAAAGAAATTTAATAAAGGACTGCACAAACGACATAACAGATTACAAAACTGGGTCTAAAGTTGATTAATGAACATTTGGCAGGTTTACCCGGCTTTACGCTAAGCGGTTTTGCAAAGTTTTCAAACTCAGTCATTATAATTCATCCGAGTTTGAACAGAGAAAATCATTAACGTGACGTTGGTTTGGAAATCCAATCTTTATTAGCATAGATTTTGGCGATTTCATCCCTTCGTACTCTCTGTATTTAATGATCAGTTTGAGAAGCAAATCAAACACTCGAAAGAGTGTTTGATATACCTTAAAGTTGGTTTAATAAAAATAGGCTGCGCCTCGTTTTTCTCAACCCACTTCTCGGTGTTTGGATATCCTGATGAAACACTCTTCCTCGTGTGTCATATATTTTTTCAAGAGAAATGATGACTATAATTTAATTCTGAATGTCCAGCTCTCTTTAACGAAAGCTGTTGCAGCCGTGAGGACCCCTGAGAACTTCTGTGTTCGTATCATGGCTTAGTAATAGTTACTGCTTTGAAATATGAATATGATAGCGTATTTTGGGGATCCTCTTGTCCAAGTCGTCTCTATATTGTTCTTGATGTTGTTGCTGCTGCTGCTGCTGTTGATTCATAAAACGCGAGGATCGCACTTCGCGCTCCCCCGTCTTTATTTTTTCACATATCGGAGGCGTTAAAACGAAGTTCACTCCTGACTTCCCTGGGTATCTGAACGCCTTAGCCCAGGCCACCCTTCATAAACTGCAAGGGACAAGATAAACCCCTACTCTGAACGCAAAAGTCTATTCAATATTTGCCCCACGCCCTTTTCTAAGAAGCAGAATTCTCTCAATACGTTTTTTCCCGCTCACTTCTGCAATAGCCCGGCTAAGAAAAGGCGGAACGAGTTTAAGCATAAGCAATATATGCTTTAGCTTTAAACGCCTTTTCAGTGCTGAAGCTAGTATATAGCAAACGAAATCGGAGGGGTTAGCTTGCGCCGGTGAAGTTTGAAACACGAAAATTTGGTTGGAAAAGTAAGTTGACCACCAAAAAGATATTCAAATCTCTTTACGGTGTCGAACTTTATATCTTATCAACTCGGACTTTGATAAAACCACATTTTCGTGTATCCATGTAAAACATCCGAAACTTTTGGTCAGTATGTGTCAAATTTTCAATTACGCCATATCAATAACTATTCTCCTACCTTTCCATATATTTGTCTTTATGTGCCAAGAAATAATAATAAGTTTGTGCAATGTGGTAAATACAATGGTGACATTTTTCGATATTTTTTTGCGCACACAGTTACGACTGTGCTGTCATAGCTACCCATGGTAATATCGCATGGAAAAGCGCACGATTTTGGTTTGAACTACAAAGCACTTCATTCAGAAATATCAATTTATCAACAGCAAGTGGCTCCTATAGATCAAAGATTAACAATGCTTGCTATTTTGAAGGGAGTCTGGGTAATTGTCGAGAGTCGAGAGTCGAGAGTAACATGTCGAGAGTCGAGACTCGCATGTCGAGAGTCGAGAGTAAAATGTCGAGAGTCGAGAGTAACACGTCGAGAGTCCATAAAAATAGTTATTTGTTCAGCAGGAATGTGATTGCTATGGTCAGCCAGTTTCCTTATCAACGTTTTACACAAAAGAGGCACATTAAAAGAAAACAATGAAAGAGTATGCGCCGAACAATGATAATGTGAGCAAAGAGAGAGAACATGGAACTGTCCTGGCTTCTCAATCTAGACAATTTAGCCTTCTCTCGTTTTCGAGAAACGTTCCATTTTCCGATCATCTGGGCAAAGCTGTTTTAACTGCCTTTTTGTCTATTTTGTGGCTGGGGTACACCCGGGGGGTACACTAACCGAAATGCAAATTTTAAACAGATGATCGTTTATAATGTTCTTGAAAATAAGCGTGACAGTATTTAGCGTGTTTCCGGACACATCGTCTAAGTTATGATGACCTATGATAAGATGGTTCCGAAGCCTGGTGAAGTTTCATTCAGTTTATACGTGTAGCACCAGTTCTTTTTCAATATAGGCTATACAAAGGAAAAGCAGTTTCTGGTTGACTAGGCACTAAAAATTTTAAACTAGCTAAATTGTGAAAATAATTTATTGCGGATTTATATAGCACCGTAAGCTGTATCAATGGGTGCACGTCCGCGTAAAACTACGTATTCAAAAAGCCTTACAACTAGCCGTGGGAATTAGATACCATCAGATACTGTCAGCTTTTAATGTGTCAAGAACATGCTAGTGTATTTTCAGGTCAACTCGAGATGTTTCAGTGACCTTTTAATTGAATGTATGATGAGTATAACGCCAAAATAAAAATCTATAAATATTCCAACCAAATAAAGTAATCGATTAATATCGATTATTTATCGATTGATGAAATTATGGACTCTCGACATGCGAGTCTCGACTCTCGACATGTTACTCTCGACTCTCGACATGTTACTCTCGACTCTCGACTCTCGACAATTACCCAGACTCTGAAGAAGGAGATTAAATAAACTATTCATACGCAATTAATTTGCAGTAGATTGAGTTTCGCGGTTTTTGTTTTGTGACGGATTGACCACAGAAAAAAGGCGCGAAAATCTCAACAACAACAATTTCTTCAACAGACTGGATATCGCTTGCGAAATAAGCTGAGCAAAGCGCAAGTTGTGTACGTGATCGAACGACAGTTTCCTCGACGACGGGCCTGCCCCTTTGGAATATTGCTATTTAGTTAGGGGTATTTTAACAGTTTTAATTAAAATTTGGATCTATTAACGCTTTGTAAACACGCAAAAGAATCGCAATGTTTGGTCTAAGATTGTGACGTTTTGTCAGTTTAATACAGCACGGCTTAATTGGTGACACTCGAAACAATTAGCTAGTAAACAATTCGTAAATTGCTTTTCTTTTAAAACCTATGCAGTTTGCTGGTTGTGTCTAGCTTTGTGGATCGACTTGTAGAAAATTTGAGTTAAGCCTCTAATTGCCTCCGTCATTTGTGACGCATTCCTTGCTCTAAAAATACAAACTTTTGATTATTATATCAGTGTCAAACTGGACGTAGAAGTTTCTTGGAGCTGGTAAATACGTTTGGTTTCTATAGTATACATCCGATTTCCTTTTGGAGGCGGTTTTTGCTTCCTGTCATTTTAGAAGTTATACCGGGACGACAGCATCAAACGAAACAAGAGTACGGGGAATCGACGGGGAAGATAGAAAGCTGAACTGAAAGCTAAAGGTGGGTTGTTCATTTGCTTCGTTATGTTTTTGAGAAGCCGGACACTTGATACTTAGCACTTAGAAAAATGCGACTTGTGTATCTATGTTTAAGTTGTTTTAACAATCAAGTCAATTGGTGCCGTTCGATTGAATGTATTCCGAAATAAGACTGACAGGAAATGATCCCAAAAACTCGTGTTTGTCGGGATTTGTGAGCCCGCCACTGGAACACTAAGCATCTCCTATTGCTGTATTATATGGCTGGATTTTTTAAATGATGCAAGTGTGCCTGAACAAATCAATTGAACGAGTCCTAATAAAGATTCAGACAAAACGAACTAGACCATCGAAGAACGAGTCTCGCCGAGTACTACTATATTAAACCGCGCAGTTTCATTCCTGAATGTCGAATCAAAACGGCAGTGATTGGAGTAATCGCTTCTGATCAAACAACAATCTGACTTCTTGTGATGTTTCAAAGTGGAGCTTTCATGTTGAGGATGTCTTCACCACAGTTTCGAGTATAAAGTTTTGGGAAGGACAGATTCTCTTCTAGTAGCTCAGTGAATACATTTTACGAAACAGAAATACTTGAGTATTTATTTATCTATCTAGGAACGCAAAAAATCCACTATGAAGTAACTGGAAGCGAAAAATAACGAGTGGATCTAATTAACAACAGTTTTACACCAATCTTTCATTTCTTCTGACGAAATCTACTTGGATTACACCGGAGAATTAATCAGAGAATACGTAAATAGGCCGATCCATTTCCCCCTTATCAGCACAGTAATGACCGGAAAAGTTTCAGTCTTCCTGTTTGATGTCCTTCACAAGTAACGCAAAACTTATTTGTACTCTAAAAGAGGTTAATTTGTTTAGAACGAGCTGCAGTGATTTTTGTAAAATATAAATGGAGGTTGTTGTTCTTGACCTTCGAGTGGCGTGATAATGTGAAGTTGACGCGCAAAGATTAAGAAATTAATTTATTAAAGGCCATGTTCACACTAATCCGTTTTTACTGAAAAACGACGCTCTCGCATCGTAAAACGCATCAAAAGTTTTCCGTCCACACGTGTTCGTTTTCACCTATCCTATATATTAACATAGTGTTTTCGAGCGCAAACGGCTCTTTTTCGGCTGTGTCGTGTGACCTCTGCGCTTTGAAAAAGCTCCGTTTTCGCCGTCCACACTAAAACACCTAGCCGACGTTTTCAAGGTTTATCCCGGCTCTGGAGCGCGTTTCCAAAAAGATACATGTTCGGTTGTGTTGTCGAAACATTATTTTAACCCTTTCACTCCCAGGGTCAATTAGTATGGAGACAGGTAGTGTAGTTCTAACTTTTGAGTCTGTTGATGAAATCCTATGGTGTGACCATTCAAATGAAACCTCTTCAGCAGTACTTTTGCATGGTACCATTTGTTCTAACTTTTGAGTCTGTGGACAAAATCCTATGGTGTGACCATTCAAATGAAACCTCTTTGGCAGTACTTTTGCATGGTACCATTTGTTCTAACTTTTGAGTCTGTGGACAAAATCCTATGGTGTGACCATTCAAATGAAACCTCTTCAGCAGTACTTTTGCATGGTACCATTTGTTCTAACTTTTGAGTCTGTGGACAAAATCCTATGGTGTGACCATTCAAATGAAACCTCTTCAGCAGTACTTTTGCATGGTACCATTTGTTCTAACTTTTGAGTCTGTGGACAAAATCCTATGGTGTGACCATTCAAATGAAACCTCTTCAGCAGTACTTTTGCATGGTACCATGATTTGTTTTTCAATATTTTACAAAATGAAATTTGGGATTTTTGTTGAATTTTGATGATTGGCACTCTTGGGAGTGAAAGGGTTAATCTGCACAATTGGAGATTTTCAACTTATAATGCGAGATCTTGACTTATAACACGAGAACTCGACTTATAACGTGAGATCTTGACTTATAATGCGAAATCTCGACTTATTTACACGAGATCTCGTCTTTTTACGTGAGATCTAGACTTATAAAACGAGATCTCACGAAGCCGCGAGTCGCGTCGAGGGCGTCAGCCCGAGGAAGCACGGCTATTCACCGTCAGCACGGCTATTCACTGATGAAGGGACAGAAGTCCCGAAACGTTTGAATTTTCAGTTTCAAAAGCGCCCAGATAACATTTTCAATTGAACACATTCATTTTTGACTGGCGTTACATAGTTTACAGCTGTTTCGAGAAAGGTTGTCGGAAAAAAGCGCAAAAGTGCACGCGACAATCCCGAAAAATAATATGGGATATGATCAATGAATTTGAATAAGTCAAATAAATAAATACATGAAACCTCGTCCGTACAGGGACGATCTTAGATGGCGGGCCATTGGGATAATGAGTTTTTAGGATATAGCATGTATGACTACCCACAATGCCTTTCTGGATTGTCGCGTGCACTTTTACGCTTTTTACCGACAACCTTTCTCGAAACAGCTGTATATCTACTATGATTTTGTTGCCCGAGGAAGAGACGCCCTCGATCCATGCGCCTCGCGGCTTCGCCGCTGGCGCGCGTTCGCTCGCTCGACTAACTGAAAGAAAAATAAGAGACTGCTCCCAGTCTAGACTTACAGCAGGTGAACTTTGGCCACAAATTTTCATTTAACCTTCGAAGGTACAGACTAATAAGTGTCTTAAACGCGGTCAAAAAGGAGTGAATGCTAGCTTCATATCAAAGGGAAGTTTGAGTTAGTTTGAAGCTACTAAAACTAAGTTAACATTTATACACTGAGGTAAGTCAGGAAGTTCTGGCAGTAATCGTGCTTATATATAACTTACCGATTTAACGGGGAAAGAGCATCGAATGTGGCGTAATACTTTTATGGAACGTTCCAATGACAGACTCTTCCTAGGTTGTTCAGTTTAAATCGAACATCAGCGCAGCGAGTTTGAGTATCGGAATCGATGGAATAAATAAGTCAATGGCGGGATGAGTCTTGACAAATACCAGAATTCTCGACTGCTCCGATGCTAAGTTATAGAATACGCGTGTTTGTGTTATGTTAAAAAGTTTAATAAGACAATAGCTGCGGCCGCACTTGGTGAGTTAACTGGGTTATTTTTTTAGTAACCCAGTTAAAATAACTCGGTGAAAAGGTGTTTGTAATGAAATAACCGAGTTTATTTTCCTGAGCGGCAGCACTTCTGAAGGTTGAACTTTGAACGTGAGAGATCATGTTATCATTTGCTAGCGAGAGCTGCACAAAACAGTGGTTTTACTTGATCCGTGAAACACTATCTAACAATTAGTGTGTGATAGTCCAAATTAAACAAAAGAAAACAATGGAATTATAGTCTAATAGTGCGTACTGTTCTACTAACTATTTCACGGGTTAAGTAAAACCACTCTAATGAGCGAAAACAATCCCTCTGCACGTGCATTTTATATATTGTTATTCCCTGCAAAACAACATCGCCAAATGATCAAATTATAGGTTTTGTGGAGAACATAAATACACAACGGGTTTTCTTTCTCTATTTGAAATTGAAAGTCGTCCCTACGAAGGTCTACGAATTCAACAGGAAGCCAAAAATTACCGCGTAAGCGAAGATGATTGACAGATCGGGAAAGTTAACCTGCACGAGGTGGTTTGAATAAACCTAACCCGGGTTAAAAAAATATATTGTTCTTTAATTAGTTTCCATGGGAACCGCTA